>OX422210.1:129743218-130300718 GCA_949130495.1 Sambucus nigra
AAAAAAAAATTCCAACATGTTAAAAAAATAAATTATCAATTCAATATCAATATTTACAACATTTTCACTATTAAAAAGTTACCTTAAGCCTCCATTGGCTCGAACTCTTGATCACAAATCGTAGGCCTCGAGTCGGCGGTGGAATCTTCATTCTACAAAAATACAATACAAATATAAATAAATAAGTACCTCGTTAGTAAAAAACAAAGAAAAATAAACAACACATATGAACATTGTCAGGAAAAAAAAAACAAGTATCATGAATATTATTCCACAACCAATCTTGGCTACACATCTAAGCCTTTAAAGCACAGCCCTTAATCAATGACTAACAAATCAAAGAATAAATTGACAAAAAATAGCTCAAACCTCTACTACTAGTTTATATCATATGATTCAACAAACAACATAAATATGATCGCTTGTTCCGACATGAAGAAGTATAAACATAAACTAATCTGTAAAATGAAGTGAACAAATTTGTGGGTGATACCTTTTCGGAATTTGATGGAGGTGGTGACACTAATGTTTGCTCATGTGGTTTTGAGAAGTACCAATAAAGACCCAATAAGCAAACCGTCGAGTGCATTAGTAGTAATATATGCGTCTTATAATGTGGTAATCACACTTAGATCCATGCTTGTGGTTAAAGTAAAAACAATATTGGAGCATGAAAATGTAAGATAAGAGCAAAACTATATGAAAAGAGGCATAAATACCTCACACGGGATCAAAGAAAGTTGTGGAAATAGCCTGAGTAGTCATGTGACTCACGATTTTGAGATTTGATCAAAATTTAGAAATTTTAAGTGTTAAACTCAAAAATTGAGCTTTGTGGGCGAAACTAAAAAACAACAATCAAACATTATGGAAAGAGTCAAACACACCTCATACACAATAAGAGTAACTTGTACAAGCAGCCCGTATAGTCACGAGACTCATGGATTCAGAATTCGTTCTAAATTTATAGTTGGGGTTGGAGGGTGAAAATGTAAGATAATAACATAACGATCCAAAAAGAGACGGACACCTCACAATGGACTAATATAAGATTATTGTTAGGCTGTGCGGGCTGTGTGAGATTATTATTACATTTTCTTAAAACTCGGACATGAGTCCGTTAAACCTTTATGTTGATGGACTTAATTTTTTTTATCTTATATATGTTGAATTGGTGGAAGGAATTTATTTGTGGTTTAGTTATGGCTTTTGTTATTGAGTTTATGTTAATGTTAAAATTGGTTGAATTTCACGAATAAGGAAAGAAAATTCTGTCAAAAATTTTCGAAATCAATAAATGTTCTAAATTTATTAAGTCGAATAGAGACGCATTTGAAAATTGGGTATTGGTGGATGAAAAAGTAAAACAACTAATAAACATACCAGAAAGCGAATAGACACGCATTTTCTGCCCAATTTGTTTACAATTGTTTGTGTTATATAAAAAATCTTTTCCACTTAAATTATGCACGACTTTATACTTTGGAAAAATTGGAATTCATATGTTGTGTTTTACATTGCACTAGAGATTTATATATGATTTTTTGAACTTATGGTGGAGCATCTACTTAGAGGCACGTGAAAGGTGTATTATTGTCAGACAATAGGACAATGAACTTAAGCGGGAAGAGGACTTCGACGCATTGTTGCCTAAAATTATGGAGCGATTATTACTACAGAGGAACACTTATTTTTTATAGATAAATTTAAATTGGTTTTTGTTAGCTCCATTTGATGTGAGACAAAAAAAATATGTTGGTGGGAGTGTTGTTGTATTTCTTGGCTAAATGATATAATTTATAATGTGTAAATTGTAAAATTGAATGTGGAATATATGATTCTACGAATTTTGGTATGTTGTTTAGATTTATTTGTCAACTATGACATTAATAATGATTTTTTTTATTATATGTTTAATTTATAATCGTTCATATTAAACCCTCATGTGATGAAATTTTTTATATGGCCTTTTTAAAATTTTGAAAACTGTTTATCATTATGCTTTTTAAATCAAATATGACATCTTATAAATGAAATTATTACAATTTTTTAAAAAAAAGGTCATATATAACCGTTAACTAACATGACACTTTTTATGGGTATCAATTATGACACCCAAACGTATGACGCTTTTTATTAAAAAATAAAGCGTCATAAAATGCATTTTATAACACTTAAAAAACATCATAAAAAGGCTTTTTTCTTGTAGTGTAAATACACACACACACTTCACGAAGAAATTAAGGAGAATAGTAACATAAGCCCATGAGATACCGAAAGGCAAGGGTGGGTGCCTAACACCTTCTCATTCTATAACTTATCCCTCAAACCTTGGAACTAATTGGTTTCGCAAGAATTAGTTTGTCTTTGATTCCGTTTTCTCAAGACGACAACTTGTTCTTTTGACCATTTTGGGCAAAATAGGCTAGTGACTCTATCACCTCACATCGACGACGAAGAAAGCGTTCCTAGAAAGGGCACGATACCTTCTCTCTCTCCACCGCGCGTGTGAGCGCGAACCATGAGAGGAGAAAATGGGGGGGGGACACCAAGTTTTCTTCAAATATATCATTTTTCTCAAAATCATTTAAACCATCAATAAATCCTTTTTCATAAATCATGAGAAATAACATTCCTAAATCATATATGCATTCTACTATTACAACTCTAACTACAAGACCAACACTATGGAAAATAGAGTTTGTAAACTAAGAGTACAGTTCCCCACCTCATGAGAATCTTCAAAAATAGTGGATGAAATCTATAAGAAGATGGAAACCTACCACCTCCTAGGGTGGCCTTATAAAGGTTGCATAGCTCCACCAAGCTTGCCTCCATGAAAGCTCCAAGCAAAACCCCATTCAAACTCCATTAATCTTTCATATATTTCTTCTTCAAAACCCCCAAAAATATCTCCAAAATTCATATCTTTGATTAATAATGGAGTAGATGGGTTTGTAATGCTTATATATGGTGGAATGTGAGGGAAATATAGTATTACAAGGTAGAGGGATCGTGATGTAAGGTAGTACATGGTGGTGTGGGAGATCCAAAAGCTAGAGAGAGAAAGAGAGAACAAATCTGATTTGCGTCTCCCAAATAAGCCAAACACACACTATATACAACCAAAACACTAAGGGTTAAATTCCTAAAATACCCCCACACTTAACCCTTTAATATAAGGGTAATCATGTCTTTTGTCCCATCATTTGATACGAGATGCTAAGATGTCAACACGTCATCAAATCCAATGACCCATGTTGTGGGAGTGCATTAAAATGATAAGATTTTTAAATTCATCTTTGATCGTTCGAATGACCACTAATACTCGCTCAAATGATATTACTCATTTCATTGGAATGACACTTCCAAAGATATGTTCTAATGAGTTATTAGTACACGTGAGGATTGGATATAACCCAGGTGATCAGAAGCCTCGTTCGGACCTCATTATAACATCCCAATCGAACAAGATTGACCCATCATTCGAATGAGCTCTAATTTTTTAGGTTCAAACTTTGTGCCATAAAAATTCTGGTTTGATGACATAAGGGCCACGAAGTTACCCAAGCCTGAATTTTGGTCCACCTCAACAAGTCAAAAGCCCAAATGGTCATACCAAGTCACCAAATCATACAAGTACGATCAAAGTCTCGGGGCGGGTGTTACATTCTTCCCTCCTAAATAATTTTTCCTCGAAATTATTAATCCATCGATTTCACAAATTCAAGAGTTATTAATCCTTAGGCTAAGCCATATCGATCTTTCAGGGTAAAGTCATCAAAGTCCTCAATCACCAAAAAATCATCATACATCGTTCCACAAGGGGATGTCACTAAAGAAATCGACATGCAACATGTTTTGACACTCATTATCAGGATAGCCATAAAAACTTCATAATCATCCTTGAGTCTCTTATTACTCGATGGTCACGTTCGACCACATCCTAAGCCTTCTTTGCTAGCACTGAAGCATACCGACGCCTCTAAGGGGAAACACTATCTAGAGATCGACACTCACCCAAGAGCGATTGATATGTAACTAATCACCCAGTTTATAATCTTAATTTGATTCAATCTTCAGACTATATATCCTTTTACCTAGAGTTCTCGGGTCTTCTTGATTATGCAAATTCACTTAAACATGATTTTAACCTCACGTGTGTAGCCTTTCACCTCTAGGGGCGAGAAGTCAACTAAGATGCCAAATCTTGCGTCCGATCGACACCTTCGACAATATCCTTTCATGAACCTAGGATCATTCCAGGCATCAAAACTTAGAACATTAACCCGAGTATTACACCAATCCACTCATTGGGGAAAAACAACATTGTGTGCTATGTTTTCTCGAGTTCTAGTGCTATACACTATCCTCGAATCATCATCATACTCTTTACAATCAGAGTTGCTAATTGTCATGCCAATATATCCATAAGGTCATTAATCATAAGAAAAATGAATACTACTAGCAAACAGTGTAGTAGAAGGCACAACAACACGTACCCAAAACTTGTGCAAACAAATGAATATTTCAAATAAGAGCACGCCCAGTTGTCAAGCTACAATGAACACACCAGGTCCATTCACACTCATATTAAGCCAATTCACGCTACAACCAAACCGTTAATGTAAAACAATACCATACTACTAAAATTAAAAGGACACTATCCTCAACCATCATAACTGAAGGAATAAAATCCCTAACTTCTGGAACTGAAAGAACATAATGAACTATGGTTTACGAAGGACGAACCTATGGAACACATTTTGAATTCTATAATTCCTCCCAAAAAATTTCACTGGGTACTAACCTATGGAACACATTTAAAAGAGGTTTCTCATCTGCTTCATTCTTAGCACCACTGTCGAAAATGTTTTTTTAAAACTTACTAACCACCTAGTATTCAAAATGATGATATCAAATTTTATCTTTTTATTAAACAATAACAACATTCAACAAAATAAAATTTAAACCATTCACACAATCAATAAGTCTAAATCAATACAATATAAAATAAAAGACTAGATGAATAAGCAATCAACAAAAATCCAAAATCCACAATAATAATCCAACATAAATAATAAATTGAGTACAAAGTCTAACTGAAATAAAATATCATGGGTAATATGCCCACATGAAATACTAAGTTGCATCACACTCAAGGAATGAAATGACTGAAGTGATTAAGTTCAAATCCTACAATATCCACGCCTGCTGAACCTATGCATCCCTGGAACATATCTTCAAGTTTGGTGTCCCTGTGGCTGGACACCTAAAAGGTTTTGAAAATATTTTACAAGTACGGGTCAGAACCCAAATCCATTTGAAAATATTTTGCAAGTGAATTAACATGCATGAATGCTCTTCATATTTGAGTTAGTGTCGCACTCACTTGAGATACTTATCACCTCTCAACTATTGTTCACACATAACACTTCTTCCTAACCCTCCTAGTGACATTACCACATCTAACTAGCCTTGTCCTGAAGCTCCTTAACACTCTACTCTAGCCCGAGTAATTTATACCTTTACTTCGTAAGTTTTTATCATATTAACTAAATTAATTCTCTTTAAAATCTCTATATAACAGTCTCACTAGTTATATACAATTAATACCTTTTTATTCCAAGTAATTTGCCTGTATATTGAAATCACCACTCTTATATACATGTATAATTAATACAATTACACTCCATGTATTTCACCCGCATATAATTCTACAACATATATACGTATCATATATTACAACAATCACACACATGTCGTGTATATATATATATATATATATAACCATCCTCCCGAGTAGGAACTCATTGGATGTTCTATATATATAACCATCCTCCCGAGTAGGCACTCACTGGATGTTCTCTAAAATGCTATCACCCAAGGTATACTCATCCACCTGGTTACCTGTAGAGGATTAAAAACCACTGAATCACGTAAAAATATAAGCGTGGGAGGGGGTCCTATTTCCCACTGAGATTGAGGACAAATCATACCCAAAGCTTATCACCTCTAAAAAATGGACGCTATGACCTGGGGATTATACTCACCCTGGTCCTCAAGCTAGGGGATTCACCCACATCGTGCAACCTCCTATGATAGCACTATAGGGCATGTATTATTCACACCAACATTTATAAAGCACACGAATATATATATATATATATATATATATATAAAATTTAAACCTATCTAATCCATGCACAAATCCTAAAGCACTAGCCAAAATACCTAAGTCAATTTCCCGACTCTAAACTTAATTAATTTTCCCATTAATTAATTTATTAGAATGGCGTCACTCAACCGAAATACCCGGACACACTCAATTGGCCCGTAATTTATTCCTTAAAATTTATCGCCTCATATTCCAAATACTAGTTCTCACTCTTTTGTCTCCACAAAATTATATATGCACATCTCCCTTTATAATCCTTAAATATAAAAGGTTATAAATCCCTTACTGTAACTTCCTTTATAACCCCCCCCCCCCCCCCCCCCAAAAAAAGAATAAAATTTGATCCATCAAAACATCTCCAGTCAAAAGAAAAAATTAAGCCATATTGGGTCAAAATTTCACACGTCATTCGAAAAACCATCCACATCGTTTGAATGACTCGACATGTCATGCGAATGACCTACCTGGTTATTCTCCTCCTTCTTCTTCTTCCTGGTCGTTCGCCATAGACGAAACACCACCTTTCTTACAAGACTTTTGTTCCTACCGTAAGCCCTATAAATATCAGCATGATCTCTCACAGTGTTATAACCAATTTTTATGAACCACCACAACCACCGAAATTATAATTTCCAGATACTTTCAGTCCACGGTTTTTTCTCATCTTAATATTTCATAACTCCAATTTACAAACGATTTCTAACATTTCTATTTGAAATTTAACACTTAACCATTTAAAAAATATAATTTCTGGGTTTAAACATCACAATTTTTAATTTCCAAATAGTACACTTTGAGATCTAAGTCTTTCCTCAAAACATATACATGTATTATTCCATAAATTCTAAAACCCAATTTATGAATTAACCCTACCAAAAAATGGAATTTATCACACCCACTATGATATGAATTGATTATCACAATTTTACATCGAAGCAAATTAACCACTTGCCCGTATATAATTTGTAGAGTCAGATTCCTTTGATGAAGATGATAGATTTGTCTCCCAAAATCTCCCAAAGTTATCCCTCGTTTCTTCTCTACAGGACTAGGTTTTCTCCTTTGTGTTGTGAGTGTCAAAATTCCTCTAATTTGGATTTTATGATATTTTTCTTTCATAGTTGTGTTCACCCCAAACTCTTAAATTTAGGTTTTAATGTGTTAATCCCGGAATTAGAATTGTGGGCTAATTTAAAATGGCCCAAACACCCCCCATGTGAGCCCGGTTATGCCTAAAAATGCCCCGAGACCCAATAACTACCCCGTGTACTCCTTTTCAACTATCTCGACCTATTCGGACTCAACCGTGCATTCAAAATTATCATCCAAATTAGTTTATAACATTCTCCAATTTTTCTCCTCAAACATGCGACCCAAAAATAATCCGAACACTTAAATCGCAATTTGCTAAAATTAAATAAATCCTCTACTTTAAATAATTCCTCCAAATTATAAATTTAATCCAAATCATAAATTTAAATTTCTCCCAAATAAATAATTTCTATTTTTGCCCAAAAATAATTAAATTTAACGTCCTCAAAATTACGGGGGTGTTACATACTTCCCCTCTTACAAAGGAATTCATCCTCCAAATTCAGATAAGCCTAGTACTCCCAAGCCTCAATTAGCTCCCTAATCACCTACCCTGAAGATCACTACACCTATTTCTCCCACTTCAAAATGCGAATTAAATTTTATTAACCAGGGCACCCATGCACCCTGTACCCATACTTAACCATAAGAATGATACCCGTCTTTTACCAGCCTTAAACTATAACATAACTTTTACTCACAATTATGACTACATACCTGAATAATAATCGAGGTACCCCACCCATGTTCTAATGACCAAACATATCCCACTTCCAACATTGCGTTAAGCTTCATGCATGGGACATCTCGCAAAGCAAAATTCAAATAAAGAACCCCCCGATACACTACTACCTAACATTGTCGGTCGTTGACATCCGTTCGGCCCTTAGTCCATAGCATGCACCCCCAAATACCCGTCTCTTGACATAAAAGTAAAATCTCCCACTCTTATGCTACAAAAGACAACATACCATACCACGCCCTTACTATGCCTAGTTCCCTTGCACAAAATAAATCCCTTGTTATACCTCCACACTCGATAATAAACATATCTACCCTGAATCACATCAGGAAACGTCCCTACTCCTTGGGATTACAATCAATAATATCGACTTAGTATTATACAACACATTTTAACATATATAATCGTATATATAAGCTAGATCCTATCTCAGACGATCCCTAGAAGAAATAATCCATACCCTAGTACAACGAATACCCAATCTTACTATAGCTATGAACTATAACTCCAAACCATTGCTAACCAGTCGACACTTAGAAAATCATCCACCATACTCCAATAATTCTCGAAAGTCGTAACCTCTCATGTAGTGAACACATCCTCTTAGTGTACATCCCACTCTCTCGTGGCTAACACCAAAGAACCCCGCTACCCCACGGTAATAATATATACATAATATGGCTATTACGACCAACGCACCCACTAAATCCGACTTGCTTACAAATTCTAGTGATAACAATCTTATGTGGTGATGCCCCCAATGCCATTAAAAACACCCCATGCTCATAGGATAATAAAGACATTTTACCTTCATACTCTAGCTGCTTTGCCTGATCAATAGATTCCTGAGTGGCCTCATCACACCAGAACTTCCCCTTGAACTGTTGTAGTGGCTCTTCATCAAGACCTCATCCTGTAGTTGCCCCTACCTCACTCAGGACAATCCCTCTTTATGTGACATGCCTCTTCGCAAAAGAAACACTTCCTAGAAACTTCTCCCTTCCACTGATCCTGTCCCTACTGGTCTCCCCCACCTTTGCTCTGGAGGCCCTTAGGAATAAAGTGTTATTGCTGATTGGGACCCCGCTGGTCCTGTCAAAATTCCTAGTCATCCTGTCGATAGGCCCCAGATCTAAATCTCTTGGAAGGATTCCCTTGCTGGGATTCCTGCCCCTACTACTGTGCTCTGCTAGCGGTACCCCCACCTACCTTGCCCTGTTGGTTGGGCTCACCTCCTCTCTTGCTTTCCTTCACGTGAAAGCAATAATCCTGGCAGTGTAATAGTGTTGCATCGAGTACATCAGTATATGTCATCAATGTTGGGTTGGCGATTAAATGTTGCCTAATCCTCCAGGCTAATTAATCTATAAACCATTCTTTCTTATGCTCTTCGTTACTTATCTCTTCTGGAATAAAATTAGCTAAACGAGTGAACTCGTCCTCATACTCCACCACAGAGTGATCACCCTAGTTCACCTCACTAAAGTTCTTTTGCATCTCGATCTCTACTGTTGACAGAAAATACTTGCAGTCAAACCTCATCTAAAAGTTCGTAATTGCCATCATATCTCTCTCATCGGCGGTGGAAACTGACTCCCACCAATGTAGTGCTACTCCATCTAGTGTAAAAGTAACTAACATTTACCTCTCTGTCTCACTAAACTCCACCATGCTCAAGTGGCACCGTATATTATTCTTACACTTACATGACTCAACTACATCAGAGCTACCTTGAAGCTCCGATGGGTGGCCCTTATGGAATGACTCTCTAACTCTATGCCAAGTCGACATCCCTAACTGGGCCTAGATCTTTGGTGACACTAGCGGCTGGGCTCGGGCTATGGAAAATGAACAGTCATGGCTATCATCGCTACATTGACTTCTTGGGCTACTATCTTAGCCACCTATGCAGTCGTCATTCTCCCTGGTGGTGGCTCCTGTTGAACCACTGTCTCCTTATGAGTCTCGCTATCCTCATCCCTTACTGTTGCTCTAGCCGATGTACTTCTCCTAGGCGACATCTAAAATTTGAAAACGAGTTTTATGAGTTCACTATCCATACATCTATAATAGCAGAAGAACGTAAATGTGCGTACGTAAAATAATACAACAATCTTATCATAAGGATCTACATCAAAGAACGCTAAGTTGAAACGTGAAAAGCTGTAGATATCCTAAGGACTCTAGAACCTGATGCTCTGATACCATCTTTGACACCCCGCCTAATTATATACCGAGTGACCAGTCCTTATTTTAAATTAAAAGAGGTTTCTCATCTGGTTCATTCTTAGTATCACTGTCGAAAACTTTTTTTAAAACTTACTAACCACCTAGTATTCAAAAAGTCGATGTCAAATTTTATCTTTTTATTAAACAATAACAACATGCAACAAAAGATAATTTAAACCATTCACATAATCACTGAGTCTAAATCAAGACAATATAAAATAAAAGAAGGGCTAAATAAACAATCGGCAAAAATCCAAAATCCACAATAATAATCCAACAGAAATAACAAACTGAGTACAAAGTCAGACTGAAATAAAATATTTGGGGTAACATGCCCACATTCAACATTGAGCTGCATCCTACTCTAGGAATGAAATGATTGAAGCAACTAAGTCCAAATCCTCCAATGTCCACACCTGCTGTAGCTACACATCCCTGGAACAGATCTTCAAGTTTGGTGTCCTTGCACACCTAAAAGGTTTTGAAAATATTTTGCAAGTACGGGTCAGAGCCCAAATCCTTTTGAAAATATTGTGTAAGTGAATTAAAATTCAACAATTAAAATGCATAAATGTTCTTCATATTTAAGTTAGTGTAGAACTCACTTGAGATGCTTCTCACCTCTCAACTATTGTGTACATGTAACGCTTCTTCCTAACCCTCCTAGTGACACTACCCCATCTAACTAGCCTTGTCCAGAAGCTCCTAAACATCCTACTCTAGACCGAGTAACTTATACCTTTACTTTGTAAGTTATTTATCACATTAACTTAATTAATTTTTGTCAACACTAGTTATATAAAATTAATACCTTTTTATTCCAAGTAATTTGCCCGTATATAAATATATGTACTCTTATATATGTATATAATTAATACAATTACACGCCATGTATTTTACCTGCATATAATTCTACACCATATATACGTATCATATATTACAATAATCACACACATGTAGTATATATATAACCATCCTCCCAAGTAGTCACTCACTAATTGTTCTATATATATAACCATCCTCCTGAGTATGCACTCACTGGATGTTCTCTAAAATGATATCACCCCACGAATCAGTAAAAATATATTCATGAGAGGCGGTCATATTTCACACCGAGAGTGAGGACAAATCATACCCAAAGTGCCTCACCTCTGAAAAATGTATGCTATGACCTGGGGATTGTACTCGCCCAACTCCTCAAGATAGTGGATTCACCCACATCGCGCAACTTCCTATGATAGCACTAGAGGAGTATGTATTATTTGGTCCCAAAAACACTGGGGCTACCTACAAGAGGTTTGCCATAACCATCTTGCATGATCTGATACACAAATAAGTTGAGGTCTACATGGATGATATGATTATCAAGTCTAAGACTAGAGAAGTTCATGTTCCCTCTCTTCGAAAGTTCTTCGAGCGACTGCGATAATACCATATGCAACTTAACCCACAAAAATGTGTCTTCGGCGTCACCAAAGGAAAAATCTTGGGATTTATGGTTAGTGAGAAAGGGATAAAAGAAGATCTTGCCAAGGTGAAAGCCATACTGAGATGCCACCACCCCGAACGGAGAAGGAAGTCCAGGGGATTCCTTGGAAAATTACAGTATATCAGTCGGTTCATCAGTCAATTGACTTCAATCTGTGAACCCAACTTCAAACTCCTTTGAAAAGATTCAACCAAAGTCTGGAATGAATCTTTCCATGAAGCCTTTGACCGAATAAAGAAATACCTATCCCTACCTCCGATACTCATGCCACTGTATCTTGGTCTTCGCCTACTCCTATACCTAAATGTAACAGATATTCCAGCTGGGGCTTTGCTATCCCAATACCTTAAAGAATCTCGTAAAGAGAGATCCATCAATTATGCCAGTCGTAAGTTGGACGGGGTACAAAGTTAACTATACTGCCTTATAAAAATCACGTGTCGCCCTTTTCTGGGTCACCATAAGTTACAGCACTACATTCTCACCTTTCCCATCAAACTTGTGTCCTAAATGAATCGCATCAAGTACCTACTCGAGAAACCTCCCTTTCCAACCGAATGGCCTGATGGTTGATGCTTTTAGCCGAGTTTGATATTGGGTATGTCACACAAAAATCCATGAAAGGAAGATCTATATCTGACTACCTCGTTGACTACCCTATAGAAGAAGCCAATGCTTGAAACTTCGAGTTCCTGGATAAGAATATCCTTTATACCTCCAAAGTAGACCTCCGATGGAAAATGTTCTTCGATAGAACCTCCAATAAGAAGGGGTGTGGCATTGGGATACTCCTAATTGCCCCTGATGACTCTCACACTACCATTGCCATCAAGATGGATTTTCCTTGCACCAAAAACATGACTGGATAAGAAGCGTGCATGGTAGGCCTCAAAGTCGCTCTCAATAAAGGAACTCTATACCTAGATGTCTATGGGGATTCAACCCTTATCTCAGATAATCACTCAGAAGATGGAAATTAAAGGACAAGAAACTCTTACCCTTCCATTCCCACCTAGAAGAGCTACCTCTCAATTCCAAGATATCACCTTCTAATACCTGCCCCATGTAAAGAACAACCTAGACTATGCCCTAGCTTCCTTAGCCTCCAAGATGGACATGCCTAAAGGAATAATAATGGCCCCTTTCCTAGTTCCAAATCAAGATAAATCAACTAATTTCCATCACATTGAGCTCATCACAGAAGAAGATCCTAATATAGCCGACTATTGGTACCATGATATTTGGCGCCTCATCAAGCATGGTAGGTATCCCCAAGGTTCAAACAAGAAAGATCGAGAAACCCTTCGTAAACTTGTTGGCCAGTATATTGGTGCGATAATGCACCATTCAAGCGAAACTTCAATGGAACCCATTTACACTGCATTATAGGGACTGACATTGAAGAAATGACACAGAAAATCCATAGTGGGGAGTGTGTACCCCATATGAATGGACATATGCTTGCAAAGAAAATCATCCAACAGGGTTTCTACTGGACTACGTGGTTCATCATTGCATGACCTATGTTCAGAGATGTCTTAAACACCAGTAATTTTTGAACCTCTAACACTTACCTCCAAGGGAATTGTATAACATGACTTCTCCCTAAACGTATTCCACATAGGGCATAGACATCATAGGGAAGGTTACACCAAAAGCCCCCAACAGACATGAATTCATCTTGGTTGCCATTGACTACTTCACTAAATGGGTTGAAGTCGAGTCATACGCAATTTTTAATGCTAAAAAGGTGACCAAGTTCATCTGGAAAAATATCATCTGTCGATATGGTATCCCACATGAGCTGGTGACTGACAACGTGTTGCATTTTAAGGTAGAAGTTACAGAAGTGGTCAATGAGTATGGGATTCAGAGACACAAACATTCCCCCTACTAACCTTAAACCAACGGTGTAGTTAAAGCTGCCAATAAGAACCTCAAAGCCATTATCAGTAAGATGGCCGGGAGTTATCGAGACTAGGTCAATAGGGTTGATCGGATCCCTTACGCCCTCTGGTGCTACTACACTTTAGTTCGAACATCTACTTGGGCTACCCCTTACTCTTTGGTATACAGCATGAAAGCAGTCCTACCCATGGAGCTAGAAATATCTTCACTACGCATCATGCTTGAAAGTAAAGTCAACGAGGAAGATCGGCATCAAAGCCATCTTGACGAACGGTCACTCTTGGACGAAAGGAAGCTAAAATCTCTATATCATATATGAGGGTACCATCACCAGATAGTTTGATCACTTAACAAGAGAGTTAAGGATTGCGGTGTCCGAGAAAGGGCTTAGCCCTTAAGGAAATAGTAGAGACCATTTGGGACCCCAGTTGGAAATTCGATCCCCATTATAAAGAAGATCTTATCAGGCAATGTTGCTAGGCTCACCGACCTTGATGGAGAAGAGATGGCCCGTCCAGTTAACCTGGATTGTCTCAATAAATTCTACCCCTAGCCCAAAATCTCGACGCACTACGACTCTTCTCATTTCCCTTATATTCTAAAAACAATTCTTCATTTCCATCTACTCAGAACTACATGGGTCCTGATCATCTAAAAATCTTTTCGCTTATAAAAATAAAACTTTAAAAAATTTCAAAACCCCCAGAGGTACGTAGGCATCTCATCCCTTTACATGAGCATAATCACCTTCTTTTTTACAAAATGCTATTCTTTTCTTAACTCCGAGAATGATGATTCATTTTAATATGTACATGAACAAAAGGATTATGTATGCCTTAGCGATTGGTGTAGATAATTCAACTACAAAATCTCATCAAGAGGCACAATAATATAACTACAATTTTCTTTTTTCCATCAATAAAAATTTTGTTACAATTACATCAGCATAAGGAGTCAAACGACTTCCCCGGCTAACCTACCCCTACTTTCCTAAAAAACCAAAAAAAAAACAAATAGAAACCAACTACATCTAAAACAACCAATCCAAAATATTCCCAAAAAACAACTTGATACATAACCGAACCCATTACAAAAGATTCACAAATAAGACTCCCCATGGGTCCTACCCATAGCTGGTAGAAGAGCCATGCCCATCATCATACACGTCCTGAGCTCCCCAAACCTCCCCTTCCTGAATAGAGTGCCACTAACACTCCATAAAATGATAAGCCCAGACTAACTTGGGGAAAGTCACAACACCTCCCTCCATGGTGTAAAATATGGCAAACCACCTTTGCCCGGTCTCCACAGCTAGCATCTTGGCAACTACTTTTCTCCACAAACACTTCATATAGTCCCTAAAAATATGCCAAACTCTACCAACAGACTAGGATGGACAGGTCAATGGTTGGCGATTCTCCCACAGAGAGCCCAGCTGCATGCGCATTCGCTCTATCAATTCCTCAATCGAGAAGAAGCCCAGTGTCCGAGGTGGCACAATCTGTTTCCAGCCAAATTGGCGTAGAAGCCGCTCGGGAAAGTACAAAGAGGTCTACTTGAGACAAACCAACCTAACATACTGGTATTCCCCCGGTTCCATAATGGGAATAAACTCCCCCCACTAGGGCACTCACCAACGCAAGCCTCGAAGGGTCGTGCTCCCGAACCAATTCTCCTAGCTCTCGATGTCCAGACCTACACTGATAAAGTAGTGTGAAAGAAGTTTGTCATAGCCACCAAAGGACATTCATGAGGTACTTCCATACGAAACCTCTTCAAAAACCACATGAACGTCATTACAAGGTTACCCCTAAGAAAATTGGAACGACCTTCCCACCAGGCATCCAGACCATTTAAAGTTTCCGTCAGTATCACCGCCATAGTATTGTGATGATATGATATACAAAAAGCAATGGCTGCGAGTTATAGGTCCACAGGTAGTTCCCCAGTCACCAACGACATTTTTTATATCAAGACTAGAATGATGGATCCAGCATAGCTAGGATCACCGACATCCTACAAATGCACAAAATGCAACACAGCAGGAAGAAAAATCATTCATCCCATAACCAGTGACCTGGCTGCCAAAAGAGAGACATGGAGAAGTCCTGCTAACAGTTCCCTATCGTATCAGGAAAACTCATGCATAGCTTTCGCAACACTGGGATTTATCCCTAACATGGTAGAAAACTCTTCATAGGTCGGGCAGACCTCATCCAAACCAAAGGAAAAGACATTGTCTTCAGGATACTAGAACTCTACTGCTGCCATCAGCATATTCCACTCTATGGGTCGGTTAAGCCATAAATATACTCGACACATGTTGAAAGCGTCGTAGTCTACATTGTAGGTGCACATCACCTATAAGGTTTTGAGGTAGTTAGAAAATTCAATCCTACATGGGAGAACCATTTTGTAAAGTAAGAAAGAAGAATGAAAAAGAGAAGGAATATGGAGGTGTGAAGAAAATGTTCCACCCACACCCCCAATTTATACTTGGAAAACACCAACCAAAGATAAAAACTTTGTAGAAATCGGAGGAAAACTTTCCCCACCAAGTACTAAGCAATTGAAGAAAGTGCAATCAAAGCCATGGAATGATTAAACTGGACTAACATGCCAATAAGAAGCATAAGGGGCATGCCGATCGGCAACCCCCTATTTTTGGAAATTTCCCATTTTCCTTATTTGTCAAAATCAAAAAAACTGAATAAAAATAATTTCTATTCTTAAAGAATTTCGAATTTCCTTCTCCCTTTATTTTAACTTATCTTGTCTAAAAATAAATTCTCACTTTTTTAATTCCTTTTTACGATCTCAGCAACAAAGTAAAAAGAGCATGTGCCTTAAGTCATTAAAACAAAAATTAACAAAAAATACTTCATTTTATTGCATAGATGTTATTTTATTACATTTCTTGCAGGAAAAAGAAAAATACAATGGGACTCAGCCTGAACCCACATTCTCTCTCTCTCTCTCTCTCTCTCTCTCTCTCTCACCTACCTTCACCTACAATCTCTCTCTCTTCTCTTTTCTCTCTCTCTCTCTCTAGGAGCCTCCTTCCCTGAGGCATGCTCTCTTCCCCTGGCGATGAGATGACGTATCTTTATTCCCCAATCCAGACCCTCTCTCAGACAAGGAAGATGGCACCTATCAGGAAGGAACCGGAATCATGTCCCGAATATGGTTAGTCGTCAAAGCTATCCAATCCCAAATATCCTTCATTCGGGTGGTTGATACTCGGATGTGCTGCAAGGAAAACAATAAGAAAAGAGAAAATCAGTTAGTCTGAGGCAAAGAAAGAAATCAAAAAATGAAAAGGCAAAGAGATGAAATTATACTAGCGACTGGATAACCTCCTTCATCACTCCCATCTCCTCCGGGTCCATAGCATTGGGATGGTGCAACATACACTCTGACCCTCCATCAGCCCATCGAATATTATAAGAAAGAGGGGTCAACCGAACAAAGGGATCCTCTGAGGTCATCGTCGTTGCCGATGTCGATGCACCACCTTCCCTATGGGAAGACCCCATGGGCTGACTTGAACCCGCCTAGGGGAGTGACATCGCGACATATATGTTGGGCAGTATCAATAAGCTCGAGACAAAGTCCAAATAATCCTATGCCTCCAACATCTCATTATATGAGGAGTAAGGCTCGCCCACCATCACTGCTACCCATGCATCATTCGACATCTCCTGCTATCACCTCATGTATACCAGGGTCCTCGCAAATGGCACCACCACCTCATCCTCCACCACTTGCTGTGGAATACTCTGTCCCCAAGATACCAGGTTTATCCGAACTCATGCGCCAGTAGATGTCACATATGTGCATTCCACCTAGTTAACCCCATATGCTGGATGGCCCCTATGGATAGAAAAATTTTGGGCAGAGAAATATAAATCTCAAAAAAGATCCTAAAGGAAAAATGGTCTCAAAAAAGAAGGAAGAATTTACCTGATCGCTCGTTAAGCCATTCAAGACCTGGCACACCCCCGCCATATACCGATCGACACCATCCCTTCACTTACCTGAGGTAGTCCAAAAGATCGTGTGACTTCCATTTGGCACTTCTCACACCATGCTGATCGACACCCTCTCTGCAATTTTGTATAAAAATTCCCCCAAAAGTGCCAAAAATCCTGAAAAATCCCCAGAAAATTTCTAAAATTACCAAATGAATCTTAAAATCTTTCTCACCAAGAATTTTTTTATACCACACTCATTTCACCAACGGAACTCTTACCTCCCCAATACAATGTACAAAATCAATTGGATATCCCTCGAGCAAAAATAAGGAAACATCCAATCCACAGATTAATTCCTCTTCCCCAGCGGCACCAAAAACTCAAAATAAAATGCTTCCCCAGTGGAATATCTAAATTTCCCAAATAAAACTACAACTTAAGCCCTCAAAATTGGCGTTGACCCGCAGAATTAGTCACCTCTACTTAAGCCCTAAGAATTGGCTTTGACTCGCATAATTGGTCATCTCAACCTAAGCCCTCAGAATTGGATTTGACCCATAGAATTGGTCATCTCAACTTAAGCCCTCAGAATTGGCTTTCACCCATAGAATTCATCACCTCAACCTAAGCCCTTAAAATTGTCTTTGAATCGCAGAATTGGTCACCTCAACTTAAGCCCTCATAATTCGCTTTGACCCGCATAATTGGTCACCTCAACTTAAGCCCTCAGAACTGTCTTTGACCCGCATAATTGGTCATCCTTACTTAACCCCTTATAATTGGGTTTGACCCTCAGAATTGGTCATATCTACTTAAGCCCTCAGAATTGGCTTTGACCCTCATAATTGGTCACCTCTACTTAAGCCCTCAAAATTGTCTTCGACCATCAGGATTGGTCATCCCTACCTAAGCCATCAAAATTTACTTCGACCCTCCGAATTCGCCATCCCTACTTAAGCCCTCAGACTTGGCTTCTACCCTTAGAATTGATCATCCCTACTTAAGACCTCAGAATTGGTCATCCCTACTTAAGTCCTTAGAATTGACTTTGACCCTCATAATTGGTCATCGCTACTTAAGCCCTCGAAATTGGATTTGACCCTCAGAATTTCTCATCTCTACTTAAGCCCTTAGAATTAGCTTCGACCCTCAAAAATTGTCATCCCTACTTAATCCCTTGAAATTGGCTTCGACCATTAGAATTGGCCATCCCTACTTAAGCCCTCAAAATTGGCTTTGATCCATAGAATTGGTCACCTCTACTTAAGTCATCAAAGTTAGCTTCGGCCCATAGAATTGGTCATCCCAACTCAAGCCCGTAGAATTCTCTTTAACTCGCCGAATTGGTCATCTCTACTTAAGGTCCTCAGAATTGGTATCGGCCCATCGATCACTCCCAGTATTTCCATAGGTCCTTAGAATCGACCTCGACCCTCTGAATCGGTCATCCTCGTCCCTTAGGTCCACAGAATTAACCTCTTTCTAAAATATCATGTGGTGTATAATCGACGGCTTTCACTTGTTCCAAGATCACTCGTCGATGGTCTCTATAGACATCACATTCTAGGACCCCCTAAGTCTCTCCTTAGGTCCCTAGCACTCCTCCATTTAATTACAAAACCTAGGTTGCACTTCGAGTACCGATCTAGAGGCCATCGAGCACTATCGAGCCCCGTTTGACTCCGATAAACTTCATTATTAGAGTGAAATCTCTTTGAATATTCGAAGGGTTTTAAATCCCCTTTGCAATGGTTTATTCCACGCGTGAATCGGCATAACGGTTCGAATGAACGGACCATTTTACTATTGAAAATCGATTTAGAGGCCACCGAGAAATCCCGGGCCTTGATTTGACCTCATTCAACTTCACCACTAGAGAAAAATCTCTTTGAATCTTCAAAGGGCACTGAAACACCTTTCTAATGGTCCATCCCATGAGTGAAATGACATAACTATTCGGACAAATGATCAGTTTTCTTCGAAAATCGATTCGGATGCCATCGGGTGCTCTCGAGCTCCATTTGACAAAGGTCAAAAGAACTCCTGTATATGGCCGAAAGAGTTATGAATGCGAATAAGGCCATGGAGGCCATATGAGGGATGAAAAGGAAGCTAATGGGAGTAAGTCTCAAAAGCTTAGCGCAAGGATGGGAAAAAAAGGTTGGTTGATGAAAAATTTACTGAGTACACTCTCTCATAATATGTTTTGATTTGATTTTAAATGATAATAAAGACGACAGAGATTTAAGATGGTACAAAATGCTAAGGTCTCCTCCTCATAAAAGAGACAAAAGCAAGTGATGTGACTTTCACTGAGACCACAGCCACACCACCGACAAGTGTTTTGCATTAGAGGATGAGAATGATAAAATGCTAAACAAGGGAAGCTTCGAAAGTACATTGATCGAAGTGGTTCCAAGGATGAATCCCAAAAGAAACATGGTGAGATGAGAGATGAAAGGCTGAGGTGACATCATCAGGTCGATAAGAAGGATGAAGAGTCTGATGATGATGGTGCAGACGACCCTGATCTCTAACCAAACATCCCTCAGCCCAAGGGACAAATGTGTATGATTTAGTTCGACGTAAAAATGATTAGCGGGGGAATGGTCAATGGAAGGACATAGCCGATCGATCACAAGACGCGTGTAGTTGAGGCCAAATCAGCACCAAAGCGGATGAAAGTCAACTCGGCGACTTCAGAACCGAAGTCGAGAAAGATAAAAAAAAGGTGGATATGGATACTCTAATTGTGGGATTCTCCAGGATGAATTTTAAAGGCATCTTAGACCCCCATGATGACCCTCTGGTCATCAGCACCAGGGTTCACGGGTATGATGTATCCAGGCTTTTGGCAGATGGTGGCAGCTCGGCCAACATTATTTTTTGGGAGTGTTTCAATACGCTAAAGCTCAGCAAGAAAATATTGATTCCATACCACCAACCCTTGATAGGAAATGGATGTCTGCATGGACATCTGGATGAGGTGTCTGAAAAATAAGGTTAACTTTTTTTATAATGGATAAAAATGTATTGTCGGCCTACAATATCATACTCGTCCATGTAGCTCTCTAAGAAGTACCCTCTATTATACACCAGATGTAAAATTAGATGTAAAATCACCAAAGGAAAAATCACCAACTCCTTATTATACACCAGATGTAAAATCACCAGCAATACCCTCTATTATACACCAGATGTAAAATCACCAACTCCTTATGAAGTTGGAGAAGTCCAGGGTGATCAAGTGGAGGCCAGTGAATGCTACTTCATCTCGTCCGATTAGAGAGAGGCTCATAAAAAACTCACTATGTCCTATAACATTGATACTCTCAGCCCTAAGGATTAGAAGAAATTAAAGAAGGGTGAGGCTATGTAAGAAGTAGAATCTGACATCCTTAATGAGGAGGAGCCAAAAGGACCGTCCAGATCGGCTCATCGCTAAAAGAGGAGGTGAAGTAAAAATTAATTGAGTTGTTGAGGAAGAGGCAAAGTGTTTTTGCATGGACCCACAAAGGTATGTCAGGAATAAATCGTAAGGTCATCTAGCATAAGCTGAATATCGACGATAATGCTAAGGTGATAAAGTAGAGGAGAAGACCCTACAAAAGAGAGAAGTATGGGGTCATTCAGGAAGAAGTTAAGAAACTTCAGTCCACTAAATTTATCAAGGAGGTGCACTATCCTGATTGGCTATCCAATGTAGTTGTAGTCCCAAAGGCTAAGGGGAAGTGGTGAATGTGTGTGGACTTCACTGACCTAAACAAAGCCTGTCCAAAAGATATTTTCCCTCTACCTCGCATAGATCAAATGGTCTATGCCACAGCTAGCCATAAATTAATGAGTTTTATGGATGCTTACTCAGGCTACAATCAAATCTTCATGAACTAGGCCGACGTCGAGAAAACCTCTTTCATCACAAATAAAGGAAGCTATTATTGTAAGGTTATGCCTTTCAACCTCAAGAATGATGGTGCAACCTATCAGAGGATAGTTAATTAAATGTTTGAAGATAAGATCGGTAAGACTATGGAGATGTATGTGGATGACATGTTGACAAAGAGTCTCAAGGTCGAGACCTAAGTGGCCGACCTTAAGCGTACCTTTGATACAATGGACAAATATCAAATGAAGCTCAATCATGCCATGTGTGTATTCGGGGTAAGAGTAGGGAAGTTCCTCGAATACATTATAAACCAGCGGTGCATAGAGGAAAATCTAAACAAAATCAAAGAATTAGAAGACTCCAAAGACCATACAAGATGTGTAGAGACTAATTAGTAGAGTAACCGCACTCAACAGATTCATCTTAAGGGCCACAGACAAGTGTCTCCCATTTATTAAAATTTTGAGAAAAGCATTTGAGTGGGATGAGGAATGTGAGAAATCCTTTCAATAGCTTAAGCCTTACCTTAGTTCTTCAATACTCTTATATCGGTCCATCCAGGGAGAAAATTTATTTTTGTATTTAGCAGTTTTAGAGTCAACAATCAGTGTAGCTATCATCAGAGACAATGAAGGGGCAGAAACCTATGTACTTCAATAGTAAAGATGTCCAAGGAGCCGAGCTGAGGTATCCAAAGATGAAGAAACTAGCGTATGATCTAATTCACTCTTTTAATTCAAGCCCATACCATGGTCATCCTCACTGAATCCCCTCTAAGATAGGTCATCCATAAGCTCAAGAAATCGAGTAGGCTTATGGATTGGTCCATTGAGTTAGGAGAATTTGATATCGTATACCAGCCAAGAAGAGTAATTAAGCGTAAAGAGTTGGCTGACTTTATGGCTGAGTTAACTTGGGATGAGGCCAATACCAAAGAAGAAGAGATGGTAGTTTTGCCAGAGAAAAAGTCAGTAGGTCCGGCCATGGCCGATGGTGGGCGAGTCGCCCTTATAGAAAAAGATGTTTTGTTCAGAAATGGTGCATCATGTGAAGGGTCTTTTAAGGTCGACACTCCAGTTTGGATTCATGTGAAAGTGGTAGTTCGGTAGGGTGATACATCACGAATATTGTATATTATCACCCATCTTACTTATGCATTCTAGTAGAATTGTGTCCGTTTATTCCCATATTTACGCTCATATAATGTTTAACCTTAGGTTTCGATATATATATATATATATATATGTGTGTGTGTGTGTGTGTGTGTGTGTGTGTGTGTGTGTGTGTGTGTGTGTTGAAAAGTTTATTTGAGTTTTTGTAGGTATTGAAACGCTTAACGGTGCAATTGGTGTTTTTCGAGAAGATTTCAATATAGTACTCTATTTCAGGGGCATTTCAGTCATTTTAGTGTTATAGCTTCTTGCTCAAACTCTGATGAAAGTTGTAGCACTTTGAGTCGGCTTTGCGTGGCCTTCAACAGTTTGTTAATCCAGTTCCTAACGAATATGTTATGACCATTTTCCCGGGGAGATCGTTCTTAATGTTTATGATGAATCATTTTATTTTATTTTAGCTTTATTTTTTTACCACTTACTATATAAGTGGGTTATTTTTGTATTTGAAGACATCTTTCATTATATTGTTTTTATCTTCTATTATCATCTTTTGAGTAGTTAGGTTAGAGAAGAGGGTTTTTGGAAGGGATTTTGGGTTTTTGCTTCGCTCACTTTGAACACTATTCGTCTTCTTCCTCTTTAATCCAAGCTTCCATTGTTGTTTTTCTTTCTTTCTTATGTGTTTACTTTCTTTGTAACCTACATTTAATTACTTTCATTTACTTGCTTTCATTTAATTAATACCATTTAACATGATTTATAGGTAATTTAATCTAGGTTGAGATTGTTAAACTCACATGGGTTAATTAGTTTCTTTGTTATGGTATGATGGGTCTAGGGTGTTTTTAATGAGTTCATTGTTCTTCGTGTCACACTTAAGAGATTTAACAGGGTATGTCACGTATGCTCCCTATTTACAACCTTTCTTATGTAATTTCTGGAATATTCGTTGACGTCAAACTCACATTAAGCTTTTATGAGAATTTAGAGGGTGATAATTCTATGTTTAATTAATTGTCCCATTGTGTTTAATCATGTAGTGATTTTATGTTCATGTAACCATTTACACTATTTAGCCCGTGTGAGGGAGATGATTCTCAACCTATAGTTTTACTCATTTCGTTAATTTAAGTTTAAATACGTGCCTAGTTTAATGATTTGCTCACATATCATCTTTTACACTTTTATTTGAGAAGTATTAAATTAATAGAATTCTAACAACTAGTCTTTGTGGATTTGATACTCGGACTGGTCGCTGTACCCCCATAAAGAGTATAGTGAATGTTTAAATTTTTTCATTGAGGCGATAAAACGATATCAATGACTAGCGTATTGACATTGCGTAACTTTTCACCCTTGATCACAGGGCTCATACCATTGGCTCCAGATGAGACTGACATTGAGGATGTGTTGAGGTTCAACTTCAAAGCCTCTAACAACGAGTTTGAGTATGAATCTCTGCTCACAGGCTTATCCCCAGGCCAAAATGTTGAAAGTTTGCCATATAGTAGTTCACAGTGACTCCCAACTGGTAGTAAACCAGATTTTGGGAATTTATGAAGCAAAGGATGAGAAGATGGACAAATACTTGGGCATGGTGAAAAAGGTCTTGGCGTACTTCAAAGAACTGAAAGTAAAAAGAGTCTCTCGGCTTGACAACAGCCGAGCCAACACATTGGCATGGTTAGAATCAGTAACGAGAATAGAAATTAGGAGAACCATCTCAGTTGAGATACTGGTAAGACCGAGCATTGAGGAAGACAATCGGAAACTTGAGTTTTTTTTAATTTAATTATGGGAGCTTCTTGGATGGATGCTCTCATCAGATATATCAGAGATGAGGAGCTTCCAGAATCAAAGGCCGGGAGAAATAAGTTGAGATACAGGGCAGTAAAATTCTCCATCATAGAAGATGTCCTATATAATAAGGGTTTTCTGCTTCCCTTATTACGATGCATCCAGCCGCAAAAAGGTAGAGTATGTTTTAAATATGTGCATGAGGGTTCATTATCCAGTCATTTCGGGGGATGGTCTTTGGCAAAACGGATAGTAACGCAGGGTCACTAATGGCCCACTTTTGCTAAGTTTGTGGTCGACTATGTAAAAGGTGTTATAAATGCCAAAGATACGTCTGTATCCCTCATCATCCCCATTAACCTCTGTCGTCCATCACATCCCCTTGTATATTTTAAATTTAGGGGATTGAGTTGGTGGGACATCTGCCTAGAGTCGCATGTAATTACAGATACCTGATTATGGTGATCGATTGCTTCTCCAAATAGGTAGAGGCTGAGGACATGGTCTCCATTATATAGATGAAGACCTTTAAATTCATTTGGAGGAATATCATTTGAAGATATGGCCTGCATCATACATTGATCTTAGAAAATGAAAAGCAATTCAAAAATCAGTCCTTGGAGGCTTATTGTGAAAGGGTCGACATCAAATAATTCTATGCAGGCGTCAGACCAACCTTAAGAAAACGGCTGGATGAAGGTCACAAACAGAACAATCTTGGATGGGATCAAGAAGAATATAGAAGATGCCAAAGGCCTATGGACAAAAGAGGTACATGCCATCCTTTGGGCTTACAGGATGATAGAGATGATGCGGATGGGGGAGACCCCCTTCTATGCTGGCCTACAGCTCAAAAGTTGTGATACCTACTGAAATCGGTCTGCCCAGCCACAGAGTCTAGACCTATGACCCAGAGACAAATAATAAAAAGAGGAGGTTGGACGTGGATCTGATTGAAGAGAGAAGGGAAGAGGTTGAGGTAAGGCAAGAAGCATACCAACAGAGGACGACGAAGTTTTACAACAAAAAGGTTAGACCTAGGCTGATAGCTGTAGGGGATTTAGTTCTGAAGAAGGTTTTGTAGAAGCCTAACAAGTTACACCCAAATTAGCACGACCCCTACAGGGTTACCGAAGAGGTCTTCCTAGGGACATATCGGCTGGAGAATTTAGAGAGAGAGACATTCTCCAATCCATGGAATGTCGACCATTTGAAAAGATATTACTAGTAGTCTTATGTATACAGTTCATTTCATGTAATTTTCTCTGTATTTAAAAAATTCAAAGTGATGAATGAAAATTGTTCCAAGTATTCACTCATTTGTTTCTTATATGAATTGTTCAAGTGCACGGTTCAAATTTTCCTAACCTAAAAAAACATCATTCCTATGGTGGATCAGCATTAACTCACTCTCGATGATACGAGAAACTTTGTCAGACTCATCTCATCCATAGATTCTGAATAACATTGTGGTGGATGAATAATGTGATAATATCACTAAGGTGGTGAAAAACACAAATTTAGTTGAAAATCCTTAATTTGGTTATCTTATATATCGGCTAAGGACGATAGTAAACTTGAGGTTAACATCATTAATTTGGTGGTATTTAAATTAAAGATCATTATATTGATTATATATCTCTCGGCTAAGGACGAGAGTGGACTTGAGATTAACATCATTTATTTAGTGGTCTCTAATGTGAAAATCATTAAGTTAGTTATTATCTCTCGGCTAAGGATGAGAGTAAACTTGAGATAAACATCATTGATTTGGTGGACTCTAATTTGAAAATCGTTAAGTTGGTTATTATCTTTCGGCTAAGGATGAGAATAGATTGGATGGTTAACATTTACGAACACTCAAACCAAGCATATACAATATAATGAAAAGAGATAAATATTTACATTCATCATACAGAAAAATTTGAATGGATTGAAGTTAAGACAAGGATACAGACATCGTATTGTTCAAGAATGAACCATCAAAATTCCAATAAAAGTTTTTCAAAATTACATACAAAGGGTAAGTAAGGCCACAGATGGCCGCCCAAACAGAGTGAATAATATTAGACGATCTCATGAACAGAGGTATCGTTCGGAGGGATGGAGACATTTTATATCGTGGTCTCAGTGTCGGCCCTATCATTATTACCATCACCCTCGACCACGTTTAGATGAGTCTGCTTCATCGTCTCAGCCAAGGGATGCTTTGTAACTTCATCAGGGGCGCTCTCAACATTTTCCACCTCGGACAGAGAAGTGTCGAGAAGATTATCAGTAAAGTCAAGGCCCTCAAAGTGTTGAGGGGTTAGCATCCCAAACTCTACTTATTTGAGGATGGCACAATGACAAACCGCCTTCATGTCTCTCTCGAGGTATTCGAATGCATAGACCCCAAACTCCTCAGAAGCTTTAAAATCTTCCACCTCATGTGCTTTAGCCTCGTCCAGGAACTCTTTGACAGCCGCATATATACCAGCCTGCTTCTGATCAGCTGTACCCTTTAAGAAATTATTGTGCTCGTTCTTCAAATTGTTCATCTCGTCTAGGTCCTTCTGAATGACCATCTCGTGCTCAAGATCTTTGGAAGATAACTCCTCCCTTACATCCTTCTCTACATTCTCAGCATCCTTACCTTTTTGGATAAAGGGAAGCCTTTTCTGAACCCAATCATCGAGCTGAAAGAGGGTAAAAAGAGACTGTAAAAAGATAAAGAAGACATGTTAGTATGAGATAACACTTCAAAAGAAAAGCTTTAAGACAACAAAGCTTAAAAGTGATTACCTGAGCAGCCCTATGCACACTGAACTCTATGAGGCGAGAGGCATCTATTGCCTCATAAAACACTTGTCGACTCTCTTCCCCAAAGAGGAAATGGCGGTCTGTGCCCTCCGGGTGTCACCTATCAGCATCTCATCATTGAGATTTAATTGGGTGAGATGAGATGCAAGCGCATCGTCGAACGATATGGGAATCGCCGGGTCAAACCCTCCAGTAGCAGGGACATCCCTCTGGTTCTTCTTTTGAGGATAAGAAACGGTGGTGTCATCCACCACTTCCTTCCTTTTTTGGGAAGCATCGGTATTATTGGGGACACCTACTATTGATTTCTTAGTATGAGGGGGAGGATCCATTTTCTTCCCCAATTTGTTTAGCATAACAGAAAGGTTGGGGTCCACCATCTTCCAAATTTTTCAGGAGTGTTATCCGGATGATCTATAAATAATTCAAAGAATGGTAAATGTCCGAAGAAAATAAAGCTACAAACAACACTACAGTTCAAAATAAAAATACACAAGTCCTATAGTAGAAACTAGTTAAAGACGAGACTATAGTTGAAGAAAAACTTACGAATTTCAGTTAGGGGGTCAACACCTAACCTCACCTCGGCCAGAATCTTGGGGGTCATCAGTTGCTCAAATTCAGTGAGACCACGGTCGCCCCCTTGAACTCTAATCTAGTTGACCTTCTCCATATCATCTACACTCAAGTCGGGGTTAAGTTTTGTGGACATGGATATTTTTCCACACTTCTGAGGAACCCTCGGCTCTGAGGCAGAACAAGCAACGTCGAATGGAAATTCCCATGTGTGGACATCCTAACTTACACTTGTCCTCCCCCTCTCTCTTTATATATATCTCTCTCTCTCATCTCTCATTCTTACCAAGAGTGGGTATCGGTGAAATAAAAGGGGGGATGAAAAGGTCTCGCACCCTCTTTTGATCTAGGAACGCTTCGGCCGTCGTCAGTGTGGGGTGAATGTAAAGAGATGGAGTCTCCAGCCTATTTCACAAAAAATAGGCAATAGAACATGTCCCCGCCTTGAGAGAGTGGCATCAAAGAAAACTGATGCTTATGAAACCAATAGTTCGAAGGGTTTGGGGGCTAAGTTACGAAATGGGAAGGTGTTAGGTACCCATACCTCCTTTTCGATCTCTCATGGACTTGTGTTGTTGTTTTCCTTTATTTATACGTGAAGTGTGTGTGCGTGTATATATAATGGAGATCGAAATCACCCAACTCATACCATAGAAGAGATATAGTGAGGTCATCCGTAGGAATGTTCCCAAAATATTCTACATCAAATATGATTTTAAGCATTTATCATGATATTGATCGTTTTGATGGAACGATAATAGGTGATGGATAAAACGCTAATAAGGATCAAAAATATAATATGTACAGTAATGTAAGAATATGATAAATATGAAAATGAGGAATTTGGGAAAATTAGCAAATTGGAAATTGAGAAAATTGTAAAATTAGACCCGAGTATCGAGTTTTAATCCGAGACGCCTACGTAGCCTATAAAGGCATCGAAGTCCACATAGTTTGCATGCGGCATAAGGGTGGGGTTTATGCCATAAATTCGAACAGGATTTTATTATATGTGTGTGTGTAGAAAAATATGTTTTAGTTTTGGAAAAGTGTGATGGATAATCTCGTTCGGAATTTATAGGCGTAACCCTCTTTTTGTTTGTTTTGGATCTTTTTTTCAAAAATAAAGTATGTACAATATACTAATAAAAATGAGAGATGTCTATATGTAAGAACTAAAGTAAAACAAGATTACGAATCTAATTAATTTTATGCAAAAATAAGAAATTTAAAGATATATGAAAGGATTTGGACCTTCTTTGAAGCTTGATCTTTGATCTTGGATGAACTCCCTTGAATGTGAGATGCAGGTTGGATGAGAGAGAATGAGATTTGCAAATTGGGTATGAAAAGGATGGGAATGTAAGCTTGAATTGAATTTCACATGAACAAACTTCACTAATTACCAGAGAATGTTGCTAAGATCAGTGATGCTGATGGATCTGAGGTTTTCCTTTAGGGTGAGGTCATGCCCTCCATTTATAGGGTCAGGGGTGATGCCGATCGGCATAGCCCAAGATCTGCCAATTTGTAGTCTCATGCAGATTTTTTCAAAAAAATGGTCGTAGAACGCAATCTATTGATCCAAATAATGAACGGGGCTTACAGTTATAAAGGTAATTTAGAGACCTTCAAGAGTCCTTTGGACCTCTCCTGAGTCCAGAAGTTGACTTTGGGTCAAATGTGGCTCGAAAACGCATTTCAGTCCTTTTGACGGGAGATTATTAGACAGAAATGGATAGTTCATCTTAAGAGTAACTCAGAATCGGGCACGAGGTTGGATGTTGGAAAGGTTAGGTGATGTACTTCGACATTCCAAAGAGTTTCGTTCAGTTCGGAAATGTAACCTTGGTCAATCGGGGCATGGAGACACTCGATGACCTCTTAGAGTAAAATGGATCGTTCATCCATACCGTAAGTTCGAATCATGCACGGGGTGGGCCATTGGAAAGGGTATTTAGTGCCCTTCGGATATTCATTTAGTATCATTCAAGATGAACTTCTCGACCAGTTGTTTGAATATCTTTATGGAGTTCTTTTGGACAAAATTGTACCATACATGGGCTGCACCAGTAAGAATACTGGAGAATGCCTGGCATGTCATCTCATCAGAAATCGTGTAGATGTCGGCCACAGATTGGTACAACTTAATGATATAGACAGGGTTTATGCTCCCATTGTACTTTGCTGTGATAGTTGGAGTTAGGTAGCTCACCATTCTTGCTACAAATGGAGACCCACCCACATATCCCCTTTGCATGGGGTCTCAAATTTTCAAGAGATCATTGATTTTATCCTCTAGCCTCTACATTGAGCTATTCTATGGTTTCTTGATCACTGCCGCACTATCTCCCTCGGCTTCCACGACATTATCCCTAACACATTCCATATCGATTGGGCGTTGTATAAGTTCTTTACCAACTATCCTCTGACGGTTGTTGAATTCTCTTTGTTCTTCCTCCCGGACATGTAAAGGGCAACAGTAAGCACATCATCCATTTCCCCTGGAGGTTACATTACTGTGTGATCTGGAGAGTCGATCTCATAGGTCACTAACTGGTTCGAGTCGGTCAAAATCCAACACTTTGCTCAATTTATCAAGTTCTAAAGCTTGGGGTTGGCCATCTCGGCTCGACCGACCACTATATCCTATGCTAACCAGGACTGGGTGCACTGTATTTCTAGAAATCTCATAGGTCTCCTAGTACTCGTCCTCATCACAACATTAGTCATTTGAGAATTCCTAGCCTTCCCTTACCAGGCGCAATCATCTAGGGTCGGTTGCGTCTTTGCATCTTTGTTGTTTTGTCACTTCTTTGTGTGGGGTTGGGGGTGAACCCATGTCGCCGGAGCCATTTCCTTGGATATCAGAGTTATTATCTCCACTACCGAACCGGTGGGTCTAGCCATCACAGTTTGACTTAAGGCAACAAGTTGTTCTTAAATTTTTTGTTTTCTATCCGCTAGAGAACACAACGCCACCACCGCCGCCACCTCAGCCATTTCTGACTAAGGAGACACCTGACTGGAGATGGAACCACCACCCTGGGGCAAATCGAAGACCATTCTCTCTGCTAAATGAACATAACAAAGGGGTGAGCTAGATGAGCGAGGTGAGTTAGAAAAAAGCTTGAACAACCCAATAAGGGTCGTTTCAATTGGAACTAGATCACCACCAGGGAATCAAGTGAGGAATAAGCTGGAAGTAAAGAGGAAGAAGATGAAGACCTTCGTTCCCACAGACGGCGCCAAAATGATGACGCTATAAAGTAACCATTTAAATTTATATCTGCAGCTCAAGCTCAAGCACACACAATAATGGAGATGTATATAACATCACAATAATACAAATATGAGAAAGGTATTAGGATAAGAGGAAAGACAACATAATTTAAGTGGTTAGACTATATCACCCAACTCCGCTGTGTAGATAAGTGTGGTTTTTCACTAGAAATGATGCTCTAATGGCCTGAAATACACAACTCCCAAGCTTTATCTCTATATTGTGAATGAGACAAAGTTTACCTTGGGTTTTCTATTTCTAAATCCTTTCTTATGGGGACGAAGATGAATATTTATAGTACTTGGGGTGCGCAGTGCACCCTCAAGCATGTAAGGGGTGTGTCCTTGGTGGAGCTACCAACAGGTCATTGACATATGTACTTTAGCATAGGTAGGTAATGATGATGCAATATTCCCTCATGTGCTCCTGTGATTATATTATAATTGCCCTCCCATGTGGATTGGTCATACTAAAAACCTATGTCACACGTGGTCGGGTTTTAATTGGGTAGGTCTCGGTCGGGCCGAGTATGATACCTCTAATGTTCTATTTGACCAACTATTAGAGAATCCTGAAGTGTAGTCTCGGCCTCCTAAAGGCGTCTATCTGAGATGAGCTTGTGCAGGGTAACTTTCCAGTAGGTGTGTTTGGAATACAGGATGAGACAAGACTAATGAGGACTGATGCGCATGTTGGAAGGTCTCAGCCTATGGGGACAAATGAGACTAAGACTATTGCTGTTAGATCTCTGTAGAATCCATGTTTATAAGGTCGACCTTGGCCGAGTGAGTCCCAAGCTAGGATGAGGTCACACTTGGGTATATCATAAACTTTGACTATTGTATTGTATAATTCATAGTTAGATCTGAATACAAAAATTAGTGAGCAAATGACCATTAATTGGGTCGACTATATATTTGAAGAAGATAAAGAGGATCAAAAAGCTCGAGACATTGATTATTTAATAAGTCTCCCATAGAATGTGAAGAGCTCACAGTAAATCAATCGATTTCTTATTGGAAATGAACATAAGAACCAAATAAAAAACGTAGCATACATGAGTGCCAACAATCAGTTTTAATCCTTTTATATTAGTGTGAGGATTATTTTGCTTGGGAGTATGATGAATTGCTTGGCTTACATAGAAAATTGGTAGAGCTTAGGCTGGCAATCAAATAAGGGCATAAACATATTTAACAGTTTCCATGCTATATGACTCCAGAAGTTTTACCCAAAATAAAACGTGAAATTGAAAGGTTATTGAAGGCTAGGTTCATTAGAACTTCTAGGTATGTTGAATGAGTCTCTAATATAGTAACAATGTTTAAGAAAATTTGAAAATTAAGAGTATGCATTGACTTTAAAAACATAAATGTAGACACTTGATTGGGCATAAATATTGTATAGTTATCCCCCTAATTTCAGTACTTTTGTGAACCCGAATGATGTAACATATATGGATTTGATTCACTTTTATGCTTCTAACCTTCTTGGCGAGTATTGCGTGTTTCGTGCTTCTCCTATTGGTTTTACAGGATAGTTATGCAAGCAGTGCAAAGGAGGAAGCAAGACAGTGCAAGAAAAGCTAGGAAGGCAAGTTCAAGGGCATTTTCGTAATTTTTCAGCCTTAGTCCGGAAGTGGGTCCAACTAGAAAGTTTAAGATCTTTCAATTACAAGAACACCATAAAAAACGGCACCTCAATCCGAGCTACGATGAAAGAGTTATGACCCCTTGAAGTTGCGGAAAAATCATAGAAGAAAGGCTAGGAAGGCAAGTTCAAGGGCATTTTCGTAATTTTACAGCCCGATTCTGGAGGTGAGGCCTTCTGGGAAGTTGAAGAGCTCGGAACAACGAGAACACTGGAAGAAACGGCACCCAAATCCGAGCTACGGTTGAAAAGTTATGCTCAGTTGAAGTTGAAGAAAAATCCAAGAAAAGAAGAGAAACCAGAAAAAAAGCTGAGAGCAAGACCAGGCTGGTACATGCGAACCGGTTCGCTGTACCTGCGAACCGGTTCGCTGTACCTGACACGCGAATTTTGTCTTTCATTTGGATTGGTCTCCAAGTCTCCTAATAGGTTTTAAAGACTCAAAACTTGTGGGGAACGAAGGTATTAACTTAGGAGCAGCTTTGAGGGTTATTGAGAGAGAGTTTTTGATAGAGAAAAAGGGAGAAACATCTAGGAACATCAAAGGCACAATTTACTTCAAGAATTCATTGTTTCGGGTTTGCTTTTCTAGTTTTAATTCAAAATTCTTGTTTCTTATTATTGTTCTTGCATGCTTTGTTTTCCCATTAGATTCAACTTGTTTTCGCATTCATAATACGTATTTACATGTTTAGATTTAGTTTTATCATGAATTCATACACATGCAACGTTATTATTTCATGCATTAGTCCATTTAACATGTCCGGCTAGGTTTTTCAAGGTTGGGATGCATGAACCCAACCTGATGTGTTAGTGCGTGTGTATAACGTCGATCCGCTGAATTTAATGATTAATTTAAATCGTATCGCGTAATTTCTTAAGAATTGTAGATCTTTATATCTCGTTTGCCTCTGGGTACTCGTGATGATTTAGAGTACAATTTGACTGTAATTACCGCGATACCGATTTACTCATCCTCAGATTAGGTATGACGCGGGCTTGAACCTCGTATACATAATGCTTGGGAGTACTAAATTCCGGGTTTGAATTAATCGGATAAATTTATGATTGAAGTTGTCACTACACTACACTAGGGTTGGGGGATTGTATTCCCATCCTGTTTTCTCATCATTTAAGTTTAACAGTTTCAATTTAATTCTTCATTCAGCATTTAGATAATTTAGTTAGTTGCATATTTCATCATTATTTCATAATTGCATTTAGTTTAATCAATCCCAAAAAGCCAAATCAATCTTTTTCTTTTCTTTTAGAGTCATTGTTAGGTTTCCTTAATCTTATCCCGTCGTCACAACTTCTGTTGTCCTTCTTCCCTGAGGATCGATACCCGACTTGTCGGAATTATTACTTGAACGATAGGCTTGCACTTGAGCCTAGAGAGCACACACTTTAGATACACATTCTGAGTCATGTCAAGTTTTTGGCGCCGTTGCCGGGGAATTAGGTAGACTTAGGTATAGATCGAGTTAATCTAAAACTTTGACCAAAAAATAAAAAAAAATAAAAAATAAAAAATAAAAAAAAATTGATGAGTATTACAAGGGAGATGTTGGATGAGAGCGAGTGGCAAGATATAATAGATGAATTCCTTCGTAATGACCAACCATCCACATCACAGAAGTTTTCAGAAGAGAGTGAACGAAATTGTTCAAAACACACTCGAGAGAGAGAATTAGGAGATATAAGTCTTGAAGACTTTGAAAAAGAATTCGGTCCGGTGAATGAGAGCCTGTATGAGAGCCTTAACGACGAAGTCCAAGCTCTATTGGATTCATTTTGTCACCTAGAAGAAAGCGAATGGAAAGCTAAAATTGATAAATTCCTTCTTTGTGACCATCCACCCATACCACTAGAGATCCCGAAGGCAAGTGAGGAGAAAAGTTGTGGTCCATACGACTTAGAGCCCGACCCATGTGTCTTAAAAATTGAAAGAAACTTAGGTGTTCCCTCCGAGTCAGTGCACGCAGACCACGCTTTGAGTCAGCATCATGAGGATCCCTTTCCAATTAGTCACGATGAGTCTCCCGGTCTATCCTTTATCTATGGGCGAGGTCCCAACTTATTCCGGTTGTTAGTATATGATAGGAAGACGGGGGTGATAAGGAGAGCATCATTCCCCGTGCAAGGGGTCGGGTGAGTTTGTGGAGAGATGAGAGGTCGTTGCACCCCCGACGCGTATGGGGTGATTGTTGTTGCATTTTTTAGTCATGCATGTGTGTCATATAGTGTCTTGTTGCATTTTAATATTTGTTTGTTTTATTTTTTTCGCACTTTTCATTCGCCTTGAGTTAGATTTTCGCCCTTTTTGCTTGAGGACAATGCAAAAGTCTAAGTTAGGGGGGGTCACAAGTGCGTATTTCTAAAACTTCACAAATTTTCAAAAATGCCCAAAATTTCCAAAAAAATCATAAAAATTTGAAAAATCCAAAAATATTTTTCTTCAAAATAAATAAAAATTGGAATTCAAATTTTTTCAAAAATATCATTAAAAGTCGAATTGGAGTCTCAAATTGTAAACATCCAACATACACGAGCCGAAATTGACTAAAGATGGAAATTGAGCGAAAATTGACGACTTAACGAATAAATGTGGAGATTAACAAAACCCGGTGAGATTCGAGCCTATCACGTTTTGCGAGATTTTAAATCAATCCGAGTTAATTATTAACTCAAAGTTCTTTTTAGCGCTTAATAAGTTGTCAAGGATCTCAAATTTTTTTCATTTGATCGGTTTTGAAAAATGTGTGCAATATTGCCTTGAAAATCGTGCCAAATTAGTCTCTAAACTTAAATTCATCTCGAAACGCATATGGTAACGCAATTGGTATTTTGGACAATGAAGTAGGCCCTCGTTTGTCACCCAAAAATATTGGCCAGAAAAAGTAGCGAAAAATTATCCCTTTTGTAACCCAAATTGAGCCAAATAATTTTCCCTTTCGTTTGACAACCCGAAAAACCCAAAATAGCCCGGAATTGCGAAAAATGAAAAAAACAAAAAATCAGAATTTAAGTCCGAAAAGTGCAACAAAAAGGGGGCAAGAAAAAAAAATAGAAGAATGCTCAACAAAAATAGCAACAAAGAAAAAAAGAAAAGAAAAAAAAAATAGAAAAAGAAGAAAAAAATGAGCAATAGCCCGGAAAATGCACAAACGTACATCACGAATGACTTTTCCAATTCCAACCTTTCCTACCATTTTCATTTTACCCAATACAACCTTTAACCCGAAAAAGTCCTAACCGAGTCCAAATTGCGAAAATTGAGTACCGCGTGGAGAGCTAAGACACCAAAAGATAATATAAGAGGTTAAATGCGCGAAATAGAGGCGATGTTCCCGTTTTTAAAACCGTAATCCGTTGAAGAGATCCCTTCACCATAAAATTTCCGTCTTTCTAAATGCATGCGTGTATTTGCTTCCATTACATTTACTCCTTATATCACGCATGCCGAGAGAATAGCCATAATCCGAGAGATTCGTTTGTGAGTGCATTCCGTGAGAAATTGAAATCAAAACGAATTTTCGGATAAGTAACGTAATGATCAATCGATGAAAATTGGCGGTTATATTTTCGGCTTCGCACACACACACTACGGTTTGAGACTTGTAAATATGACTTGATGATGACTATTTTATGGAAAAGTTTGAATTGTACAATTTTTGCATATTTTGAATTTTCTTTGAGTCAAATTTTGTGGGTATATTCACTGCAAACCCTCACGAGACACAACTCGTCCTACTAGGGTAACCTAGAGGTTTAAAGGCTTGTTGCATACGCTAAATGCAATCGCTTGCCCGCGAAAGTGGTATTCTATCCCAATAAAGTCCTTGAAGTGTCCTTAACTCATACTTTCATTCTTTTACATTGCTCGGGACGCGCAAAGTTCTAAGTTAGGGGGGTTTGATTGGGCATAAATATTGTATAGTTATCCCCCTAATTTCAGTACTTTTGTGAACCCGAATGATGTAACATATATGGATTTGATTCAATTTTATGCTTCTAACCTTCTTGACGAGTATTGCGTGTTTCGTGCTTCTCCTATTGGTTTTACAGGATAATTATGCAAGCAGTGCAAAGGAGGAAGCAAGACAGTGCAAGAAAAGCTAGGAAGGCAAGTTCAAGGGCATTTTCGTAATTTTTCAGCCTTAGTCCGGAAGTGGGTCCAACTAGAAAGTTTAAGATCTTTCAATTACAAGAACACCATAAAAAACGGCACCTCAATCCGAGCTACGATGAAAGAGTTATGACCCCTTGAAGTTGCGGAAAAATCATAGAAGAAAGGCTAGGAAGGCAAGTTCAAGGGCATTTTCGTAATTTTACAGCCCGATTCTGGAGGTGAGGCCTTCTGGGAAGTTGAAGAGCTCGGAACAACGAGAACACTGGAAGAAACGGCACCCAAATCCGAGCTACGGTTGAAAAGTTATGCTCAGTTGAAGTTGAAGAAAAATCCAAGAAAAGAAGAGAAACCAGAAAAAAAGCTGAGAGCAAGACCAGGCTGGTACATGCGAACCGGTTCGCTGTACCTGCGAACCGGTTCGCTGTACCTGACACGCGAATTTTGTCTTTCATTTGGATTGGTCTCCAAGTCTCCTAATAGGTTTTAAAGACTCAAAACTTGTGGGGAACGAAGGTATTAACTTAGGAGCAGCTTTGAGGGTTATTGAGAGAGAGTTTTTGATAGAGAAAAAGGGAGAAACATCTAGGAACATCAAAGGCACAATTTACTTCAAGAATTCATTGTTTCGGGTTTGCTTTTCTAGTTTTAATTCAAAATTCTTGTTTCTTATTATTGTTCTTGCATGCTTTGTTTTCCCATTAGATTCAACTTGTTTTCGCATTCATAATACGTATTTACATGTTTAGATTTAGTTTTATCATGAATTCATACACATGCAACGTTATTATTTCATGCATTAGTCCATTTAACATGTCCGGCTAGGTTTTTCAAGGTTGGGATGCATGAACCCAACCTGATGTGTTAGTGCGTGTGTATAACGTCGATCCGCTGAATTTAATGATTAATTTAAATCGTATCGCGTAATTTCTTAAGAATTGTAGATCTTTATATCTCGTTTGCCTCTGGGTACTCGTGATGATTTAGAGTACAATTTGACTGTAATTACCGCGATACCGATTTACTCATCCTCAGATTAGGTATGACGCGGGCTTGAACCTCGTATACATAATGCTTGGGAGTACTAAATTCCGGGTTTGAATTAATCGGATAAATTTATGATTGAAGTTGTCACTACACTACACTAGGGTTGGGGGATTGTATTCCCATCCTGTTTTCTCATCATTTAAGTTTAACAGTTTCAATTTAATTCTTCATTCAGCATTTAGATAATTTAGTTAGTTGCATATTTCATCATTATTTCATAATTGCATTTAGTTTAATCAATCCCAAAAAGCCAAATCAATCTTTTTCTTTTCTTTTAGAGTCATTGTTAGGATTCCTTAATCTTATCCCGTCGTCACAACTTCTGTTGTCCTTCTTCCCTGAGGATCGATACCCGACTTGTCGGAATTATTACTTGAACGATAGGCTTGCACTTGAGCCTAGAGAGCACACACTTTAGATACACATTCTGAGTCGTGTCAACACTCTCAAGGATGAATATCCCATAATAATGGTAAACATATTAGTTGATAGATCTTCTAGTTACGATATCATATATATGATGGATGGCCACTCGGCATACAACCAAATATGCATAGCTGAATAAGATGTGCATACAACTGCTTTTAGGTTCCCTAGTAATTTCGCTACCATCATAGTTTAATGATTTTAAGAGATAGTAACCAAAGGGTAATGAATCCCATTTTGCATGACATGGTTGGAACTTTGTTAAAATGTTATATTGATGATATAATCGTAAAATGGAAAATAGCAACCGATCATATAACACACCTACAAAAATCATTCGAAAGAGTGAGGCTCTATAAAGTCAAAATAAAATCTTTGAAATGCACATTTGGAGTTTTTGCAGGGAATTTGGTACTTTATTTGGTACACTAAAAGGGTATATATGTTGATATGACAAGGCTAAGGCCTTAATTGAATTCATAATGCCAAAGAACAAAAAATAATTACAAAGGTTTTGGGGCAACTTAATTTCCTTCGTACATTTGTATCTAATACTTTAGGGAAAACTAAAATATTTTTCCCTTTTTTGATTTTGAAGGATCAGGAAGAGATGGATTGGAAGGAAAAGCCTGAGCTAGATTTCCATAAGCTCAAGAATTGTGTACAACACCTATGATGGCAACTCCAAAGGATGATTAGGCCACTAAACTTCTACAGTTCTTCTTCGGACACCTATATTGGAGTTCTATTGGCACAAAACTCTGAGAAACTCAAGGAGCAACGTGTGTATTACTTAAGTAGATTTCTTAATGATTCTGAATGTATATATTCTATAATGGAAAAGATATATTTAATTTTGTATTTTTTCGTAATTAATTCAATATTACTTATTGCCTAGATATATGTATGTCATTTCAAAGTTAGCTTTGATAAAATACATGCTTACAAGGCCTATTTTGCGTAATATGATTGGTAAATGGGTGTTAGCTATATCTGAGTTTTGCCTACACTATGTACATCAAAGAGCATAGATCATGCATGTGAGGATGAGCTAAAAGGTGAATATGAGATAGGATACATATCTTTAAGTATGTATAAATTATGGTTTGATAGTAAAAAAACTGAGATAAGTTCAGGGATAGGGATAATTATATAATCCCATAAGGATAATAAAACCAAACATGGATACAAATTATAAGAAAATTCATGTTCCAACAATCCAGGGAATATGCAGTTGTGATAGTAGTCTTGGAAGTCATTCGAAGCTCTAAGGCATCCGTAATTGATATTTATTGGGAACCCTCAATTGGTTATAAGATATCTAACGGGTGAATATAGGTGTACCAACGATAGTTTAACTTCGTATAACAAAGTGGATTTAAATTTACTGTCCAAATATCATGAAGTCACATTGAACTATATTCCTAGATTTTTAAATGAAGAAGCCAATGAAATGGAACAGAAGTCCTTAGGTTTTAAGTTTAATAAGATCTTAGAATATAAGTTAAAATTGAACTTCATCAATGGAATATTTCCATTACTTCAAAACATGTGTATTTTAGTTGAAATTAAAAACATAGATGTTCATGGATATTAGAGAAAACCATTGATTGAACATCTGACTAACCCAATTATCAAGACTGATAGGGTTGCCAAGTTAAGAGTAACAAATTATGTGTGGTGGAAAACTATTCAAAAATGATGGTGTTGGAATGATACTAAATTACCTAAGAAAAGAAGAAGGCTTAACAGTCATTGCTCAAGTCCATAAAGGCATATGTGGGGCTCGTCAAGATAGTCCCAACATGAGATATTTGCTAAAGAGACATGGTTTATATTAGACTTACATTTTAAAGGATGGTATGAACTTTGCCAAAAGATGTCAAAAATGCCGACAACATGGTCCTCTAAAGCATATTCCTACTATTAATATGTAATATGTAGTAAAACCTTGGCCATTATTATACAAATTGGATGGAGAATAAGGATTTAAAGTCAATAATACAAAATGAATTGATATAGTTCTTACAAGTTGTTGTGTAATAGTTTGGGCTTCCAAAAATAATAACCACAGACAATGAAAGATCTTATGATTTAGAAATGGTGTTGGAATTTACTTTAAAGATGGAATACCTTTTACTAAGGTCGCACCTTGTTATGCTAAATCTAATAGTGTGAAATAGTATACAAATAAGGAGATTAAAAATAATATAAGAAAAGTTATTGAAAATCCTAGAGACTAGCACAACTTGTTGTCGAAAGTATTATTGGCTTACAAGACTTCCAAAAGGTCAAGCACTAGAGTAACTCCATATGCTTTGAATTATAAGCATGATGTTGTCCTACCATTTGAAATCATTCTAAATTCACTAAGAGTTATAGGCCCAAATAAACTAACCATAGAAAGATATGAGAATATATGCTTATGTAATTAGAAAACATGGATGAGGACAAAGTCCTAGCCTTAAATAACATATTCATCTAAAAAAAGAACTAGATGACAACTATAATAAGAAAGTCAAAAGGAGGACCTTTAATGAAGGAAATTTGATTTGGAATACTATATCACCTTCAGGATCCAAAGATCCAACTTACGGAAAGGGGTCCCCAAAGTGGGAAGATCCATTGCAACTATATAGATCATTAAAAGGAGGATCCTAAAAAGGGAATATTATCCAAACATATGAGAGGAATGATAATAAAAGCACAAAATGTAATAAAACTATACTTGCATTCATGTAGTGTTAAAGTGTTTGGTTATAAAAGACCTAAAAAATTTTCCATAACCTTGGTACATTGAATTTTTAGTATTTTTTTTGGATCAACTTTTCCTTAAAATGGTTGGATTTCATGAAGACACTTGCATTTCCCCTACAAACTTGTTCAACCTTGACTATGAATCAACCTCTCCTATGGTAGTCACTTCAAGCTCAATATTGACTTGATCCAACCGCTTCTTTAATGCTTCCTTATCTATAAAAATAAAATCCCTCTTAACCCGAATAGTCTTCAGCTCTCATAGGCGTCTAGCTGCCTCAAATTTATGTTGAGAATATTGGGTTTGGTCAATAGATATAGTATTCTCCTTTGCATCCAACCAGGAAATCATCTCAAGACAGACTAAGAGAGAACAAACACTAGTTCTCCATTCTTTTAAGATACCTGCTTCAATACCTCCAAGATGAGAAAGTCTATAACAAGTTATTTTCATCACATTAACAAAGGATAAATCAGTTTGGGCCTCAAATGGCACTCTAGTAAAACTTCAAATCCTATGGAGTTTCTATGTACCAATAGGATAGAGTTGGCAGAGTTTAGAGAAGATGTTGTAGACGATGTTCCACATTAGAAGAAGACACATATGATACTTGAATATAGGCTTCACATATCACTTGGTGGACTTCCTCTTAGAATTCATTAAATTCCCTAGGAGACATCAACTCGGGAGCATTGATAGTTAGTGGGATAATTTCTATATGCGAAGGAGTTTCCTCGAGATTTGAATCCTGTGTTCTGGAACAACCTCAGAGGAACTTTTATTAACATATATCTTAGGAGTGAGCTCAGCAGGGTTATTCTCCTCATATGAATCCTTTTCCACAATAATTGGATTGCCAGTAATCTCTTCTATTGAAGCAATAGTGTATTCAGTAGAATCAACTGTGACACCCTACTAATTAAAACCCTAGGTGATCAGTCCATTACTATAGTAAAATAGGTTATAAAAATGGATCATCATTAGCATCACTGCCAAAAATATATTAATTACTAATAACCTATTAAGCCCAGTCCCAATTATAAAAACATTTTTTTCCTTTTTATATTAAATTAACAATAATACAATTGAATATTCATAAACTACATTCACGGTAGTAGTGACAACATTCACTGGATAATAACTGGATAAATCATCAGAATAAAACTCATAACCAAAACCCACAAAATATCCCTTAAGAAATACTGAGACAAAATGTATGAAATACAAATTGAAATACCGAGTCATCACTGTTGACTAAACAATGAGCAGCATGCTTAAATGAAATAACTGAGAACTTATTCCAGAATGAATAGGAAATGCAATCGTCTAATCATGAGGTCCTGCAGCTTACACCGCAACTATAGCACGTTAACTTGGAATAAAATGCTAAATCTGGTGGCCTTATCACTAGACACCTAAAATGTTTTGAAAAATATTTCCAATGGGCCAAGCCCTAAAACATTTTGAAAATATTTTGCAAGTGTTTAAATGCAATAAATTTGAGCAATATAAATATCCATGTTAGATGTGCGTCCTATCACATGAGTCCTCACCTCTCATTTTGTTGTGTGCATCTAACGTCTCCTGGTATTCTTCCTATTTAAGCTACCTGTCTAACAAACCCACATTCTCCATAAATAATTCATAATATGCCCAATATTAGCATTAGCCGCAGAGAATAACTACGAGGCCACTGCCTGGGTACAGATAGGCTATGGCCTCAATAGTGCACCACGCCGCTGCCTTGGGAAAGACAAGTCGTGGCCATCTCCAACTCCAATGGCTCACATGACATCTATACTTCTAGAAAGATTCTCCGATCGTAAAAATTATCCACTTGTCATGGGCTTCATGCACGTGACACCTCCTTTTGACATCGATAAATAGAAGTGCATATCTCATGAATAGGAGGAGGAATCTCTTGGCAAAGCCCTGCCAAAGTCTCAACCCTACCTCTCTCTATCAGACACCGCACTTGGGGGATCACCCCTATCGTAGCCACACAGGGTTATTCTCTACATGTCACATCCTAGACTGCTCATCCTTGTTGTATTCATGTATTCTCCTATTTTATCTCTCTTGTACACCTCGAATGGCCCCATAATCTTGTACTATACAATGTATATAATGAGTGTAGGGCAACAAAGTGGACGTAGGCTTGTTTTTATAGCCGAACCAGTCTATATCTTGTGTTAATCTCCTTTTACTAGCTTTATTTCTATTTTATACTTGATACGATGGTTGAGAATGATATATGTCCAATTTCTCACATCATCATTTTGGTGCCATCTGTGGGAAAGAAGGTATAAAATCTATTTTCCTTTATATTTTAGGGTTCTCCACACTTTATTTCATCTATGGGACCCTCGGGACACTATCCCATAGGTGATATCTGGGTTGTGAGACTCATATTTTTGCATATAAATCCCATGAGGGGGTAGTTTATTTGTACATCTATTTATAGATATTTTTTTATGGCCTTAGATTTGTTGTCTATACCCCAAATATGTTGCGCTTCCTAGTCAGTGTTGAAAAGCACAAAAGGTTATAACCTCATAAAGGTGGGTAACTAGGGACGAGCTCGTATTTACTCATTTATTCTTTCTACACCCATGATATGGGGTTTTATTACTAGATTCATGTTATTTTTGCACTTAAGGACTATTTTTTCCCTTGGTAAACTCCTAGTAGGCCTCTTATGGTCATCTTTTGTGGTCTAAAACCAAGCTTTGGGTCCACTTTTGAGATAACACCTTCCAATGCCTCGGGTTGGATGCGGGTTATGACTAGATGCCGCCTGACAACACTACGCCCATCTGATCTCCAGTGTTGAGCACATACCCAAGAATATCAAGGAAGACAAGACGCTTAGGTGGCCGAAGAAGCTCAAATCCCCACCTCACAAGACGGATCGGGGGAAGTTGTCTGAATTTCACCGGGACCATGGCCACACCACTAACAATTTCTATGCCTTGAAGGATGAGATTGAGAGGCTTTTTGGGCAGGGAATGCTTCAGCAGTTCCAAAAGGATACATAAGGGGTGCAACCTTTAACTGAAAGGCCGCATGCCTGACTTCTGCCTTAGTTTCCACTTTATCTTAAAAGTCTTTAAGTGTAGATTTTACACATATGATTTGTACTTTACTTACAAAATCATATATATATATATATATATATATATGTGTGTGTGTGTGTGTGTGTGTGTGTGTGTGTGTGTGTGTGTGTGTGTGTGTGTGTGACAGTCTTAATCATATGTTAAGGCCTGATCTCCTCATCTATAACCCTGTGAAAAATCTTTGTCTTGATAGATTTCGAAAGGAAACTTCATGACCCATTACCTCGGGGATTATTTATTACGGGAAGAGGAGTTTATAGAGGAGAAGGGGTGAAGTATGTAATTGGTCTATAACACCCCTCACATTGCAAAACCATTCGGAGATATGGGATGCCTATACTAGCTATGGGGGATTCATAATACCCATTCTCAGCATTTGAAGATATAGAATTTTTATCATTAGCCTTGAGGGATCCTAATACTCATTATTAGCCGTGGGTGGCTTATTGATAATCGGGTCTAGGGAGGCCTGAAAATACTTAGCTTGGGGAGGCTTGATAACACCTAGGCTAAGGAGGCCTGAAAATACTCGTGCAGTCGTGGGTGGCTTATTGACAACCCAGCCTAGGGAGGCTTGAGAATTCCCCCAAAACAAGGGAAGGGTCCAACTCAATGAAAGTAACTGTGGTTAAATGAGGAAAAGTGGTTCAAGGACATTATTGTTCCCAATAATCCATGGCAGTCCATCATTACTATAAAATTTTTACATGGATTAAAGAATCATCTAAAGTTTATGGCCGCGGCCTTTTTATCCATAACCAATCTTTTAACAAAATCTACATGGCTATAGCCATCTCCTAAAAGATGGAATTCCTATGAGAAGTTTAAAACCTACATCTAAAGCTATTATTAAGGCATACAATATTAAACAATATAAGTTCACATCTTGTTCAAGATAACATTCAGAGAAGATATAGAAGTGCGTAGTATTAATAAACGGTAGTCATAGCCCTGTATAAATTATATGCAAAAGTTAATATAAGTTTTAAACCGCGGAAGGCCCTATAAAGATTACAAAAAATGTGTAAAGAAGATCAAATGTTCAAGATTACAAATAGGTCAAAACTACAAGCTTAGGAAATTATGAGGTTGCATCCTCATTTTCATTATCTTCATCACCATCAGCGACAGTCTCTATCTCTTTGTCGCCTAGGGCTTCCTCTAGCTATTTCTGACCCTCTCTACCGCTGTAACCCTTAGTTCTTCCACGCACTCCATATGCTTAGCATCACTCAGCTTCCATGTAAGGACCTTCTCTTTAGACTTAGGGAAGTTTTTAACAACTTTGTTCCAAAGCTCTTAGAAGACGTGGAGATAGGCTTTGTTGTTACCCATGAAAAAATCCCTAAAAACCTTATAACTGGCTATAACATCATCAGAAGCCTTCTTCAAGGCCACGCCGTGATCATAATCCTTCCACTTCATTACCTCAGCATATCCTTTAACAAGTTTCTGGCGATCTAGCTCAGCAGCAATAAGCTTGGCCTGATTTCTCGCAACCTGTTTAGAAGCCTCTGTAGCCTTGGCCTCGACTGTTTTGATGAACTATGTGGCCTGAACAAAATTTTGCTCGTCCTTATTCTTTACCTTGATAGAATCATTAATCTTTGAGTTCGTGTCCATCTTATATGCCTCAAGGGCTGTGACAGTGAACCTCTTGTCAGCTTCAAAGGACGCAGCCCTAGCACTCTCAAGCTAAACTTTGTGGCTTTTTTCCAAAGCTTGGTGATGGCCATAAAGCTTCTCATATCTGGCCCTCAAGGACAAGGAAGACTCTGTATCCTAAAAAAAGTAAAAAAAAATCAAAATTATTAAAAATAAGATCCGTGAAAAAGAAAGTAAGATTGAATACTCACTCTCAGCAAACTGTGGCTGTGGATGGTGTAGTCCTCCAGATGCTCCACGTCCTCTTTAACAAGACAGGTAATATCCAAAACCTCTGCAACCCTCTTTATCCTTAAGACAGCTACAACAGTTATGTCCTAAGGTGATTTAGGGTTAGGCTGCCTGAAACGAAGCTGCGGATGACCCTCCATAGCCATGCTCTGTGGAGTTGGCAAGTTTGTATTGATAGACATTACAGACCACGACGGGCTACCAGTGGTTGATAAGTGAATAGGGCTGGCAACCCCATGAAAATATGCACCAAAAGACATCAACCCTTCCACGACAAACTGCTCCAATGTCATCATCCACATGTGATTAAACAACATGAGGCACCCGGCAGCCCCAGTAGTAGCAACAATGGTCTCTTTTTTCAACAGGAGCATTGTCCCTCACAACCTCAAGGCCCGCCTCCTTAGGATCCCTCTTCCTCTTATTCCCCTTCATCCTAGGGTTTTGGTTGAGGCTAACAGCGACCTTATTCATCTCATTTCACTGGGAAATGAGTAGTTCGCGGTCTATTTCCTAAGCTCCATCTAAAAGGTGGAAAGTGTCTGGTTTCAAGTAACAATTAAACGCCGAAGGATTTTTTAAAGGAAGGGAAATTACCTACCGTGATCATTTTGGGAAGTTTCTTTAAAGGAAAATATCCACTTTTCAAAATATTCTTGGACTTAACAACCTACGAATTTTTTTCCAATCGTCAGTTAATAGGGCCACGTCCTCTACCCTTTGTTTCAGCCTGCTATTGAGCTTCAGGTTGTCAAGAGTTATGAAAGTATGTGAATATTAATATATGATGTAGCAAAGATAATAAAAAGGAATAATGTGGAAAATAATGTGAGAGCGATGACCATGAAAATAAAATACCTTCCTTAGAAGGATGACCCCACGTCTGCAAAAACCTAAATATCTTCTCCCGCACATTTTCCTTGGGGAAAATCACCGAATCGTCCTAAAAAATGAAGAAAAACTTACCCTTCTAATTTTTAGGCAGGTGGGTCTACTTGTTAATAGATACCTATCTCCACTCTACATGCTAAAATAGTAGTACTAAGGAAAGTCTACGGAGTTCTCTTTTAGCCTATAGAACTAAAGAACTCTACGGGCATAAAGTCCCTCCCAAAATGTTTCTGCCAGAGGACTAAGGCAACAAGGATTTCCCTCCATCCATTTACATCCAGTTGGGTTGGGGCCCTATTTATTGCAGTGAAAATACTGCTAACTGAACTGAAACTGGTAGTCGCTACCCCAAAAGGAAGACATGAAGAGGAAAGCACACCACCTCATTAGGGAAAGTGAAACATGACCTATGTTTCGAAGTGGGGAGAGTGTAGATAGTCGCTTCTGGGAAATTAAAATTTATGGCCATGTCCATAATCCATTCTTCAATCATGATGCATTTGTGATTAAGTGTTGCGGGAACATTTTTGATGGATTGGCCGCGACCTAAAGACTCATTGATAACATTCCTAACATCCGCAGCCACAATGAAAGTACCAGCCCCAGCCGCAGTCTTTCCTTTTGCATCCCCATATGCAATATTTCCTTCCACATGTGGTTTCTACTAGAGAGAGTGTCCTCCACTAATTCTTTAGCAATATCTTTTGGGTTCCTACAAATGGAATAGTCCGTGTAGTCAAAGTTTGTCATCACACAATTGGGGCATTCCTTAAGTGTGTAAGGCTCACTAGCCTTCAAAGGCTTTATGTGAAGTTTGGGAGGAGGAACATCAAATTGTCTCTTCTAGTAATCCTCCAAATATTCCCAACTGTTCCAATGCATAAGGTCGCGGCTATACCTAAAAAATCATAATGTCTCCATAATTAGGTGTCGCAACCACTATGATCAGAAAAGAAAGGCCTAGTAGAGGTTGTGGCAATTATGGCCAATTATAAAATAAAAGAATGCGAAAAGAAAAGTTCAAGTTACAGTCCGCAGCCATCTAACCTAATGGGTTACAGCCAAAGGGAACTTTGGTCTTAATAAACTGCATCCAGTTAGTTCAAACGAGTGGTTGCAGCCAAGGGGAATTTAAATAAGGAATCCATAGGTCCATAATAATCCAATGCAGAAACACAATCAAGCCGCAGCCAAGGGTTAAACAGGTAAAGAACTCATTTTTGAACTTCTAAAGATTGAAAACAAAAACCCTAAGGTTTTATCGAAGAACACCAAGAACATGTTCTTGGTGATCTTGGCCAAAAACAAAATCCAAAAAAGGGGCTAGGTGTAACTATTCAACCTAAAAAAAATTACAACCCCTGATCTCTGCGAAAATCTATCCTAACAAAGATTTAACTACCCAAAAATCAATTCCAACCCAAAACGAAGAAACCCAGTTATACAAAATTGCCAAAATTCAAACCCCAATCATTTAGAACCCAAAAATCAGAAGTTAGATCAAACCCTATTTCTTAAAACAAATTGGGGAAAAACAGAAATTACTCTACTAAAGATATATTAATTTTTTATGAGATTCTCAGAAGTTATACCAGTTCAAAGGATTCAAATATAGACAGAAATCAAAATTACAAAATGGAATGGAGAGCTACCTGGAAACCGATAAAAATGGAAGAAACAAGGGTTGCTCAGCCTCGAACCACCACGAGCTTCCTTTGAAACCCCTTAAACCGCCATTGGGAAGCTTATCGAAAAACTCAAAAGAAAATTTTCAAGGGTTTTGTCATGATTTGTTCTTAAGAAAATCTTTAAGGTAATGATGTCCTCGACCACATCCCATCTATATAAGAGGGAGCTGAAAGGTGAAGCATCACATTTTACTTATCGTGGAACCATAGGGATAAGTTGAAAGACAAGAATAATAGCATCATGGCCAAGGGCATAAAACATAGCCGCAACACCAACTCGACACCTCTTAGCACTATGGCTTGGGTTCTTATTAATATGCCTAATATTGGCATTAGCTGTGGACAATAAGTATGATGTCGCTGCCTGGGTACAGACAGGTCGTGGCCTTAATAGTGTACCACACTGCTGCCTTAGGTCAGATAGGCCATGGCCATCTCTAACTCCAATGGCTCACTTAAAAACTGTCCTTCTAGAAAGATTCTCCAATCGTACAACTTATCCACTTGTCACGTGCTCTGTGCACGTGACACCTCCTTTTGGCATCTATAAATAAAAGTTCCTACCTAAAAAATGGGGGAGTACTATCTTAGCGAAGCCCTGTAAAAGTCTCTACCCTACCTCTCTCTACCAGAAACCACACTTTGGGGCTCACCCCTGCTGCAGCGATACAGGGATATTCTCTACATGTCCCACCCTAGACTCCTCAGCCTTAATGTATTCATGTATTCTCCTATCTTATCTCTCTTGTACACCTTTAATGGCACCACAATCTTGTACTATACGACGTATATAATGAGAGTAGGGCAATAAAGTGGAGGTAAACACGTTTTTATAGCCGAACCACTCTATATCTTGTATTAATCTCCTTTTACTTGCTTTATTTCTATTTTGTACTTGATATGATGGTTGAGAATGATATATGACCAATTTCTCACATCATCAATCCCTATTAGTCATTTTTGCCACCCATATCTCCCATACGATACGTAAATAGATTCCTTGCTTTCTTACCAGATCTATAATCACCATGTTATTTATTAAGTTTCACATACTTAATTTTAATTTAGAAAATTCACAATCTATATCTTTTACTACACACAACAAAGTAGAATAATAACAAGTTTATGTACATACATACATACATACATATATATATATATATATATATATATATATATATATATATATATATATATATATATATATATATACAACATCCTTGGAGATAGAACTCACAATGCGGCATACTCTTCTAGTGAGTCCATAAGCACCTCACGTACCAATAAGGACTACCGGTTCGGAATGGCACATCAAACTATAAAACAATAAACACATAATGCTGGATGAACATATTCAGCGGCCTTGGAAACATGCCCACACCTAACATTTCCCAATAACCAAGTCCACTATCATCTCTCAAGATAGTATCCACATAGCTGCAATGTTCTGGGGCACAAATCTAAAATCCCCACGATGGGCTCATCAAGATAAGATCGCTCGTTGCGCAAAAATATCATGTGATAGCAAGTAGCTTAGGTATGACAATACACATAATAATCATACATAACAGACATTCACACAACCCATGTATACTCATATAGCACGTCCCATATATATCTCAATTATTCAATGCACTTATATTTCACACTTTATTTTTATTCCCATTTATTACGAATATCACTCGTTATTCAAAGAGTTCTAATCATCTATTTCATAATTTCAGTATTTAATATCACATTATTCTACTGATCGAAATCTCGGGTTCAAATAAACTTTCTATGTATCCCCATTTGATATCCACACACTAATACGTTCAATAATTTCCGATAGGTTCTGGTCTATAATTTCGACTCCTCGACTACCCCTATATCTCAATTATATACTACATATATTCCATTAATTTTTTCTTATTCTCAAACTACTAGAGCTATGGTTCCAATAATTTATAAGTTTTACACCTAAACTAACAAAATTTCCATTTTCTGAGTAACCAAATCGGGTCATAAATTTTCTCACAGATTAAACACCCTGTAGTAAAATTGTGATTTCTCCTTCTACAGACGTCCAAATGACCCGATTCAAATCTCAATGGAAATCTAAAACAAAGATATTTCCATACATATGATGTTAACACACTAATTCAAAGTACACAGAAAATGGCATCTATTTAAATTTGCACAAAAAAACTCTGGCAGATTTCTATCTTATATCTAGCAAACCAACCTTTGTTTTCATCATCTTTCTATACAAATCTAATATTAACCATAATCCATTAAATATCTTTGAAAATTCAGAATTCCCCTTTTATAAAATTCATTCTTTAGAAATTTTCATAATATGAATAAAGTTCAATAATCTCTAATCTCATTCTCGAATAAACCCTTAATGATATCCATGAACTTTTCATCAAAACAATCCTGTTTTTTTCTAGAATCATACTCAATTATAAACTCAACTTTAATATCCAATTAAATACATACTATAATTCCAGTTTTGTGATTTAAAATATAGGATTCATCCCTAACATGATTTCTACATCCCAACATGGAATTTTCTCAATGTAATCCTTTTAAAAATCATGGTTTTCATAAAAAACAAATCTTACTCTAGCATGCATATTTTAAGAACTCAATATTTAAAACGAGTAAACACTTACCTCTAAATAAAGGTGTTAATTCCATGTTAAGATGATGGTGTAGGTGTTTCCCTCCACCTCTCTCGATTCCGATGGTGCTAGGTGGTGCTAATGGTGGTTCTCCCATTGAAAACTCTTTAAATTCCTCTTAGGACTCTTCCTATGCCTCACCTATAACTTCATTTTCTTTGTTTCTTCCAATATCCCTTTTCTCTAACTCAAAAGTATATTGTAAAACGATGAATCCCGTATCTCTAATTAGCCTAGATGTTCAAAGGTCAAAAAATGACTGTTGGAATGCCAGGTTGGCCCAAAAATGACTCGGGACCCTATACCGACGCCCGAATATAGTTTCCTGACTGTTTCAACCCCTTTGGGCACTTCTACACACTCAAAATGACCATATGGGTTACTTATATTTCACTCCTATTTTAATCCCCATTTTTTAGTCCCGACACGAAGCATTCGCTTGTCCTAACTAAATTATCGTAAGTGTCGTTTTTCTCACTAACGACTAAACACACAATTACGTATTCTATCTGTAATATCCAATTATATTCATCATAATAAATATTTACTATTTCACGCTAATTATTCAGATTAATTCTAATTAAATTTTGAATTAATTCCAATTAATCCCGTTTTAAATATTCATAAAAATACGGGGTGTTACATACTGCCCCCCCCCCCCCCCCCCCCCTTAACAAGGAATTTTGTCCTCAAAATTATGATATGCTTTGTACTAAAAACTTAGGATATTTAACCACACAACATCCTCTAGTACCCAAAATCAAATCATGATAACATTACAGTGCTTCCACTATAACCTCGCTAGTGGGGTCCACCTGTCTAAAGGCCTACTCACTACAGCCCAAGTCTAGCGACAAGTCTATACAAATCATATCACACATATATGCTCTCACATTCTTAAGGTATCACCTTAACAACGGTACCCAAAACACATTGTGATCCCGCTAAAAAAATCCACTATAACGAGCCTACATATCACTGCTATGTCGTCTCAATACTTATGGAAGGCCCCACATCCTTAAAGACAACTTTCGTTATTTACCAAGACACATAACTCCCTTCATGGGAGAAACCACAATACCACCTGACCACTCATGTGAGTCCTTAAAACTTCGGTTCACGACGACGTAACTCTTTTGACATCCATGAAGAACACGAAACAGTTTTTGATTCTCATAAGCCTTCTCGACGGATTCTAAATCACGTTCAGCCCAAAAATCTTATTTTTCTCATCTCTAATCAACCAGAGGATGAATGACAAGGCCTCCTGGACAAAATCTAAAAAGGATCCTTGCTAAAATAAACTACTAATGGTAATGACTCTTCCCAATTACCCAAAAATTGAGAATACGCATACCTCGCATTATCCAATATCTTAGTTACCTCCCGCCTAACCATCATCCTAAGGGAGATACGTCTTGATCAAAATTAAACTCCATTTCCTCCTGATAATCCCTATCAGAGGTGGGACTCAAGGATCTTTTCTTGATTCATAACAATGATGGGCGGCACCTCATTCCGGTTCATTTTCTCTCTTTAAATGAAATGTTGGGCACTTTATTCGATAGTGTAACTCACCCTAGGTAGCAATAAATATTCCATCTCGATCAATCCATTAGAAAAAACACGAATGAAATCTTGACCCTTTCGCGATGTTGGCAGCCCAATAATGAAATCTATCAGTCTGCCTATCCATTCCGTCATCGAAATTGCCAATTTGTTACAAAATTCTGGTTAACCATCTCAGGCCAACCTTTTTCCATCTAAGAGTGGTGAACTCGGAGACAAATTCACTATGTCTCACTCGACATCGATCCACACATTCAACATTTCACATTACGTGGTACATCTTACTCCCCTTTCCCGAGGTACACCAAAACCATGGCCCGTGCAATTCTCACAAAAATGCGCACTTACTGGGTTCTTTTCTTTTAGTAGTAATCAGCATTATACTTATGCTCAAGACACCCTCAGGATTTTATTGGGTAAGACTCCGCTCTACTTTCCCAAAATAATTGGCTCCTCTCTTGTCAAGAGATATATTTTACATGTGTCTCCGTTGTCTTTCAACCCATCTTGGGAGTGATAGTTCTCCTTGTACATACATATTCGAACTATCGTCTTTCTCAAACGAAATTCATTCCATCATACTTTTCAATTATTTTTCTACTGCCCCACATATATAACCACATCCCCTTATCTCGTACGATTTTGAAAAATCAAGCTAACCAGGGCACCCATACACCCTATAACCCGTGCATTTTTGTAGAAATGTTACAAACGTCACACATGTAATATATTTATCTCAAGCTCTACCCATGTTCTCTAGCCGTGGCTATATCAGATAGGTATTCTCGATCACCCCACAAATCACATTTTAATTCTTTTTTAAATTGCCCCACCTATCAACTAACGCTGCAAAAGTTTTCCCAGTGCTTCCTACACAACACTACCGGATCTACTGGCCTTATATTGTATAATAGCTCTCAGCTCAAAGTACTTTACCCACACGTAAAACTAGTAACATTCAAAATTGATGCCCTAACATACGATAACATATCTCCACTCCCTACGTTTGTTATGGTTCATGCGTGTAATGTCCCATAATGATACTCAAACAAGGAGGTTCCCCAATGCACTATCACCTAGAATTGTCGGTCATCGAGTTTCGTAGGCCTAAAGCATGTAGTTGGTACACTCAAAATCCTATCCCCATATGTGTAAGTCTAATCGTCAACTACCATATCTCTAAAGGAGTTAGATAATACTATGCTCTCACTATCACTAGGTCCTTAGCGCTAAGTTAGTAACGAGCTAAATCTCTCTGCTCGACGGTAAACCCGATATACCCTGAATCACATCAATCAAGTCCCTATGCACCGAGATCAAATATAGCAAGACAACTATACTCTCTAAAGTTTCCTTCATAATATAATATAGACATGATCTCGACCCTCATTCAGGTGAGACATCGAAAACAACACATCCTGCCCTGGAACAAGAAACACAATATCCTTGTTGTAATAGCCCACCATCGCTCAAACCCTCACTAACCAGTCCGTACTCAGGATAACATCATACTCTCACAACACATATCTAAAATTAGTAAATACATTAAAACATATTCTCTCAGTGTACACACCCGCTCCCCTACAGATGGAACCAAAGGGATCCCCATTACTCAATGATAACTATGTACACACTATACATCCACTAAACACATATCACATGTGAATCTAGTGCTAACGAAATACTGTGACTCGCTCGTGTCACACAAAACTTACCCCATTCGCCTCAGGATAAAATGCATACTTTCAATTGACAATAATAGTAGTTGTTCAAATGGTTCTGAGTCATAATACTCTCATCCAAACTGAATTTAAAATTGTTTTTAACTGTTGCCCCTACTAGGCACCATGCTCTTGTCCCTTTACTCGTTGCGGATAAGATTGGTGCATGTGGTCCTGCACTTCACATATAAAATATCCCCCCTCTGAGACTGGTCTCACTGGCCGTGTTAGGGTTGTTCTTCTCTCAGACCTATGTAATACCCCGTATTTTTAGTGATTTTTAAAATGGGATTAATTAGAATTAATTATGGGATAATTAATTAATCCAGATTTAAATATTACTAATGAACAAAGTATTATGTGATTTATGTTTAATATTACTTAGTGATTACAAGTAATATATGATTATGACTTCACATATCATTACGATTTAATAAAATTATCGCGAGTGATAAATACGACAATTATGATAATTACGTCGGGACGCACGTGTGAGTCGTGTCACGACTAAATTTAAATGGAATGAAAAGTAAATTGTTTTTATGTCATATAATGGTCATTTTGACTGCTCCAAAGTGTTCAGGAGGGTTTAAATAGTCAAAAAAAGTCTAGTTGGGGATTTTATTTGGGTCTCGGGGCATTTTGGAATCGAATAGACACCCCGGAAGGGTATTTTGGTCATTTTACAAATCAGGTGAATAGCACCCACGAAAATTTAGTGTTATTGTATAAGTCTAAAAGGTGTTAGGATTCATAGTTCATTCACCAAACTTAGAGACAAAGACTTAGGGGAGTGTAAGAGATTTCTCAGGGAAAGGAAGAGACACATCTAGGAAGCCAAGAGGCCAAAGAACATCCTACACCACCATCGCCACTGGAAGTTGGCCAAAAAAGGGGTGGAGCACCAGTAGACTATCATCCCCAATAGCTCAGACCTACAATCTTAAGGCAAGTGATTTAACATTTTCAAACTTAGCATGTATCCATGTTAGGATAATTATGAAGTTCGAGAAAGTTGCATGATTCAAAGATAAAATATGGAGATTTTAATTGATTCCTTGAAACGAGAATTATGTAGAATTAATCTCTTTTTGAATATATACTATAATACATGAAATTTTGAATCATTTAACGAAGAAAATCTGAGATTTATAAGTTGTTCTTAGAGAAATGATAAAATATGAGGTTTCTGGATTTTAAGAGAAAGCATCATGATTAATTCATACTTCCTTATGGATTTATGTTATTTAATGATTGGAGATCACTTATATATCTTGTTATATCATTTGGGATGATTTATAAGGAGTTTAGAATCATATAGAAAAGGTTTTGAGGATGAAAAATAATTAAATTCGTAACTGTTAAGGAAATCTGGGCAAATAACTGATCGATCCATCGACCCAAGAACGTTGATTGATCGATTGATCGATCGATCGACTCCCCTGAAAAATGTGACTTGTTTCTTATTTTAATATTTGGTTAAATCCCAACTTTTAAGAATGCTTAATGTTAATTAAATTGAGTATAATGGAAATTAGGGAAGGTCACTAGGGTGGTGATTAAAACTCGAATATTTATGTGTGGGATTAATACTTGAGAATGAAATAATGGGTTAAAAATCGAATTAGAGATTATCAAAGAATAAACACAATTGAAGATAATACTAATTCATTAAAATTCGTGAATTGGGATAACATGGACTAGTAGGGTGTAGAGTTCAACCTACTAAACTTATATGAGAAGAAATTCATAACCTTTGAGTGTTGGGAAAGCTCGAAAATATATAAAAAGTAAAGTCATAACTTATAAATGTGTAGGATATTAGAGATAAAACTAAACTTCTTATGGATTTGTCATATGGTTTGTGTGAACACCTTATTGATATATATATATATATATATATAGTTGGGGTGAATACCTATGTCATAATGTGTATTGTGTATGACTTACCTATGCTGCTTGCTATCGGGGTGGACGTTTCGTATTATGGTCGATCTTATCCTGACGAGCCCATTTGGGGGGATTTTATATTCGTATCTTGAACATAGGACCTTGGACAGGTTCTATCGGTGAGAATGATAGTTTCGACTGTGGAATGGGAGCGTAGGTATGTGCGTGACCCATTCAACTAGGGAGTATGCTCACCTGCAAATATATGTGTTATGTTATTTATGATTCGGGAGAGGCGCCGAGCCAATAGTCCTTTTTACATCGAGAGATGTAACTGGACATGATAGCAGAGTATGCATCCACCGCCGCTGTGTCTAGGAGGTGCGTATTAGTACATATAATAGTGTGATGAATATATATAATATGATATGATCTACTGTGTGAATTAGTACATAAAAGTGAATTACAAAATCTGAATTGAATTAAGTAAGTGACTACTTAATCCTTGAATTCCTAGTTCATCTTAAAGAGAAATGAACATGTTTAATTAATAAAACTATTCCGTGGGAAATACGGGAAAATGAGAAGGGATAGAACAATAATTGATAACCTTATTTAGGGAGATAATAAAGTACGTTAGGCGTGAACACTAGATGAGAGGTGAGATTATCAAGTGAGAGCCGAGAACTAACATGTACATAATACTTGCTTAATTTCACTTATTAAACACTTGCTATTTTTATAAATCTTTTACAATCAGGCTCGGACCCATTTACTTGCATATTCTCTTCTCTACTATATCTATTACACCAGGTGCCCAGCATCAGGGACGCCCGTCTTAGAGGATGAATAGTTTTGACGTGTTCTTAGAGATGCAAACTTGGATTAGATGCTTTCATTTCATTGATTTCTATTTCTGTGGTACCTGTCTCATTTAGGGCATGTCCCCCTGGATTCTAGTAGTTCCATTTCTATTTCGGATATTGTATTGGTTTTATGTGAGTACGGTTATTATCATTTTGTTTTGGATGGTGGTGATATTAATATATTTAAACTAAAGAGTTTATTCCAGTTACATTTATTCTTGTTGACTTTGAATTCAGTTGTGATGTGATGTTACTTATTTTATTCCGTACAGTGAAATGGATTTAATTAAATTAAAAATTGGAAAAGTTTTGACACTTAGCTTAATTAATTATTAGGTGAATTAATAAGAAATTATTTTTCGACAGTGATACTCAGAATGAACAACCTGGATATTCTGATTTAATTTAATAAAGGACTGATCACCCACTATTAAAATAGGTGGGGTGTCACAGGTGGTATCAGAGAATCAGGTTCCAGTGTCCTTAGGATATGTACAGCTTATTATGCTTTCTGATTAACCTCCTTTGATATAGAGCCCTATTATTACGATTGTTGTATTCATATTTGTACATTTACGACTTCGACTATTTTTTTGATATTTTAAATGCTCAGAAATATCTCTCCCTCATTTCAGATGCCTCCTCAATGTGCACAACGAGCCCCCGGTGCGGAGCAGCTAGCACCACAGCCTGCTCTAGCTCAGGGTGCTGTAAATGCGATAGAGGTTGCTGCCATTATTGCTCAAGACGTTAATACAACCTTAGCACTTGTCCAGTAAGCACCACCACCATTATAGGCAATGCCATCAGCACCAGTGCAGATTTTTCTCACTGCTTGGGAGCGTGTCAGGAATGCCTTTCAAGAGGCACATCCACCAAAATTCTAAGGGGGTTCTGATGTCGTGACTTCTAGCCAATGGAAAAAATACATCCAGCGGCATCTACGTAAATATGAGTGTGCGAAGGTTCAAAAGAATATCTTAGTGACATTTAAGCTGATTGGAGCAGCTCTTCAGTGATGGGAGTCTACTACTAAAGTAGAGAAGAGGGATACGATGGCCATTCAGAACTTCTGAGTGTGGTTTAACCACAAATACTTTCCTTCGGCTATTCATACCGAAATGAGGAGAAAACTTTTGGACCTCACCCAGGAGGGGAAGTCAGTCACCGAGTATGAGAGGAGTTTGTTGTACTGACCCATCCGGTGCCAGTTGAGGTACCCATCGAAGAGAAGAAGATCCAGATGTTCAGAAATGGCCTTACATGGAGGATTCTCCAGCATCTTTGTGGCAATCCTTCTTTTTAGACTTATACAGATGTCATGAATGCAAAATTACTTCATTACTAGGTCCACCGCCTTCATAAGGGAAGCAATCAAGGATCTGAGTATAGTCAGCAAGGCCGAACTGGGAGAAATAGTGGCAATGGATCATCATCAGCTCCGGGATAGCAGAGGCAACATGAACAAAAATTTTTGCAAGGGGATTATGCTAAGCGACTGAGATCGGGAGGTTTTCATTTTGGGCAAGGAGGTAATAGACAGGGCCATCAGGTCCAGCATCATAATCAGCATGGTCATCAGGTCTAAGTAAAAGGGTGAAATGGTCATCAAGGATGTGGCCAATAGGGTCAAAATGGGTGACAATTTGCTTAAAGATGCATCACTTGTGGTAACATTGGCCATAGGAAGCAGGATTGCCCAGATAAGGGTAAGATACCCCATTAGCAGGGCGTGCATCAGGAGCCATAGAGGCCTATGTTTCCAGCTGCTCTTCCAGCACTGGCACAGATTCCAGCCTTACCTTCCAATCCTCCCACAGCAGGGGCAGTTACAATATGGACGTGTGTATAACGTCCAGCAGTTCAGCAACCACCACCCGCAGTTGAGGGTATGTTTTCTATTTTTTGGTCTATGGGATGTATTTTCTTTGATACAGGGGCCTCACATTATTTCATATCCACTAGATTTGCACGGGCCACAGGAATGTTAGACACGAACAGCAGTCCTATTACTTATGTAGACTCACCGATGGGTAGTGGGACGCTTATTTTCTTAATATGTCAGGGTGTGAGTATAGAGATTGGGAGTCTGATTTTACCACCTGATATGCTTGTGTTAGACATGTCCTAATATGACGCTATTATTGGGATGGATTGGCTAGTTGCTTATAAAGCCATGATCGATTGCTTTAGTAGGAGTATTATATTTGCTATGCCGGGTCAGGAGATATTTTTAGTGGTGATGCCTCACCCCAAGGGAGGATCATCCACTCATTTGTATTACATAGAGTAGGAGACCTCTACGGGAGTTATGATTCCCCTTGGCTTGATTCCGATTGTTAGGAAATTTGCAGATGTATTTCAGGACGTACCACTGTTATCGCCGAGTAGGGAAATTGAGTTTGTGATTGATTTAGAACCGCGCATTCGATCGATAGACCATGCCCTTATCATATGTCTCCTGAAGAGATGAGGGAGCTGAGAGATCAGATTGAGCAGTTGTTGGGATAGGGTTTCATCCGTAGGACTACCTCACCCTGGGGTGCCCCAATTATGTTTGTTAAGAAGAAGAATGGATCCCTACAATCGTGCATGGATTATCGAGAACTTAATAAAGTCACGATCGGTAATAAATATACATTACCCTGCATCGATGACTTGTTTGATCAGTTGAGAGGAGCAGCGTACTTTTCAAAGATTGACTTGCGGTCCGAGTATCACCAACTGCGAATCAGGGAGTGTCTAAGATTGCTTTTCTGACAAGATATGGATCTTATGAGTTTTTCGTTATGACATTCGGGTTAACCAATGCGTCGGCTGTATTTATGGACTTAATAAATAGGGTGTTCAAAGAGTTCCTGGATCAGTTTGTCATTATTTTCATAGATGACATCCAGATTTATTCTCGTATCGAAGAGGAGCATGCTAAGAATTTACGAAGGGTCCTACCGACACTATGTGGGCATTAGTTGTGTGCAAAATATGAAAAGTGTGGGTTTTGGCTCCAGAAGGTGAAGTTTCTAGGACATATGGTGTCAGAAAGGGGTATAGCAGTGGATCCTAGAAAAGTATCAGCGGTGAGGGAGTGGGGACAACCCATGACACTGACAAAGGTTCACAGTTTTTTGGGACTAGATGGTTACTACAGACGGTTTATCCAAGGCTTTTCGAAGATTTTGGGTTCGATGATCAATCTAACCCGTAAGGGCGTACCCTTTGTTTGGGATAATGTGTGTCAGTTGGAATTTGATGAACTGAAGGATATGTTAACTTCATCACCCATACTAGAACTGCCCAGGCCAGGAGTGGACTACCTAGTGTACACTGACATATCGTTACAGGGACTTGGTGGGGTGTTGCAGCAGGAAGAGTAGTCTATAGCTTATACCTCGAGGAAGCTTAAGCCTCATCAGAAGAAATACCCTACCCATGACTTGGAGCTAGCAGTAGTCGTACTTTCCCTTCGGATATCGAGACATTATTTATTAGGTGAGATATTTCCCCTAAACACGGATCATAAGTCACTACAGTATATGTTCACTCAAAGAAAGTTGAATATGTGTCAGTGCAAGTGGCTTGAATTCATGAAGGATTATCAGTTTGAGATACATTATCACCCAGGGAAGGCTAATGTGGTAGCAAAAGCGTTGAGTGGAAGACCTGAGGGTGATATAGTCATGGTGTGGAAGGCAAAATGAAAGGAACTGGGCCATCAGGATGAAGTGGCTAGGTCATTCATGTCAGTTATGATCTCTACTCCCCAGATTGTGACGAGGATAGTACAGGCTCAAGAAATAGATCCGTTATATCAGGAGAAAATTCGACAACTTTTAGCCGAGGGAGTAGAGTCTTACTATGTGAGTTCAGAGGGAGGCTTGCGCTATAACAATAGACTGATTGTTCCAAAGGGGGAAGAACTACGGCACTCATTGATTTTAGAGTCGCATGGATCCCGATTTGTGGTACATCCCGGTGGGGATAAAATGTACCAGGATATGCGGCGATAGTATTGGTGGAGTGGAATGAAGAAGGACATTATTGATTTCATCTCTTAGTGTGCTACCAGTCAGTTAGTGAAGGTGGATCACCAGAAGCCAGTCCGGTTTCTTCGACTGCTAGAGATTCCGATGTGGAAATGGGAGAGAATTTCCATGGATTTTATCACTGGATTGCCTACTACTTAGAGGGGTCATGATTTTATATGGGTAATTATGGATCGGTTGACTAAGGTAGCTCATTTCTTATCGGTTTGAACTAATTATACTACGGTACATTATGTGCAACTCTTTATAGTGGAGATAGTGAGGTTACATGGAGTACCTCTTAATATTGTGTCTAATTAGGATAAGATTATGTCTACCGATTTTGGGAGAGTTTTCACGAGGCCATGGGTATCGAGGTGTGATTGAGTACGGCCTATCACCTGTAGATTGATAGGTAGACCGAGTGTACTGACCAGATGTTTGAGGAGATGTTACGTATGTGTATCCTGGAGTTTGGGGGAAGTTAGGAGCAATACCTCCCACTGGTGGAATTGGCGTATAATAATTTCTATCAGTTCAATAATTGTATGGCCCCATTTGAGGCATTATACGGTAGACCTTGTCGCTCTCCTACGTGTTGGTTAAAATTAGGAGACAATAAGCTACTTGGTCCGGAAGTGATTCGGGACACGTCTGCCAGGATTGAAATAATTCGGAGTTGCATTCGGGTAGCCCAGGATAGACAGAAAAGCTATGCCAATGCTATGTAATTCTTCAGGGAGTTTAACATGGGGGACTAGGTGCTATTGTGGGTATTTCCTAGGAAAGGTATATTAAGAATTGGGAAAAAAGGGAAATTGGCACCAACATATGTGGGACCATTTCCTATCGTTCAGAGGGTTGGACCAATAGCTTACAGACTTGGGCTGCCAGAGCACTTGCATCGTATGCATGATGTCTTCCATATTTCTTCCCTGAGGCAGTATCTTTGAGATGAGTTGGCTCACACTCATATTTCATTAGAGGAAGTTAATTTGCATCCAGATAATTCTTATGAGGCGTGACCGGTAACGATCTTATATTGTTGTGGGAGACGTTTGAGATCGAAAGTAGTTCCGCTAGTGCGTGTTCAGTGGGCGAACCATAATCTGGAGGAGTCCACTTGGGAGCACGAGGATGAGATGTGCGACCGATACCCGGAGTAATTTTTACCAGGTATGCCTTATTTTTTGAATTTTGTGACAAAATTTCATTATAAGGGGGGGTATGTAATTCCCCGTATTTTTAATGATTTTTAAAATGGGATTAATTACAATTAATTATGGGATAATTAATTAATCTAGATTTAAATATTACTCGGGAAGAAAGTAATATGTGATTTATGTTGAATATTACTTAGTGATTACAAGTAATATATGATTATGACTTTACATATGATTATGACTTAAGAAAATTGTCGCGCGTGATAAATATGGCAATTACGGTAATTATGTCGGGACGCACGTGTGAGTCATGTCAGGACTAAATTTAAATGAAATGAAAAGTAAATTATTTTTATGTCATCCAAATGGCCATTTTGACTGCTCCGAAGTGTCCGGAAGGGTTTAAATAGTCAAAAAAAGTTAACTTAGGGATTTGATTTGGGTCTCGGGTCATTTTGGAACCGAATTGACACCCCAGAAGGGTATTTTGGCCATTTTACAAATAAGGTGAATAGTGCGAACGAAAATTGAGTGTCGTTATATAAGTCTAAATGGTGGTAAGAATTATAGTTCATTCACCAAACTTAGAGAGAAAGACTTATGGGAGAGTAAGGGGTTTCTCTGGGAAAGGAAGAGACACCTCTAGGAAGCGAAGAGGCCAAAGGTCATCCTACACCACCATCGCCACCGGAAGTTGGTCGAAAAAGGGCAGGACCACCAGTAGGCTATCGTCCTCAACTGTTCAGACCTATAATCTAAAGGCAAGTGATTTAACCTTTGCAAACTTAGCATGTATATTTTCCATGTTAGGATAGTTATGAAATTCTCGAAAAGTTGCATGATTCAAAGATAAAATATGATGATTTTTTATAAGAAGCTTTCTGCGTATATATGTCGTTGTCGTGCAAAAGCTACTCTCAAAATTCCCTTGAGTACCTACAAAACTTGTCTAAAAATAACTCGTATTGCGGTAAGTACGGGTATCAATCCTACTTTCAAGGTGAAACAATAAATGTGAAAACGTGCAATTCCAATTTTTTTATGAAAATATTTTTTTAATTTTTTAAAAAACAATTTCAATGGAAAAATTTACTAACAAATGCTAAAATTATAAAATTTACTAAATAATGAAAAATAATGTGCAACCGAGTGTGAAATATGTGAGAAGGTCAAGAGATGAGATTACACTGCATTTTCAATTATTTTAATTTCTCAATTTATTAATTTTGAAATATTTCGAGATAATATTAAATCAATAATCTAACTCTTGTTAAAATTATAAATTTAATAAAATCTTTTTCAGAAAATTAATTTAAAAATGTCACACGGTGAAAAATTAGGACTACACTATTTTCAAAAAATTACCCGCTAGGATCAATTTAACGAAAACAATTTCAATCCTAAAAAATTTCAACACCGAATTAATATTCAAATATAGGAAAAACCTATCTCTAGTTCGATTCCTAAATTCAAATATTAATTTGTTCAATTAATTTACTAACTCTCGTTACATAAATCAATTAGTGACAGTTAAAGATTAATTTACCTAGAAATATAAAATTAATGAATCAACTAATTAAAGTAACATCATTCGTAGTGCACCCCACCCCTTGAACGGGGTGTTTAACCAAACATTCTCATGTTAGAATAAACAACTATCACAATAGCATTAATCAAAATTGAAACAAGAGGAAAAGAATACGATACGCAATTTTTTTCTTGTGTCAACTGTGCATGAACACGCGTCTCAATCTTCTCACAAATCCAGTACTTGATTACACCAAAAAGAAACCTACTATGTACATAATATACACACTCTCTTTCTCTCTCTCTACGTATCTCTTTTTTCTATCTGTTGAGAGTCTTCTTTTTTTTGTGTTGCTCCTTGTCTTTTAAAGCCACGATGTTGTGTTGTTTGGAGATTCTTGTGGGATTTGGAGTTGAAATGAGTTTGGGTATTGAGGTGTAGGGGTTTGAGGCATGGGCTGAGCTCCGGTAGCGAGTTTTGATAGACCCGCGTTGGCCGGAGTTGAGATTCGGGTATGTAACGAACTGGGTATGGGGCGGATTCTGGGCGGTTTTGGTTTTGGGCTTTCGCGGGTCATCTGGGAAAACGGGTTGGGCATTTTTCGTGGGGTTTAGTCGCCGTCGGAGGGGTGAGGTGATTCCGGCCGAAAACGCTGCTGTTGCGTCGCCGGAGTTGGGTCGGCTTGGGTTCGACAGCAGGTAAGGGTTGGAGGTTTAGGTGGGTTTGAACAAATGTGGGAAATGGGGTTGGAGCTAAGGTTTGAATGGGTTTAATGGAGGAGAGAGAGTACAATGGGTTGTAGGTTGAAGATGGAAGATGGAAGGGGGGGTATTGTGTGTGTGGGTGTATGTTATTTAAGTGAGGGTGAGGTGGTATATGTGTGTAAAAGGGGGTGTATGTTTTTATGGTGTGTGTTACTTTTGGACCCTTAAAAAAAATTGAAATAATTGAAATTCTAAAAATATAAAATTTATAAAAACTAAAATTAAAATAAAATAAAATTTCTAATCTAAAAATAAAACTAAAATAAAAGATAGAAAATAAAATAGAAAATCTAATTAAAATAAAAACTAAATACCTAAAAATAAAAAGTAAAATCTAATAAAATAAATTCCTAAAAATATTAATCCTAATAAAATTAAATTAAATAAAATTAAGATTAAAAATTAAAAACTAATAAAAATCAAAATCAAACTAAAGACTTAATAAAAAAATCCTAAAAAATTCCAAATAAATCCGAAAAATAAAATGACTAAAAATAAAATTCTAGAAAAATAATAAAGGTACAAACTCAACACACACGAGGCTCGGGGAATTGTCTGGGTTAGATGTAGGCTTAGGTTTGGGTTACAGGACTATTTCGGGGCATCTGATCACATCAGGGCAAGCTCAAATTGGACTTCTTACTTCACGGTCTCTTTAGATTTCTTCGATGCACGCGTTTGACCGCTTTTGAGTCGCTTTTGACTAGATTTAGCATTATTTGTATCGCAACTGCGTATTGACCTGCAAAATGATAAAATACGCACATAAGGCCAATTTTAATTAAAACGAGTGACTAAAATGCATCTATTCGGGGTATAAAATATACACTTTTGGGTGCTTATCACACCACCCCCAAACAGAACATTGTTAGTCCTCGAGCAAAAATTAGAGAGAAAACAGAGATAAGTAACCAAAAGTGTGCCACTTTCGCAGGCACTGACGATTGCACTTAGCATGTGCAACAAGCCGTTAAACCTGTAGGTTGCCCTACGGGTCGAGTGGTGTCTCGTGAGGGTTTGCAGTGAATATACCCACAAAATTCAAAAACTTATTTAAATGCAGTTTCTGAGTAGATGATGAAATGCTATACAACCCAACTTTAACAGGACATCAAGGAACACCGTCTTCAACTATCAAAATAAGATATGAAATTACTTAATACCAAAAGCATAATCCTTCCTAAAACTCAGCATGTGTAGTGTGAAACAATCTTAAGTATCATTAGAGTAATTCTAAGATCGCCTTTTAGGAATCTACGCTTTGACTTCAATTCTCACTGGATATAACTCTCTGAATCGAATTCTCTGAGAATTTGGTAAGTGTATCTCTCTAGTGTGTGAGAAGGTGAGTAAATGTAAACGAGTTCAAACGTCTCACACACTTTATAAGAAATGACGGATACATGAAAAAATTCTGATCTCATGAAGGGATGTTAACCACTATGTCGAGAATGTCGAGTTATTCACCATATAATCTTTTCGTTTGCCCGAACACTTTACCAAGGGTGAAAATGGGGTTTATGTAAGGTATGAGGGGATAATGAAATGAAGAAGATGAATGATAGGGTTTTTAAGAAGAGTGTGGCATACTTTGACTGACTATTGTCTTCATTATTTGAATTTATGATCGCATGCTTTCTTTTTATTTTTATTTTTTTATATTCTTTCTTTGCTTTTTTTTATTTTTTATTTTTTTTCCTATTGCGATATATTTTTCTTTTCATAACACAAATGAAGACAATTTACATGGAAAATTTCAAACACTCTTTTTCTCAAAAACGATGGCAATGATGGATGGTATTTGGGACATATGGATAAGGGTAATATGGAAAATGATAATGGGTGAATGATAATGTGATAGGGAAACTGGTAAGTGTATGAAAAAATCGGTTTAGTGCTCGGGACAAACTATAAGACACATGTTTCTTATAACTCGAAAGTAATGTCATTCTCAGTGATTAAGCCAAATTTGAAAAAAATAATGAGACCATTCAACGACTAAATGTAGTACCCAAAGAAAGTTGAGTCAACTTGTGACTCGGAGATACGTAAAAACCCCAAAAAGGTGAAAAGTTCAAATCTCACGGTTTTAAGTATCCACTAGTGATCTTTTAAGGCTTTCTTAAGAATATATTTACTCTTCAACGTTTGATTGTACACGTGATAGTGCAAAATTGTCGAGTTTAGGAATGCATGGTGCAAGTACGCTTTTCAGAGGCATTAATTAATTTATGGTTAAAAGCGTAATATTTGGGTTAAACACAGGTATTCCGAGATTTCTAAAAGAGGGATGATAGACAATTCATATCATAAGAGTTTATTTTTAACTGCATAAAATTTTAAAAATCACTTGTTTCTGAAAATTTGCAAAAGAGGTACGATTTTGATAAATTTCCCACCCCCAAACAAAAGAGAACATCGTCCTCGATGTTTAAAACCATATATAAAATAAAAAGGCACAAGGGAGGAAAAATATTACCATAATGAACCACTAGCGAAAATGTACCGCACTCTGGAGCATAGATGAAACCTGAAGATTATAGGCGATACAAAAGTATGCACAAGTCTATAAAGCATGTGAAAATCATTGGGTGGTGTGAAACACCACCCCCAAACGGGATAAGACTCATACTCAGAAACAATGAACAACGGGTTGCCTCCCGGTAGCGCTAAGTTTAACGTCTTCAGCCAAACCGAAGCAATCTCACCCTAAAGATAAGAGATATGAAAGCACGGGGCGCCAGAAAAATTGGGTGATGAAAATCACCCCCAAACAAGACTGAAGCGTCAGTCTTGTTGGATAAAGGCTAAAAGAGGTCAATGCACTGGTATAGAGAAGTGCATCACTCGATGCAAAGCATCAGTGGACCAGGGGCGGGTGGGTAGGATGGTAAAGTTAAGGGTAAGGGTGAGGGTGTACAAGCACCGGTCACGGGCCTTATTGAGCACAAATGTGAGGGCAACAAGGGCCCTATAGGTATGGTGCTCAAGTTGGTGGGGGAGGCAAAAGGGTTTGGCAATAGTGAAGGGGTGGGCCTCAGAGAAAGTGAATGACTGTTCTATAAAAAGAAGGTGATAATGGTCGCGCCGTGACACGCCAGGGAGTTGTCGATAGAAAAAGTCAACACCACAAGGAAGTGGTGTGCATAGAGTAACAAGATAGGTGTCACGAAGGATAAGAGTAGCACAAATACTTTCATAGATAGTGGGGTCTATGAAAAATGCACAAATGTGATCGTGGAGTACTAGGGTGGAGGATGGAGATAGGTGAGGACCTAAATACGTAGATGGGAACAGGTGAGGTGCAATAACAAGGTCCAAACAAAGTGGTGGGGTGGAAGGGACAGTGGGTGGATCGGGTGGGAAAAACGGTGGGGGAAGATGATCTAACTCAATGGTAGGAGATACACACTCCTCATGAGGCGCGGAGTGATCCTCAATGGATCGCGCGGGAGGAAGTGTGGAAATAAATGAGGAAGTGATCAACTTAGCCACCATTACGTCACCATCGGTGGTGGTAGAATCTAACGAGGCTTCCAAATCCTAGATAAATGAATCAACAGTAATATCTGACTCAACGGGAGCCAAGAATGGTGGGATAGGATCCATATCCAGAGGGATAGAAACCATCTCGGATTCAATATCAAGAAAATGGTGAGCACTCGTAGCCGGAGCTAACCTAGGATGAAGTGGTTCCTTGGGAACACACACAGTGGGCTCAGTAGGTGTAGACTCGGGCATAAATAAGGATTCTATGGAAGGGGAAAAGCGAACCTCTATGGTGGGTTCGATAAAATAAGGCGGTGTGGGATCAGTCTCACAAACAGTAGATATATCAACACAATTGTTAACTTGGGGCTCAGACCACTGGGTGGTCTCAACTGAAAGATTCTCAGGATGATAGGGTTGGTCACACTCAAAATCAGTGGCATAAGACGATGCATCATCGTTCCACGTGGGAGCAATAACGGGTTGACTTGGGGTGAAATCCGTCTCGTTCGCACACTCAAAATCATATAATCGTTGTCCAAGCCTTTGAAGTGATTTAGTTTGAGATTGAAGTGTGTGCGCGAACTTTTGCAAAAGACTTTCGAGAGCGGATGTGCAAGGTGGTGGTGAAGTGGTGGCGGGTGGCGATGGTGGGTGAGGTGGACACAACTCGCTAGAAACACTAGGATGTTGAGAAAACTCATATGAAGTGTTTGGAGCAGGGTCAAGTGTAGCAGTCACGGGAGAAGCATCTCTGTGAGGGACAAAAGTGTAATCAGCACGAGGATCATATGAATGGGACTGATAGGTATGAGGTGCACGAGGTGGCGATGACGACTGTTGGAAAACGTAAGGATCCACAACATGGCGTTGTGATTCATATTGCATGGAAGGATGATCAGGCCTCCATGAATAGCTTGGGTACTCATACCCCTCGACATTAGATATGCCGTGACAATAAGCCGAGGGTGGGTCCAAAATAGTGTCAGAGGGATGCACATGTTCCATGGTGGGGTCAGATGGAGAGAATATAAATGGACACGCATGGGACAAATGGTCGCTAAGAAAGCAGTATGTGCACGGTGAAGCATGGGATGGGTTGACACTCAGCACCGGAGGCGGTGGAATAGGAGATGTGGGCGTGGACGACACACGAGTATCAACGGTGGGCGTTTGAGAGTTAAAGCCATGAATGAATGAATCAAGGGTCGATTCGGGTTGATCATCAAACAAACTTCGAGAGACTGGGAAATGGCCAAAGTATTCCCGTAAAGGATGTTCTTCGACCATGACAAGAGGAATATTTTTTTGGTTTTTAATTTTTTTTTTCAAAAGAAAAGAAAATCTTTTTGTGAGTTTTGAAAATAAGAAAAGGAAAATATTTTTGGTATTTTAAATATGAAAAAAAATCTTTTTGGGATTTTTGAAAATAGTTTTAAAAAGAAAGGAAAAGATTTTGGGGATTTTTTCGAAAAATGGAAGAAAATGAACTCTTGATTTGAGCGAACGAATGAAAACTGACTACCTAAATAATGGAATTGGGCACACACAAGTTAAGAAAAAATCCTAAAGAGCACATAGCCAATTATTATCTTCAAAATTAGTGAGAGGTGTAGTCAAATTTTAATTAAGTCCGCGGGCGACAAAATGCACGGAATTTATCTTTGTGATCGCCTGTTGCAAAAATGTGATCCTACGGGACTAGCTAGTTGATTGATTTTAAATTTAATGACAGCTAGGGTAGCACACAATGGATAAGCGAGTGAGCCGGGTAATGAAATCCCTTCTCGTTGCAATGACCGGGTCCAGGTCTTAGGTAAATTAATTCATCAAACCATACAATTTAAGTGCGATGCAGAAATTAAAAGCACATAGGAGCAATTAAGCACACAAAAACTGAACTCGCTGACAGGAGATTCGCCAGGGATAAAGAAATGTACCTCCTACGGTTGTTACACACGTGGGGTGAAGACCGAGTTAAGTCGAGCGGGGGGAGATCTCGCCTATCTCAGTCGTCCCCGGGAGTCCTGCCGATCCAAAGTAGAGAGGCTTCAAATTCCCTCGCCTTGGACGCTCTCTCTCTACCTTGTTCGGTTTCCCTTTTCGCTTTTTTTTATGAATAATTATTACAAAAATCGGTGTCAAAACGCACCAAAATAAATACAAAGATGTAACACCCCGTATTTTTATTTATTATTTTAATTAATTAATTGGAATTTTCGAGAAAAATAAATTTTTTGAATTTTAAATTTTTTATTGGCTAAGTATAGAAGAACAAAACTTCAAGCGGAATTAAAATCGGAGTTAAAACGGATTTTATATTGATTTTTCAATATTTTTGCCTTATGGCATTTTTTTGGGGAAACTGTCAGTTTTTCGGGGTGATCGATCGATCGACGGGGGGGTAGATCGATCGACCCTCCCAGAAAACGTGCGCTGTAAGCTGTTTTTTTTAAGAGTTTGTGTAGGATTAGGACTCCTAATCACTATATAACCTTGTTAATCCGTAGGGGGGCTTCTCATAATCACTTTTTCTTCAGTTTTTTACCAGAGAACACTTCCAAATATTTTTCCTCTCACTCATAATCATCAACCTTCAACAAAATCAAGTTTTTGTCACAAGTTTTGGCACAAGTTTTTGAAGGCTTAATTGGGGTTTAATCAAGATCGTTCAAGAACACTCTTTTGCTAATTTTTCGAGAGGAATCCAGATTTCTAATCAGATTTTCAACACGATCTTCACAGGCATGAATACTCTATTCTTTTCCTTTAGTATTATGCGTTTTAAGTGTCGCCTAAACACTTAATTACATGTTTTCTTAAAAATAATTAGTCACTTAATTAGAAAAATTGAATACTAATTATGGGGTTGTTTTTTTTAAAATCTTTTAATCTGAATAATATTCATAACCCTTTGGGTACGTAGGATTGATGAGCGATTTTGGGTTTTATTGGTGTAGGTTGCATGTAGAAAATAAATGATTTTTGGGTGCGTACAACTCATGTAATACATATAGAGATAATAAAATTTGGGTTTTGATATATGTATGATGAAAACTTGGTATATTTAATTTAAAATAATTAAATGAGATTATTTGGATATTGTTGGAATTGTGATAATTAAATTAAAGATTTAATTGAATTGGACTATCATGCGTAGTTTTATATATTGATTAATTATGCTTGTTTGTGTGACTTGTTGGTATTATGATGTTACCTTTGTGACGACGGGTTGATGGGTATTATTGCTCTCCCTATATTTTAGGATGCCTTCTAGGTATGGGACTAGTGGGTATGCCTTTTGATGATTTACGCCTTCTAGGTATGGGACTAGTGAGGGTAGATTATCGCGTTTTTATCATCTTGAGGATGAGCTGATTTTTCTTACTTTATCTTCGCTACGGTAGTTTAAGAACGAGACTAAGTTAAGATTTATGTTAGAAAATCCTCCTATACATAGGATAGGACGTATTGATAACTTGGGGACCCTTATGTATGGGACTAAGGGGTATTTTGAGGATCTCACATCGATTAAAAAGGGTGGGGTAATTCATAAATTGTGAAATTGAGAAATTGAGAATTAATGCCTAAGTTAAAAACGGGTATTAAAATTTGTGGCGACATAATGTGTGGGGCTGACAGTTTAAACGGGCCAGAGGGCGATTTATGTCGTGTCGTGTGTGGAACCTTGTCATGTGTCGGGGCCGACAGTAAACGGGTCAGAGGGCGATTGACAAGGGTAACCTTGTCATGTGTCGGGGCCGACAGTAAACGGGTCAGAGGGCGATTGACAAGGGGAAGTGTGACACTTTAATAAAAAGTGAGAACAATAATAAAAGTTGGTTAATATAATTAAATTCACATCGTGGGACTTGGGAATTTAAAATCATATTGGTGTGCCTTTATAAATGGGGATTTTTGCGGGTAGTTAGTAGGTTATAATTATCGCGTTTAATTATCCCGTTTAATTTAAAATATTTTATTGTGATATTTATTGCGTATAATGCTACTGTCTGGATTCAAGGATCCTATTTGAGGGGAGTAGTGTGTATTCTTGCTCGGGGCTTTGGCTCTGACCCATGCGTTGACTAATCTTTTTCAGGATTAGAATTAGAGAAGCTGCATAAGTTTATCGGAGTTATCATTTGGAGGTGCAACTGGAGCTGATTTACTTTATCGCTTTGTTTTAGTTTAGACTTTCTTTTCCAGTCGTATTTCAGTATGAGACTTCATTGGAGTTTTATTGGGCCATTTGGTTCCAAAGTTGTTTAGAGGATTTCTGTTGGGATTATTCAGGTTTTAATTAATCATTACTGGAGATTGGATTCTTTTGGAGTTAGCATGTGATGGATCTTTTATCGCTTAGTTATTTGTGATTATTTTAGATTGATTCAATTATTTATCTTATGGACTGATTATTTATGTCTCATATATGTCTCATGCTAAGAATGGTATTTCATGTAGTTCACGCCCGACATAGTTCGGCGACGGTGGCTGGCCACCCCGTCTGTCGAATTTTGCGGGGTGTGACAGATGGTATCAGAGCATGGTCTTAGGTCTCGTAGGTTATGAGTCCGTTTAGCTTCCGCGTTGCTTATCTTTGATTCCGTTTTGATGATTTGTACTCTTAGTCATTCCGAGTTTGATGTTGTTTTGTACCTATCTTTTCAGATGGCGAACACAAGGAGAAATGGGAGTAGGAAAGATGAGTCTGTTTCTGGCCCCGCGGCTCAGGAAAGGCGGCGTCAGATTACTTTGGAGGCCGAAGAGTTAGCGGCTATCATTCGTGAGGCCACAGCGGCTGGTTTGGAGATGGGGAGACAAAGAGGGAGACTTTAGAGGCACAGCAGCGGGGTACACCCGTCTCAACTTGGGATAGGGTGAGAACCAGTTTATTTAAGGGTAATCCTCCCACCTTTGGAGGGGGATCTGACCCAACGGTTGCTCATCAGTGGAGGAGAGATATGGAGAGGCATTTGAGGATGGTTGACTGCACGGATGTGCAGAAGCAGATGCTAGCAACTTTTAAGCTGACAGGGGATGCGTTACAATGGTGGGAGAGTGCCACCACATCTGAGGAGAGAGATCAGTTGGGATATGCAGAGTTTCTGATCAAGTTCAATAATAAGTACTTTCCGTATGCAATTAGGAACGCAAAGAAGAGAGAATTTATGGATTTGGAGCAAGGTTCAAAATCAATTGTCGAGTATGAACAGGAATTCACCAACCTATCTATGTTTGTACCAGAGGAGGTTAGCACTGAGTTTAAGAAGATGGAGTGTTTCATTAAGGGATTGTCTTGGTCGATTAGGCAAATGGTGTTGGGGAATCCGGCATACACTACTTATGCTCAGGTGGTGGATGTCGCAATGTTGTTATGGTAAGAGAAGGCTAGTTATCAAAAGAAGTTAGGAAAGAGACAAGAGTCTAATGGACATGCAAGTGAGAATAAAGGCCGCAATGATCAAACATGGAAAAGACAGAGGACCAATCAGGAACAGCAAAATCAAGGAGAGGAGCAAGCCAATACTAGGCGTTTCGGAACTTTTAGGGGTGAATACTTTATATGTGGAAAAGTAGGACATCCAGCGGCAAAGTGTTACAGGAGAGCGGGCCAACAAAACCAAGGAGAACCAGCCCAACAAGGTCAAGGTACGCAAGGCCAACAAGGTCAAGGAGTTCAGGGGCAGCTAGGACTGAGGCCTCCAGTCTTAGCAGCAGCTAGCGTTCAGGGGGCGCCAACAGCACCAACAGCACCGGCAGCGTCAGGTGCGCAGGGAGTGGTCACTACACCAACCAATCCAAGTTATGGGAGATACTATGTAGTTCAGTCAGAACAGGATAAGTTGCGTGGCTAGTGGAATATCGCGGTACATAATACTTCTTTACATACTTATATATGTAGGATTTACATATTGTATTTTTGTTAAGGATTACGTTTGGGTGGTTTAGGTGTATGGACGCCTAATTGTGGTATTCTACGGGTAGGCATATGTGAGCCTTATTTTCTTTCGCGAGATTTATGTATTGATGTGTATGCTTCGTCTAATTTCGAGGACGAAATTCTTTGCTAGTGGGGAAGTATGTAACACCCCGTATTTTTATTTATTATTTTAATTAATTAATTGGAATTTTTGAGAAAAATAAATTTTTTGAATTTTAAATTTTTTATTAGCTAAGTATGTTGGTTATGATTTTAGAAGAACAAAACTTCAAGCGGAATTAACATCGGAGTTAAAACGGATTTTATATTGATTTTTCAATATTTTTGCCTTATGGCATTTTTTTGGGGGAAACTGTCAGTTTTTCGGGGTGATCGATCGATCGACGGGGGGGTAGATCGATCGACCCTCCCAGAAAACGTGCGCTGTAAGCTGTTTTTTTTAAGAGTTTGTGTAGGATTAGGACTCCTAATCACTATATAACCTTGTTAATCCGTAGGGGGACTTCTCATAATCACTTTTTCTTCAGTTTTTTACCAGAGAACACTTCCAAATATTTTTCCTCTCACTCATAATCATCAACCTTCAACAAAATCAAGTTTTTGTCACAAGTTTTGGCACAAGTTTTTGAAGGCTTAATTGGAGTTTAATCAAGATCGTTCAAGAACACTCTTTTGCTAATTTTTCGAGAGGAATCCAGATTTCTAATCAGATTTTCAACACGATCTTCACAGGCATGAATACTCTATTCTTTTCCTTTAGTATTATGCGTTTTAAGTGTCGCCTAAACACTTAATTACATGTTTTCTTAAAAATAATTAGTCACTTAATTAGAAAAATTGAATACTAATTATGGGGCTGTTTTTTTTAAAATCTTTTAATCTGAATAATATTCATAACCCTTTGGGTACGTAGGATTGATGAGCGATTTTGGGTTTTATTGGTGTAGGTTGCATGTAGAAAATAAATGATTTTTGGGTGCGTACAACTCATGTAATACATATAGAGATAATAAAATTTGGGTTTTGATATATGTATGATGAAAACTTGGTATATTTAATTTAAAATAATTAAATGAGATTATTTGGATATTGTTGGAATTGTGATAATTAAATTAAAGATTTAATTGAATTGGACTATCATGCGTAGTTTTATATATTGATTAATTATGCTTGTTTGTGTGACTTGTTGGTATTATGATGTTACCTTTGTGACGACGGGTTGATGGGTATTATTGCTCTCCCTATATTTTAGGATGCCTTCTAGGTATGGGACTAGTGGGTATGCCTTTTGATGATTTACGCCTTCTAGGTATGGGACTAGTGAGGGTAGATTATCGCGTTTTTATCATCTTGAGGGTGAGCTGATTTTTCTTACTTTATCTTCGCTACGGTAGTTTAAGAACGAGACTAAGTTAAGATTTATGTTAGAAAATCCTCCTATACATAGGATAGGACGTATTGATAACTTGGGGACCCTTATCTATGGGACTAAGGGGTATTTTGAGGATCTCACATCGATTAAAAAGGGTGGGGTAATTCATAAATTGTGAAATTGAGAAATTGAGAATTAATGCCTAAGTTAAAAACGGGTATTAAAATTTGTGGCGACATAATGTGTCGGGGCTGACAGTTTAAACGGGCCAGAGGGCGATTTATGTCGTGTCGTGTGTGGAACCTTGTCATGTGTCGGGGCCGACAGTAAACGGGTCAGAGGGCGATTGACAAGGGTAACCTTGTCATGTGTCGGGGCCGACAGTAAACGGGTCAGAGGGCGATTGACAAGGGGAAGTGTGACACTTTAATAAAAAGTGAGAAAAATAATAAAAGTTGGTTAATATAATTAAATTCACATCGTGGGACTTGGGAATTTAAAATCATATTGGTGTGCCTTTATAAATGAGGATTTTTGCGGGTAGTTAGTAGGTTATAATTATCGCGTTTAATTATCCCGTTTAATTTAAAATATTTTATTGTGATATTTATTGCGTATAATGCTACTGTCTCGATTCAAGGATCCTATTTGAGGGGAGTAGTGTGTATTCTTGCTCGGGGCTTTGGCTCTGACCCATGCGTTGACTAATCTTTTTCAGGATTAGAATTAGAGAAGCTGCATAAGTTTATCGGAGTTATCATTTGGAGGTGCAGCTGGAGCTGATTTACTTTATCGTTTTGTTTTAGTTTAGACTTTCTTTTCCAGTCGTATTTCAGTATGAGACTTCATTGGAGTTTTATTGGGCCATTTGGTTCCAAAGTTGTTTAGAGGATTTCTGTTGGGATTATTCAGGTTTTAATTAATCATTACTGGAGATTGGATTCTTTTGGAGTTAGCATGTGATGGATCTTTTATCGCTTAGTTATTTGTGATTATTTGAGATTGATTCAATTATTTATCTTATGGACTGATTATTTATGTCTCATATCTGTCTCATGCTAAGAATGGTATTTTATTTAGTTCACGCCCGACATAGTTCGGCGGCGGTGGCTGGCCACCCCGTCTGTCGAATTTTGCGGGGGGTGACAAAAGATTCAAAAAAAAAATCCTATACAACCCGTCTAAGGAGGGAGGAGGAAGAACTACACTAAAAAAGATAAATAAAATTACAAGTCTTCAATCATGTCTCCAGGCCAAGAAAGCGGCAACGGCGCCATTTGATAAGAAGCTTTCTGCGTATATGTGTCGTTGTTGTGCAAAAGCTACTCTCAAAATTCCCTTGAGTACCTACAAAACTTGTCTAAAAATAACTCGTATTGCGGTAAGTACGGGTATCAATCCTACTTTCAAGGTGAAACAATAAATGTGAAATCGTGCAATTCCAATTTTTTTTATGAAAATATATTTTTAATTTTTTTATTTTTTTAAAAACAATTTCAAGGGAAAAATTTACTAACAAATGCTAAAATTATAAAATTTACTAAATAATAAAAATTAATGTGCAACCGAGTGTGAAATATGTGAGAAGGTCAAGAGATGGGATTACATTGCATTTTCATTTTTTTTAATTTCTCAATTTATTAATTTTGAAATATTTCGAGATAATATTAAATCAATAATCTAACTCTCATTAAAATTATAAATTTAATAAAATCTTTTTCAAAAAATTAATTTAAAAATGCCACACGATGAAAAATTAGGACTACACTATTTTCAGAAAATTACCCGCTAGGATCAATTTAACGAAAACAATTTCAATCCTCAAATTTCAACACCGAATTAATATTCAAATATAAGAAAAACCTATCTCTAGTTCGATTCCTAAATTCAAATATTAATTTGTTCAATTAATCTACTAACACTCGTTACATAATTAATTGGTGACAGTTAAAGATTAATTTACCTAGAAATATAAAATTAATGAATCAACTAATTAAAGTAACATCATTCGCAGTGCACCCCACCCCTTGAACGGGGTGTTTAACCAAACATTCTCATGTTAGAATAAACAACTATCACAATAGCATTAATCAAAATTGAAACAAGAGGGAAAGAATACGATACCCAATTTTTTTCTTGTGTCAACTGTGCATGAACACGCGTCTTAATCTTCTCACAAATCCAGTACTTGATTACACCAAAAAGAATAAAAAGCAAACCTAAAATTTATTCTAAAACTAAAATAATTTTTTTGGAATTTTGTTATGAACCTACTATGTACATAATACACACACGCTCTTTCTCTCTTTACGTATCTCTTTTAAAGCCACGATGTTGTGTTGTTTGGAGATTCTTGTGGGATTTGTAGTTGACCGATTTTTGTGAGATTTGGAGTTGAAATGAGTTTGGGTATTGAGGTGTAGGGATTTGAGGCATGGGCTAAGCTCGGGTAGCGAGTTTTGACAGACCCGCGTTGGGATTCGGGTATGTAACGAACTGGGTATGGGGGGATTCTGGGAGGTTTCGATTTTGGGCTTTCGCGAGTCATCTGGGAAAACGGGTTGGGCGTTTTCCGTGGGGTTTAGTCGCCGTCGGAGGGGTGAGGTGATTCCGGCCGAAAACGCTGTTGTCGCGTCGCCGGAGTTGGGTCGGCTTGGATTCGGCAGCAGGTAAGGGTTGGAGGTTTAGGTGGGTTTGAACAAATGTGGGAAATGGGGTTGGAGCTAAGGTTTGAATGGGTTTAATGGAGGAGAGAGAGTACGATGGGTTGTAGGTTGAAGATGGAAGATGGAAGATGGAAGGGAGGTATTGTGTGTGTGGGTGTATGTTATTTAGGTGAGGGTGAGGTGGTATATGTGTGTAAATGGGGGTGTATGTTTTTATGGTGTGTGTTACTTTTGGACCCTTAAAAAAAAGAATAAAAATTGAAATAATTGAAATTCTAAAAATATAAAATTTATAAAAACTAAAATTAAAAGGGTCAATTATTTAATAGTCCCTACTATAAATATATATTTTTTAAAAAGGACACATGTTTTTAGTTTAACCCATTTAGTTCCTAAGCACTCAATATTCCCTTATTTTTAGAGATCCGCGCCAGCGGCACTCCCTTTTCAAAATATGTGGCAAAGGACTTTTTGAGGCAAAATAAAAAGGCTTGGACTAAATGAGTATTAAAAAATGTTTGAGGGGCTATTTGGTATATGTCCCAAATTAAAATAGAATAAAATTTCTAATCTAAAAATAAAACTAAAATAAAAGATATAAAATAAAATAGAAAATCTAATTAAAATAAAAACTAAATACCTAAAAATAAAATGTAAAATCTAATAAAATTAAATTAAATAAAATTAAGATTAAAAATTAAAAACTAATAAAAATCAAAATCAAACTAAAGAATTAATATAAAAAAATCCTAAAAAATTCAAGTAAATCCAAAAAATAAAATTCTAGAAAAATAATAAAGGTACAAACTCAACACACACGAGGCTCGGGGAATGGTCTGGGTTAGGTGTAGGCTTAGGTTTGGGTTACAGGACTATTTCGGAGCATCGGATCACATCAGGACAAGCTCAAATTGGACTTCTTACTTCACGGTCTCTTTAGATTTCTTCGATGCACGCTGTTGACCGCTTTTGAGTCGCTTTTGACTGGATTTAGCATTATTTGTATCGCAACTGCGTATCGACCTGCAAAATGATAAAATACGCACATAAGGCCAATTTTAATTAAAACGAGTGACTAAAATGCATCTATTCGGGGTATAAAATATACACTTTTGGGTGCTTATCAATTTTAATTGATTCCTTGAAACGAGAATTATGTAGAATTAATCTCTTTTTGAATATATAGTTTAATACACGAAATCTGGAATAATTGTTGAAGAAAATCTGAGATTTATAAGTTGTTCTTAGAGAAATGATAAAATATGAGGTTTCTGAATTTTAGGAGAAACATCATGATTAATTGATACTTCATGATGGATTTATGTTGTTTAAAGATTGGATATCACTTATATACCTTGTTATATCATTTGGGATTATTTATAAGGAGTTTGGGATCATATGGTAGAGGTTTTGAGGATGAAAAATGATTAAACCCGTAACTGCTAAGGAAATCTGGGCAAATAACTGGTCGATCAATCGATCGATCGACTCCCCTGGAAAATGAGACTTGTTTATTGTTTTAATATTTGGTTAAGTCCCTACTTTTAATAATGCTTAGTGTTAATTAAATTGAGCATAATGGTACCTAGGGAAGGTCAGTAGGGTGGTGATTAAAACCCAAAAAATATTTATGTGTGGGATTAATCCTAAAAAATGAAAAAATCGGTCAAAAATCGAATTATAGATTATCCAAGAATAAACCCAATTAAGGATAATATTAATTCGTGAAAATTTGTGAATTCAGATGACATGGACCAGTAGGGCGTAGATGTCTACCTAGTAAACTTATATGATAAGAAATTTATAACCTTTGAGTGTTGGGAAAGCTCGAGAATATATAAAAAGTAAAGTCATAACTTATAAATGTGTAGGATATTAGAGATAAAATTATACTACTTATGGAATTGTCACCTGGGTTATGCGAATACCTTATTGATATATATATATATATATATATATATATATATATATATATATAGGTGGGGTGACTACCTATGTTATAATGTGTATTGTGTATGACATACCTATGCTGCTTGCTATCGGGGTGGAGGTTTCGCGTTATGGTCGATCTTATCCTGACGAGCCCATTTGGAGGGATTTTAGACTCGTACCTTGAGCATAGGACCTTGTACATGTTTTATCGGTGAGAATGATAGTTTCAACGGTTGGATGGGAGCATAGATATGTGCGTGACCCGTTCGGCTGGGGAGTATGCTCACCTCTAAATATATGTGTTATGTTATTTATGATCCGGGAGAGACGCCAAGCCAATAGTCCCTTTTACAATGAGCGATGTAACTGGACATGATAGCAGAGTATGCATGCACTGCAGCTATGTCTGGGAGGTTCCGTATTAGTACATATAATAGTGTGATGAATATATACAATATGATGCTATCTACTGTGTGAATTAGTATATAAGAGTGAATTATAAAATATGAATTGAATTAAGTGAGTGAATACTTAATCCTTGAAGGCCTAGTTCATCTTAAAGAGAAATGAACATGTTTAATTAATAAAAGTATTGTGTGGGAATTATGGGAAAATGAGAAGGGATAGAATAATAATTGAGGAGCTTATTTAGGGAGAAAATAAGGTACGTTAGGCGTGCACACTAGATGAGAGGTGAGATTCTCAAGTGAGAGCTGAGTACTAACATGTACATAATACTTGCTTAATTGTACTTGTTAAGCACTTGCTATTTTTAAAAATCTTTTACAATCGGGATCTGACCCGTTTACTTGCATATTCTCTTCTCTACTATATCTATTACACCAGGAGCCCAGCATCAGGGATGCCCGTCTTAGAGGATGGATAGTTTTGACATGTTCTTGGAGATGCAGAATTGGATTAGATGCTTTCATTTCATTGATTCCTATTTCTGTGGTACCTGTCTCATTTAGGGCATGTCGCCCAGGTTTCCAGTTGTTCCATTTCTTATTTAGATATTGTATTTGGTTTTATGTCAGTACCGTTATTATCATTTTGTTTCGGATGGTGATATTCAGATATTTAAAATGGAGAGTTTATTCCAGTTACATTTATTCTTGTTGACTATCAATTCAGTTGTGATGTGATGTTACTTGTTTTATTTCATATTGTAAAATGGATTTAATTAAATTAAAAATTGGAAAAGTTTTGACACTTAGCTTAACTAATTATTAGGTGAATTAATAAGAAATTATTTTTCGACAGTGATACTAAGAATGAACCAACTGGATATTCTGATTTAATTCAACAAAGAACTTATCACCCGGTATTTAATTAGGCGGGGTGTCACAACCTAGTAGCCTCGACCTGATGGCTACCCTCATTATTCCATTTGCTCCGCTAGACTTATGGAACACGTTGACGGCCCTGACTGAATCCACCGTCACGTGTTAGGAATTCTATTGATTTGAATCATTCAAATGGGTCCCCTGATGGGTATCCCCCCGTGGTGCCTCACTAGAACCGTTACATCTGGTCTTTCCCTTCTGGCTAGATTCTCTAACTCTCTTAGCTCCCTTCACATGGAAGTGTTGATATTATCATTGTAAAATAACGACATTGACGCTATATGCATAGGTCGTCCCAGCCATATTTCCCATAAGTGATGGAGACTTATACTCATGAGTCCATCATCCAACTTAAGGACTCCTTTCTCCTCTATAACCATCTCGTCTGCCATGAAGTTCGTTAACCAAGAATATTCTTTCTCACAATCGGCCTCTGTCTGACCCTCCTATGATAAGTCTAGAAACATCATTCGCATCTCTTTCAAAATAGTAGACGATAAAACTTGCGGTCAAATCGCACCCAAAATTCCCCGATTATAATAGTATCTCTCTTCTCATAGGAGGTCACTTACTCCCACCACTACAACACTGCTCCTACGAGCTCAAACGTTGCCAAAATTAATTTTTATGTGTCACTTGACTCCACTATATGAAAATGTCTTTGGATATCCTCCTTCTATTGGCCAAACTAATACCACTTCCACATTTCCCTACAACTCTTACGGATGGACCTTCTAAAAGGCCGCTCTGACTCCTTGCATTATCAACTGCACTGGGTGAGTCTGAATTGCCGCCACCGTCTTGTGACACCTCGCCTAATTAAATACCGGGTGATCATTCCTTTATTAAATTAAAAGTGATTTCTCATCTGGTTCATTCTTAGCATCACTGTTGAAAACTTTTTAAAACATCCTAACCACCTAGTATTCAAAAAGCTGATGATAAAATTTTAATATTTTTATTAAATAACAACAATACGTGGAAAATATAATTTAAACCATTCATAAAATCACTGAATCTAAATCAATACTGAATAAATAAATGAATTACTGGCCGAATAAACCATCAGCAAAAATCCAAAATCCACTATAATAATCCAACATAGAACAAACTCAGTACAAAGTCCGACTGAAATAAAATAGCTAGGAAAATATACCCAAAAGAAATATTGAATTGCGTCCTACTCTAGAATGAAGTAACTTAAGCAACTAATTTCAAACCCTCTAGTCATGCACATCTTCCGCAGCTACGCATCCCTGGAACAGATCAATAAGTTTGGCATCCCTATGTCAAGATACGTAAAAGATTTTGAAAATATTTTGCAAGTATGGGACAGAGCCCAAATCCTTTTGAAAATATTTTGCAAGTGAATTAAAATGCATGAATGCTATTCATATTTAAGTTAGTGTCGCACCCACTTGAGATACTCCTCACCCATCATCTAAAGTGCACACCTAATGCGTCTTCCTAGACCTCCTAGTTACATTGCCCCATCTAACTAGTCTTGTCCTGAAACTCCTTGACACTCTACTCTATCTCGAGTAATTTATACGTTTACTTCATAAGTTATTTTTCACATTAACTTAATTAATCCTCTTTAAAATCTTTATATAACAGTCTCACTAGTTATATACAATTAATACCTTTTTACTTTTCATAATTCACCCGTATATAGATATCTACACTCTTATATACGTATCATATATAATACAGTTGCACTTCATGTATTTTACCCATATATAAATTTACACCATATATACGTATCATATATCACAACATTCACACACATGTCGTATATATAACCATCCTCCCGAGTAGAAACTCACCAAATGTTCTCTAAAACGCTATTACCCCAGGTATACTCATCCACCCGAAAACCCCGACTCGGTTAACTTCTCGAATAAAAAATAATAATAAAAAGTAGCGGAGGCCGTCATAGTTCCCACCGAGAGTGGAACCGAATCATACCCAAAGCGCCTCACCTCTAATAACGGACGCTATGACCTGGGGATTACACTCACCCTGATCCTCAAGCCAGGGGATTCACCCATATCGTGCAACCTCCTATGATAGAACTAGAGGGGTATGTATTTCCATAAATATTATTTACACCAATATTTATAAAGCACACACACACACACACACAGACACACATATATATATATATATATATATATATATATATATATATATATATAATATAAATTAAACCTGACTAATCCTTACACAAATCCCGTAGCACTAGCCCAAAATATCCGAGTCAATCTCCCGAATCTAACTTAATTAATTTTCATTGTAATTAATTTTATTAATATGGTGTTCCTCAACCAAAATACTCGAACACTCTCCCTTAGCCCGTAATTCATCCTTAGAATTTATCACCTCAAATTACATATTTAGTTCTCACTCTTTTATCTCCACATAATTAATTTTGCTATACTTCCTTTTTAAACATCTAAACATAAAAAGGATATAAGGTCCTACTGAAACCAACTGTTTTAACCCCAAAACTCGTCGTCCCAAGAGGAAATAAGGCAGCAGGTGACTGGATTTTGCATGTTGTTCAAATGACTCACCCTGGTGTTCGAACGACGGGTGAGGTCACTCGAACAAGTCCCAGGGTCGTTCGAATAACGCCTAGGTTTTCTCTCTCCTCCTCTTCCTTCTTGAGTTTGTCCTCCATGAACATTTTTCCTCATAGTTTTCTTCCTAGAAATCGCTTCTGCAATTCCTCTATTATTAACATGATTTCTACCAGGTTCACATCTCAACACCATTTTTAATTAACAACTCAAGTTGGATAACCACTAATACACCTATCTCCTTTACAGATTAAACTTTTTCTCCAAAAATTTATAACTTGAAACACACAAAGTTTTCAAAGTCTCTACCTCAATTTACTCTCACTTATCACCAATAACTTTCTGGGTTTAATCCATAACTCTTAATTTTCCAACCATAATCTTTGAGATATCCCTCTTTCTAAAATTTTACACGTACTGCTCTATAATATCAAAACCCCATGTATGTTAACCCAACCCAAAAGTAAGAAATTTTGTCACATCCACTATGATATGAATCGATTATCACAAATTTATATTGAATCAAATTAACCACTTGCCTTATGAAATTAGTAGAGTATGAATATCGTTGGAGTTGATGATGATTCCACGAAGAACACACTCAAATTCCATTAGTTTCACAATTTCCTTGCTTTCTTCCTCTTTTCTTCTCTATAGAACTTAGAGTTGTTCCATTAGAATTGTGTTCATCAAAACTTCTCTAACTTGGGGTTTATGATATATTTTTTTACAGTTGTGTTCACCCCAAACTCTCAAACTTAGTTTTTAATGCGTTAATCCTGAAATTATACTTGTGGACCAAGTTAAAATGGCTCAAACACCCCTATGTGAGCTCGATTATGCCTAAAAATGCCCCAAGACCCAATTACTACCCCTGAGTACTCTTTTCTGACTATCTCGACCTATCCGGAATCAACTGTGCACTAAGAATTTCCATTCGAATTACTTTATAACATTCTCCAATTTTTTACCACAAAAATGCGACACCAAAATAATACGAATAATTAAATCTCAATTTGCCAAATTGAATAAATCCTCCAATTTAAATAAATTCTCCAAATCATAAATTGAAATTTATCCAAATTACAATAAGTTATATTTCTCCCAAAAATAATTAAATTCAATGTCCTTGAAATTACGGGTTCTTACATACTTGCCCATTACAAACGAATTTCTTCCTCGAAATTAGGATAAGCCTAGTACTCCAAACCTCAACTAGCTCCCTAATCGTCTACCCTTAAGATCACTACACATCTCTACCACTTCTAATCGTGAATGATTTTGAAATGAAACTAGTTAGCCAGGGCGCCCATACACCCTGTACATGTGCTTAATCGCACAAATAAGACCCATATTTTACATCATTAAATCGTAATATAACTTCGATCTCACAGTTATAACTACATACCAGAACAATAACCGAGGTACCCAAACCCATGTACTAATGACCAAATATCTCCCCACTTCCAACATTGAGCTAAGTTTCATGCGTGGGACATCTCGCAAAGCGAAATCCGAACAAGAAACCCCTTGATACACTACTACCTAACATTGTCGGTCGTTGAGATCGGTTAGGCCCTCAGTCCATAACACGTACCCCTAAAAACCCATCTCTTGACATAAAAGTATACACATCCACTCTTGTGCTACAAAAGACAATATACAATATCACGCCCTTACTATCACTAGTTTTCTTGCACGAAAATAAATCCCGAGTTATATCTCCCCACTCGATAATAAGTCTATCCACCCAGAATCACATCAGTAACGTTCCTACTCGTCGGGATTACAATATAACAATATCAACATATTATTATGCAACACATTTTAACATATATACTTGTATATATAATCTAGACCCTATCTCAGGTGATACCTAGCAAAAATCAACATCCTGGTACAACGAACACCAAGTCTTACTATAACTATCCACTACAGTTCCAAACCATTGCTAACCAGCCGAAACTTGGAAAATCATCCACCCTACTCCCATAATTCTCGAAAGTAGTAACCTTTCGCATAATGCAAATATCCTCTTAGTGTTCCCCCCACTCTCTCATGGTTAACACCAAAGAACCCCGCTACCCCACGGTACTTATATATATAATATGGCTATTACAGCCAAAACACCCGCCAAATATGTCTCACTCGAAAATCCTAGTGATAACAATCTTATGTTGTGACACACCCAATGTCACTCAAAAAATATCCATGATCATAAGACAAAAGGACAATCTACCTCCATACTCTAGTTCCTTTGCCTGGTCCTTGGGTCCCTGGTCAAAATTCTCTCGTCCAAACTAACCCATAAATTATTGTAGTGGTTGTACTTCCAGAACCCTGTCCTATAGTTCCCACCTGCCTCACTTAGGGAAATTTCTCTTCGTGTGACTTGAATCTCCACAGAAGAAATACTTAATCGCAACTCCTCCCTGCCACTGATCCTATTCCTGATGGTCTCCCCCGCTATTCCCTTGGCCCTAGCGGCCCCGAGGAACGAAGTGTTGTTGCTGATCGGGACCCTTCTAGACCTATCAAAAATCCTTATCATCTTGTTGATAGCCCCCATATCTAAAACTCTTGGCAAGATTCCCTTGTCAGGGTTCTCGCCCCTACTGCTTGCCATCCTGTTGTTGTGCTCTGCTAACAGTACCACCACCTACCTGTGACACCCCGCCTAATTAATCCCGGGTGATCAGTCCTAAATCAAGTTAGAACAGGTTTCTCATTTGGTCCATTCTTAGCATCACTGTCGTTTTATTAAATTACTAACCACCTAAGTGACAAAAATAAACTGGTGCCAATTTTTATCTTTCATTAATCAAACAAAAACCCATGCGGAAAAGTAAAACAATACGACAATCACAGATAACTGAATTAATCATCCACAAATAGAAATAATTAACCAAATAAACCATCGGTCCAAAATAAATCCCGTAAAGACAAGAATGAACTCCCAACAAGTCTAATACAAATAAGTGGAATGTGAGCGACATGCTCGAATAACTAATAATGAGTCTCTACATTATGAATGAAAGAAGTAGGCGTCTATCAAATGTCCTGCAACATCCACATATGCTGCAGCAACGGATTTCCTGGAATCGAGTCAAGTCTGGCGTCCCTGTGGCTGGACACCTAAAAGGTTTTTAAAAAGTTTTTATAGCAAGGGTTAGTACCCAAAACATTTAAAAATATTTAACAAATGATTAACTTGAAGTAATAATAAATATGCATGCTCTTCATATTTTAGTTAGTGTCGCACTCTCTTGAGAACTTCCTCGCCCCTCCTCTAATGTGCACCACTAACGCTTTAATTATCACCTAGTTATTTATCTCATGACTAGATAATTATTAAAGTCTCCTTGTATCCCCTCTACTCTAATTTGAGTATAACGTGATTATGATTTTTAAGTTATTAGTAACATCAACTTAATTAATCATTTCTCTTTTTGATTCATATAACTTCTCCACTCGTTATACATATACAACAACGCATGCTTGTATCTATTTAGCCCGTATATAATAATCACCTAATTATATACTTAGACATTGCAACATTCACACATATACTGAAATACATAAAACACTAACATCCACCCGAGTAAAAATACTCACCGGACATAATTTCTCTAAAGTGCTAGTACACTAGGTATATTCACACACCCTAGTTATCCAAGTTAGAATCTCTCACTAACTTGGTTTAGTATACGATTTGGAGGCGGTCATATTCCTTCCCGGAAAGTGAGATGCCCCTCACCCCCTGTAACGGACTCTATGACCTGGGAATCTACTCGCCCTACTCCTCAAGCTAGGGGATTCATCCACTGCGCGTAACCTCCCCCTATAGCACTAGAGTATAATAATATCTAACCACTGATATTAAGGCATACACTATATATATATACTATCACACACCGTATATATATATACATATATAAAAATGTTCCAGCTATTCCGTGTACTAAACCCGTGACACAAGCCTATTCCATTTTTATTATGAGGTTGTTACCCAACTCGAATTATTAATTAATTTGCACATTAATAAATTCAGTTACTTTTGATGTTGCCCTCACCATTTAATTGGACTCAATCTCATAGACCGAATTAACCTCACCCGAGTCTAAATCCGACTCCAAATTATTTAGTCCATTACTAAATGAAATAATATACTTCGATGTCGCTCAACAAATTTTGACGTGACACCAAATTTCTACTCCCATCTTCTAATTAATTTCCCCACAATTAATCAGATTTAAATCATGCATTAATATTTCTCTCAATAATTAATCACATAACAACTTTTATATAAATCTCTTCCTATATAAACGAAACTGGGCGAACTGTCAGTTTCTGCCGATCGTCGATCGATCGACTTCATGGCGTCGATCGATCGACCGAACAGGTACTCGTCTTCTTCGCGAAGACAGACAGCCATGGACGAAAAAATTCAAGCCCAAATTCCTTCTACACTAAAACTAAATCCCTTTTAGCATTTGTACATATTAGGAAACTCATTAGGGATCTCCAGAATATTCATCAACACCAATAATTCGTCCATTAACTCCAATTTCTAAACTTGGGGAAAATTTCATCATTAACCCTAAGTCCATTTATACCCCAAATCTCATCATCAAATTCGTTTCCAAATATTCAGATATCATTCTACCAGATATGCAATAACTCACAATTATCAGATTTTACAAGAATCACCACCCAAATTTCGTAAATCAGAATCGTTGTTTTCAAAATCCCATGTTCATACCATTAACACCCAAAAACGAATTTCTACTTAATCACTACACATGAATATGAATTGAAAACAGATTTAATGCTATTGCAAGTTATCCACTTGCCTTAAGGTTCGTAGAGTCTGAATTGGAGCTAAATCCCAAGGTTGAAGATGACCTTTGTTGGCTCTCTTTTGATCCCCAAATGGCTTGGCTGCTGCTAGGGTTTCCTAACCCTTTAGTGCCTCTTTTTAATTAAGCACAGCCATCCTAAATCTTCTTTTATTTAGGTTAATAATTCAATTCACGTTTTTTGACTAATGGGCCAAGCCCAAGTGACCAAAATGTCCCCGAGTGGGCCCGACTATGTCTAAAAATGTCCCGTGACCCGTTTACTACCCCCGGGTACACTTTTCCGACTATCTCGGCCCATCCGGACTCAACCGTACACTCAGAATTTATATCCGAGTTAATTTCTAAAAATACCTATCCCCCACCCAATGTAGTCTATACCGACTTCCGGATGTGATAAGTACACACCTCGTCATTAATACTCGAGACGACGTAATTACATTATTACTATTCACTCAGTAATTTAATTTGCCTAAATATTAACCATTCACTCTCCGATTAATATTTAAATTTTTATTTTACCATAATTAATTCATTAAATCACAACACACTAGTAATTTGAATTTTCGAATTAATTAAATTTTTAAAAGTACCAAAAATACGGGGTGTTACATACTCCCCCCCTTATAAAGGAATTTCGTCCCCGAAATTAGATCGTACCTGCGTTGAACAGTTCTGGATATTGTTCCCGCATATCCTCCTCTCGCTCCCAGGTAGACTCGTCAACATTGTGATGACTCCAATGTACTCTAACCAATGGAACAACCTTGGATCGTAATTTCCGCTCACTATGATCCAGAATTGCTACCGGCCTCTCCTCATACGAGATGTCTGGCTGTAAGTCGATCTCCTCGAGTGGAATATGCCAAAAGGTTCTCTCGCTCCTTCGATATTTCTTCAGCGATGCCACATGGAATACATCGTGTATCCGCTGAAGATGTTCTGGTAATCCAAGCTTATACGCCACCGGTCCCACCCTCTCAATAATAGGGAAAGGTCCTACGTATCGCGGTGCTAACTTACCCTTCTTTCCGAACGTCATCACCCCTTTCATTGGGGATACTCGGACTAAAACTTGGTCCCCAACTTCTAGGTCAACATGTCTTCTAGAAGCATCAGCATAACTCTTTTGCCTGTCCTGAGCTATCCGAATTCTTCCTCGAATCAACTCTATCTTGGCAGATGTCTCCTGGACTATTTCCGGCCCCAAGAGCTTGTTGTCCCCCACTTCTAACCAGCAAACGGGTGAACGACAAGGTCTCCCGTACAGTGCCTCAAACGGTGCCATGCCAATCGTGAATTGGTAAGAGTTGTTATACGCAAACTCTACCAAAGGAAGATATTTCTCCCATCCTCCTCCGAAGTCCAAAATGCACATTCTGAGCATGTCTTCCAGCATCTGATTAACTCTCTCAGTCTGTCCGTCAGTCTGTGGGTGATACGCTGTACTCAAGCGCAACTCCGTGCCCATTGCCTCCTGAAAGCTCTGCCAAAAGTGGGCGACAAAGATTTTGTCTCGGTCGGATACAATGTTTATCGGCACACCATGCAGCTTAACAATCTCTGCTATGAATAGCTGCGCATAACGCATCGTCTCGAAGTCTGTGCGTACCGGCAAAAAGTGGGCCACCTTAGTCAACCGATCCACAATAACCCATATGGAGTCGTGACCCCTCTGCGATACCGGTAACCCTGTGATGAAGTCCATGGAGATGCTCTCCCACTTCCACACGGGAATTTCTAACGGCTGTAGCATCCCTGATGGTCTCTGGTGGTCAACTTTCACAAGCTGACATGTGGCACATTTCGAAACAAACTTCGCTATGTCCCATTTCATCCCTGCCCACCAATACTGCCTCCTCATATCTTGGTACATTTTATCCCCACCGGGATGTACCGCAAATTTCGAACCATGGGATTCTGTCATAACGGCGTGCTTCAAATCCTCATCCTCTGGCACCATTAACCTCCCATTAAAGCGTAGGCCTCCTTCTGAGCTGATCGAGTAACCCTCCGCTCCCTCAGCTAACAACTGGCCCACCCTATCCCGGCAATTTTGATCCTTCGCCTGAGCCTTCACAACCCGCATAATGATCTCGGGTGTGATAGACAAAGCCGACATGCAAGCCTTGGCTACGTCGTCCTCATATTGAAGCTCTCTCCACTTCGCTTTCCATACCTCCGATATTTCCCCAGTCGGTCTTCTGCTCAATGCGTCTGCTACTACATTGGCCTTACCAGGATGATACTAGATATCAAACTGGTAGTCCTTCACGAATTCTAGCCATCGCCTTTGTCTCATATTCAGATCCTTCTGTGTGAAGAGATACTGAAGTGACTTGTGATCCGTGAATAGAGTAAACTGCTCTCCTAGAAGATAATGCCTCCATATCCTCAAAGAAAAAACGACCGCTGCCAACTCTAGGTCGTGAGTGGGGTAATTCCTCTCGTGGGGTTTTAGCTTCCTGGAAGCATAAGCTATAGCCCTTTCCTCCTGCTGGAGCACACCCCCAAGACCCCGTAAGGATGCGTCTGTGTAAACCCGATACTCTAGCCCTCCCTTTGGCAATGCCAGCACGGGTGCAGATGTTAATTTGTCCTTTAGCTCGTCGAACGCTAATTGACAACTATCATCCCACTTGAAAGGTACCCCTTTCCGAGTCATATTCGTCAAAGGTCCTGCAATCTTAGAGAATCCTTTAATGAATCGCCTGTAGTAACCGGCCAAACCCAGAAAACTGCGCACCTCGGTCGGCGTCGTGGGCTGTCCCCACTCCCTCACCGCTGACACCTTATCCGGATCCACTGCAATACCCTGATCTGACACGACGTGACCAAGGAACTGTACCTCCCGTAGCCAGAATCCACACTTCTCGAATTTGGCATAGAGCTGATGATCCCTCAATGTTTGTAAAACCACGCGCAGATGCTCTGCGTGCTCCTCCTCGGTACGCGAGTAGATTAGGATGTCATCAATGAACACGATGACAAACTGATCTAGGTACTCCCTGAAAACTCTGTTCATGAGGTCCATGAACACTGCTGGTGCATTGGTGAGCCCGAACGGCATCACCCTGAACTCATACGATCCATACCGCGACAAGAAAGCGGTCTTAGGAACATCCTCCTCTCGGATACGCAGTTGATGATACCCTGACCTCAAGTCGACTTTGGAGAAGTAAGACGCCCCTCTCAATTGGTCAAATAAATCATCAATCCGAGGCAACGGATACTTATTCCGTATCGTCACCTTGTTCAGCTCCCTATAATCCACGCACAAGCGGAGTGAACCATCTCGCTTCTTCACAAACAACACCGGTGCACCCCACGGTGATGTACTCCGCCGAATAAAACCCTGACCCAGTAGTTGCTGAATCTGCTCCCTCAATTCCCTCATTTCTGAAGGGGCCATTCGGTAAGGTGCCCGAGCAATCGGCCTCGTCCCCGGTGCCAAATCGATAACAAATTCGATTTCTCTGCTGGGTGGTAATCCTGGTATCCCCTGGAATACATCCTCAAAGTCCCTCACCACAGGAATAGAGTCTAAAGGAGCTACCACTTCTTGTGAGGTTTCCTCCTCAATGTAATAAAGATGAGTGGTCGAGCCTCCCTCTGGGCGAGGCATTGCCACCACAAACATCTCTTGCCCCGGAATGGCAAAAATAATGCTCCCACCGAAGCAATCAATCATGGCTCTATAGTCAGCGAGCCAATCCATACCGATGATTACGTCGTGAACATGCATATCTAACACCAACATGTCCGCGGGTAATACTAAACCACCAATCTCTACTCCTACTCCCCGGCATATAAAGAATATAAGTGACCCACTCCCCAATGGTGAGTCGACACACGTAACAGTGCTCTCAGCGGTGGCTAACAACCCTAAAGCCTTCGCGAAATGTGTAGCTATAAAGCAATGAGTGGCCCCCGTATCAAACAATACCCGACCCATAGTGCCATGGATAGAAAACGTACCCTCGATCGCGGGCGGCGCTTGCTGTTTTGGAGGATTGGGAACATCCCGAATGTTATACACACGTCCGTAGTGCATCTGCCCCTGCTGCTGTGGGGCGGGTGGGGCTGGTGCTGCTGGCGGTATCTGACCCTGTTGCCCCTGCTGGGCACCCTGCTGCTGGCCTCTGCCCCTCTGCGGGCACTCCCTATTGAAGTGTCCTGGCTGGCCACATGAGAAACAGCGTTTCTGGTCGTCACCCTGACGTTGGCCCTGCTGGCCCTGACGCTGCTGCCCCGGGTGGCCTCCCCCGTGGTTCCCTTGGCCCTGACGGCCCTGAGGAACCTGCTGTTGCTGATTAGGGCCTGGTTGCCCTTGCCTGAACCCCTGTCCTCCCGGTCGGAACCCACCAGGCTTAAACTTCTTAGCCTGATTCCCTTGCTGAATGATAACCTGCTGCTGTGTGCCACTTGCCTCACTACTATTAACCGCCTTGCCCTGCTGGCTCGGCTCACCTGCCTTCTTGTTCCCCTTAGTATGGAAACGATGGTCCTGGCAATGTACAAGTGCGGCATTAACGACATCTGTATAAGTCACTAATGCCGGGTTTCTAATCAAGTGTTGCCTGATTCTCCAAGCTTTACCATCCGTGAACTTGGACTTCTTCCGCTCCTCATCGCTCACCTCGTTTGGCACAAAGTTTGCCAAACGGGTGAACTCCTCCTCATATTCTGCTACTGACCTGTCACCCTGTACCAACTCGCTGAATTTCTTTCTCATCTCAGACTCTACTGCTGGAGGGAAGTACTTGCGGTCAAACCGCACCCAAAATTCAGAAATCGGCATCAAATCCCGCTCCTCAGCGGTGGTTATGGACTCCCACCACTGTAAGGCTGCCCCTGACAGACGAAAGGTAGCCAGCATCTGTTTCTGCACCTCCGTACCCTCTAACATGCGCAGATGGCGCTGGATGTTCTTCTTCCAGTCACAAGCCTCGACCACATTGGTGCTACCTCGAAACTCAGGTGGGTGACCCTTCTGAAAGGTCTCCCTCACTCGCTGCCAAGATGGTGGCCCCACTGGAGCCTGGACTGCTGGAGCCAATGGAGGCGGTGCCTGGGGCTGTGGAAAATGAGCTGCCATAGCTCGCATCGCTGTCTCGACCGCTTGGGCCACTATCACTGCCACCTGAGTGGTAGAAATCAACTCGGCCGGGGGTGGTGGTGGCGGTACCTGTGGCTCCTGGCGAGCCTCCCTCACCTCATCTCTAGCATCAGCCCTCTCCGCTCTCTGTCTCTTTGGCGGCATCTGAAATAGGTTCAATTGTATAAGTACACAATTTATACAAAAATTAATAGCAGGAATACGATATCTCACAAGCGGAAAATATAATCAACAGTCCTAATAATAGGGCTCTATAACAACCGAACGCTACGCTGAAACGTAGAAATCCGTACAGATCCTAAGGACACTAGAACCTGATGCTCTGATACCATCTGTGACACCCCGCCTAATTAATCCCGGGTGATCAGTCCTAAATCAAGTTAGAACAGGTTTCTCATTTGGTCCATTCTTAGCATCACTGTCGTTTTATTAAATTACTAACCACCTAAGTGAGAAAAATAGACTGGTGTCAATTTTTATCTTTCATTAATCAAACAAAAACCCATGCGGAAAAGTAAAACAATACGACAATCACAGATAACTGAATTAATCATCCACAAATAGAAATAATTAACCAAATAAACCATCGGTCCAAAATAAATCCCGTAAAGATAAGAATGAACTCCCAACAAGTCTAATACAAATAAGTGGAATGTGAGCGACATGCTCGAATAACTAATAATGAGTCTCTACATTATGAATGAAAGAAGTAGGCGTCTATCAAATGTCCTGCAACATCCACATATGCTGCAGCAACGGATTTCCTGGAATCGAGTCAAGTCTGGCGTCCCTGTGGCTGGACACCTAAAAGGTTTTTAAAAAGTTTTTATAGCAAGGGTTGGTACCCAAAACATTTAAAAATATTTAACAAATGATTAACTTGCAGTAATAATAAATATGCATGCTCTTCATATTTTAGTTAGTGTCGCACTCTCTTGAGAACTTCCTCGCCCCTCCTCTAATGTGCACCACTAACGCTTTAATTATCACCTAGTTATTTATCTCATGACTAGATAATTATTAAAGTCTCCTTGTATCCCCTCTACTCTAATTTGAGTATAACGTGATTATGATTTTTAAGTTATTAGTAACATCAACTTAATTAATCATTTCTCTTTTTGATTCATATAACTTCTCCACTCGTTATACATATACAACAACGCATGCTTGTATCTATTTAGCCCGTATATAATAATCACCTAATTATATACTTAGACATTGCAGCATTCACACATATACTGAAACACATAAAACACTAACATCCACCCGAGTAAAAATACTCACCGGACATAATTTCTCTAAAGTGCTAGTACACTAGGTATATTCACACACCCTAGTTATCCAAGTTAGAATCTCTCACTAACTTGGTTTAGTATACGATTTGGAGGCGGTCATATTCCTTCCCGGAAAGTGAGATGCCCCTCACCCCCTGTAACGGACGCTATGACCTGGGAATCTACTCGCCCTACTCCTCAAGCTAGGGGATTCATCCACTGCGCGTAACCTCCCCCTATAGCACTAGAGTATAATAATATCTAACCACTGATATTAAGGCATACACTATATATATATACTATCACACACCGTATATATATATACATATATAAAAATGTTCCAGCTATTCCGTGTACTAAACCCGTGACACAAGCCTATTCCATTTTTATTATGAGGTTGTTACCCAACTCGAATTATTAATTAATTTGCACATTAATAAATTCAGTTACTTTTGATGTTGCCCTCACCATTTAATTGGACTCAATCTCATAGCCCGAATTAACCTCACCCGAGTCTAAATCCGACTCCAAATTATTTAGTCCATTACTAAATGAAATAATATACTTCGATGTCGCTCAACAAATTTTGACGTGACACCAAATTTCTACTCCCATCTTCTAATTAATTTCCCCACAATTAATCAGATTTAAATCATGCATTAATATTTCTCTCAATAATTAATCACATAACAACTTTTATATAAATCTCTTCCTATATAAACGAAACTGGACGAACTGTCAGTTTCTGCCGACCGTCGATCGATCGACTTCATGGCGTCGATCGATCGATCGAACAGGTACTCGTCTTCTTCGCGAAGACAGACAGCCATGGACGAAAATCTTCAAGCCCAAATTCCTTCCACACTAAAACTAAATCCCTTTTAGCATTTGTACATATTAGGAAACTCATTAGGGATCTCCAGAATATTCATCAACACCAATAATTCGTCCATTAACTCCAATTTCTAAACTTGGGGAAAATTTCATCATTAACCCTAAGTCCATTTATACCCCAAATCTCATCATCAAATTCATTTCCAAATATTCAGATATCATTCTACCAGATATGCAATAACTCACAATTATCAGATTTTACAAGAATCACCACCCAAATTTCGTAAATCAGAATCGTTGTTTTCAAAATCCCATGTTCATACCATTAACACCCAAAAACGAATTTCTACTTAATCACTACACATGAATATGAATTGAAAACAGATTTAATGCTATTGCAAGTTATCCACTTGCCTTAAGGTTCGTAGAGTCTGAATTGGAGCTAAATCCCAAGGTTGAAGATGACCTTTGTTGGCTCTCTTTTGATCCCCAAATGGCTTGACTGCTGCTAGGGTTTCCTAACCCTTTAGTGCCTCTTTTTAATTAAGCACAGCCATCCTAAATCTTCTTTTATTTAGGTTAATAATTCAATTCACGTTTTTTTACTAATGGGCCAAGCCCAAGTGACCAAAATGTCCCCGAGTGGGCCCGACTATGTCTAAAAACGTCCCGTGACCCGTTTACTACCCCCGGGTACACTTTTCCGACTATCTCGGCCCATCCGGACTCAACCGTACACTCAGAATTTGCATCTGAGTTAATTTCTAAAAATACCTATCCCCCACCCAATGTAGTCTATACCGACTTTCGGATGTGATAAGTACACACCTCGTCATTAATACTCGAGACGACGTAATTACATTATTACTATTCACTCAGTAATTTAATTTGCCTAAATATTAACCATTCACTATCCGATTAATATTTAAATTTTTATTTTACCATAATTAATTCATTAAATCACAACACACTAGTAATTTGAATTTCCGAATTAATTAAATTTTTAAAAGTACCAAAAATACGGGGTGTTACACTACCATGCCCTATTGGCTAAGCTCACATCCTCTCTCACTTCCTTTCACGTAGAAGTGATAATCCACGCAGTGTAGCAATGTTGCATGGACGACATCAATATACATCACCAGTGTTGGGTTGCCAATCAAGTGATGCATAATCCTCCAGGCTAATCCATATATAAACCTTACTTTATTTCGCTCCTCGTTACTTACCTCATCTGGTACAAAATTACCCTCGTTCACCTCACTGAACTTCTTTTGCATCTCAATCTCCACTTCTGGCAGAATATACTTGGAGTCAAATCGCACCCAAAACTCAGTAATCGTCATCATATCTCTCTCCTCGATGGTGGTAACTAACTCCCACCACTGTTGTGTAGCTCCCTCAAGCCTGAGAGTAGCCAATATCTGCTTTTGTGTCTCACTACACTCCACCATGCGCAATTGGAGCTCCATATTCTTCTTCCACTGACAGGACTCAACTACACCAGTGCTACCTTGAAACTCCGGCGGGTGGCCCTTCTAGAACGACTTTCTAACTTTCTGCCAAGTCGATGGCCCTGGATGGGCCTGGATCTCCGATGCTACTAATGGCTGCGGTAGCGGAACTAGTGGCTCCTGAGGAGTCTCCCTCTCCTCATCCCTTACTCTTGCTCTAGCCGATCTACCTCTCCTAGGTGGCATCTGAAGTTTTAAAGCGATTTTTATGAGTTCACCACCCATACATCTATAATCGTAGAAGAACGTAAATGCACATAAGTAATAGAATACATTAATCCTATCATAAGTCTCTACATCAAAGAAAGCTGAGCTGAAATGTGAAAAGTCGCACAGTTACTAAGTACTCTAGAACTTGATGCTCTGATACCACCTGTGACACCTCGCCTAATTAAATACCGGGTGATCAGTCCGTTATTAAACTAAAAGAGGCATCACATATCATTCATTCTTAGCGAAAACTTTTAAAAACTTAATAACCACCCAGTATTCAGAAAGCTAATGTTAAAATTTTAATCTTTCATTAAGCAACAACAACATGCGAAAAATATAATTTAAACCATTCACACAATAACGGAATCTAAATCAATACTGAATAAATAAATGATTGACTGATCGAATAAACCATCGACGAAAATCCAAAATCCACTATAATAATCCAACAGAAAATAAAATGAGTACAAAGACTAAAATAGTGTAAATGTCGTGAGAGATACTTGATTAAACTAAATTCGCAAATTTCCAAGTTAAGCTTATTTAATCGGTGACAATTATCAAACAAAATTAATTAAACCCCCAAGCATGCAAATACGTGTGTGTTTTTGTGTGTGTGTGTGTGTGTGTGTGTGTATGTGTGTCAAACCATCATAAATAAAATTGCTAACTCACAGATTTCAGGAAAAATCCTATTCGGGCAAAACCTTTTATTTCACAATAATACTTACATTGATTACAATGAAATCTGCAATGGATTAACCTCAGAAAACCCATATAGGCCGCAACCTAAATCAGCAATGGAATTTCGTAGCAACTCCACATGAACCGCAGTTCAGTTAGCCCAGGAACACCCATGAGTACTCCCTATTAATGCGCAGTCATCAGCCATAGATTTACCATCTCTATAAGCAAAAACTTCAACAAAGTTGTAACTTGGGTTCCAAAAAAATTCACGTAGAGATTGGGACATTTTGTGAATTGAAAACAAAAAGGATTAAACCCTAAAATTCTCAAAAGTGAGAAGACAAATGTTTCTACCAAAGCAGTTTTCGTAAAAGTAAATTCTGAGGTCTTCTGCTGGAAAAAGGGAGTCAGAAGCTTAATTTATAGAAAATTTAAGTCGGCGTTGGTCTCTCGAATGAGTTAACTATGTCACTCGAACAAGTTGATGTGTCATTTGAATGACACTTCACGCAAGATCCCTCTGTCGCTCGAACGATATCTCTGTCGCTCAAATGAGATTAAATAACAAATAAATTTTTATTTCTTCTTTAAAAATCCGCCTCAACACTTAGAAAAATATTTTTGATGAAAAACTCGCCCCAACATTTAGAAAATATTTTGTAAAAAATATCCCAACACTCTAAGTGAAATGCTAAGGTACTTGAACACAACCTTACCAAACTAATCTCGCAGTGATTTGACTATTGAAGAACGTTGATAGTCAAATCCGTCTTGACGCATGATTGATATTGAATAAGTTTTTGATGGTTATAGAGGTATAGACACACTCACATGTAAGTCATATAATAAAGTAATGTCCTTACAAATCTCCCCCTATGTCTATGCCGGTACAAAATAAAAATATCTGAATTATAAAATCAAAATGCCTATACAAATCTAATACCCTCCCATGAACCCAAAACTGAAAAGGTATCAAAAATGAAAGTATCAAACTTTCCTTAAAAATCTTCAACATCAAATCTTTAAGCTTTTCTCATCAAGGTGTGATGATCTTCAATTTTTGTACCTACACACATGAGACAAACCAAATACCTTTGTGATGCATCGAGTTTGAAATGATATAAGAAGAAATCAATTAATAATAAAATATCCCCCATAATGCAAAAACTCCCATATAATTCGTTCTCCTCCTTTTTATTTGACCAAAATAGACAAGGAAATGAATAAAGAAAAAATAAACATGAAGTTGTCACGATATATATGCATAGTAAATATGAATCAAACTACGCTCATGCAAAGGAGTAACCCAAAATCTTCCACAAACTATTTTTTGATTTTTCCTACAAAAATGCAAAAATAATTTTACAAAAATCACACACCATGAATTTACACTAAGACAACCAAATCATGGAATCAGAATGAATGGGTGTGAACATATTCGATAAGCAAATCAAAGCAATCAAATATAACATATGTGCACGATGAATATGTGTACTCCTAACAAATGAATCTCAAAATCGTCCTTAGGTGTCAAAATTTTTGAATTTAAATGACGTCGACTCAATCCATCAACACGTCAAAGTCAAGAATGATTCCCACACCAATAACGTCTAAAAATATGTAATACTTTTTCATGACGTTGTCTGTACGTGCAAACCTATTTTTCATTACTTTCCATCCAAACTCCCTCATAAATAATTAGCATTCATTTTTCTTTTAAGGTGATGAAACTAAATCCTATTGGCCCTATTTATGGCATATTTTTCTTTTTATTGCCTTTCAATTTTTTCGGGCTCTTTTCAAATGGTGGCTTTCATGATGTTGTACTCTCGCAACCCTTTCCCGTGCACTCATCATTTTTTGTTGCAATTAAGTCCCAACGGTAAACGATTCTTACATGCACTACTTCCATTGTCAAGTTTTATCGCATATGGTTCATTTTAAAGACAGAATTGAGACGACAACACTCCAACTAATATGTGATAAACAAGTACGATAACCAAACAAATCCATGAAAGTGTGCAATAAAGGAACTTATCAGTCAAACATGTTGGTAGTAATAACTAATCACATCTCAATGACTCCAAACATTATAAAGCACAAAAATGATGATGCATATCAAAACACTATCAAATCGGCACATGGATGTGGAATGAAATTATGACTCAGTCATCCTAAATATCCATTCATATGCTGTGCAAAACATAATAGAAAACTCCTTTTGGATTTTTCAAAAATTTTATCAAAATAAAATCTTTTTGTATTTTTCAAAAGTTTTCTCAAAAATAAAAACTAATACAAAATGCACACAAGTCCTAACACTAGAAAGAATATATCATGAAGCACAACTAGAGTATGATAAACATGGTAACACAAACATCTATATGATATAGCAAGAGAATAATCATGTGCAAGCAACCAACAATCAACAAGTCTAACATCTAGTGCCTCTTAAAGTGATTTCCTATCCCAAATTGGTGTGCAACGACGCATAAGGATTTTGAGAACCAAAGGAACTCTAGAATTCAACTTCCTAGGACCTTTTCAAAGATCAAAACAAAAATGCATGAGGTGACTTTTCCTACCACAATGTGATCATGTGTAAACGGGTGGAACAACACCTATGGGTTGACCTTTTCTAATGTCCTTGGGATTGGTTGACCCTATAAAATAAATAATGGTCTTGGTATTAACACTCGAAACATGAGAACACAATGAGCCACTACCATTGCTACCAACACTAATTGAGTCAATCAAATCATTTTTCATCTCCAAATTTTTTTACTCAAGCAAAGAATTAGACTCTTCCAATTTTAGGGAATCCTTCTCTAAATTTTTAATTATTCCCAGAAGGTTATCACGTTCGTTCTTAAAATATGCACACTTATCCCTAAGAGTATCCTCACGTGTCACAAACTTATCGAGTAAAATATTTTAATCGTCTTTGGCACAAACACAAATCCTAGAGTTTTTAAAGTCCTCCAATTCTTTTTCTAAAAATAGAACTCTATCATCACTCTCCTTTTTGAACAATTCTAAAGATTTAAAGTTATGGTCCAAAGAAACAAATTTCTCACGATAAAAATATCTTTGATTTTGAAACGTTTGCAAAATATCCATCGCGGATTTAAAACGACAATTTTCTTTTTCCAAAAAAACAATTCTTTTAGCAAACGTCAAATTCAACCTATTTAAATCATCAAAACTGTGACTCGTGTCATCAAGGGGAGGCATTCGATTACATAAGTGCTCCATTGGAAAAATTGCAATTTTTCACAAAACGGATCTTTTAAAAACATCAATATCACACAATTTTGTGAAAAACGGATCAAACACAACAACTTGGCATAACAGGCTCTGATACCAACTTGTAAATGTTATGTGTAATACTCAATTAAATCAAATTCACAAATTTCCATGTTAACCTTATTTAATCGGTGACAATTATCAAACCAATTAATTCAGCCCCTAAACATGCAACTACATGTGTGTGTGTGTGTCAAACCATCACAAATAAAATTGCCAACTCACAGATTTCAGGAAAAATACCTTTCAGGTAAAACTTTTTATTTCACTATAATACTTACAATGATTACAATGAAATTTGCAATGTATTAACCCCAAAAACCCATATAGGCCGCAACCTAAATCAGCAATGGAATTTCGATGTAACTCCACACGAATCTCAGTTCAGTCAACCTAGGAACACCCATGAGTACTCCCTATTGACGCGCAGCCATCAGCCGTATATTTACCCCCTCTACAAGAGAAAACTTCAACAAATTTGTATCTTGGCTTCCAGAATAATTCACATAAACATTGGGATGTTTTGTGAATTGAAAACAAAACGGATTAACCCTAAAACTCTCAAAAGTGAGAAGATAAACGTTCTGCCAAAGCAGTTTTCGTAAAAGTAAATTCTCAGGTCTTCTGCTGAAAAACAGAGTCAGAAGCTTAATTTATAGAAAATTTGAGTCGGCGTTGTTCGCTCGAACTATGTCGCTCGAACAAGTTGACATGTCATTCGAACGACACTTCGTGCGAGATCCTCTTGTCACTCGAACAAGATCTCCATCGCTGAAACGAGATTAAATAAAAAATAAATTTTTATTTCGTCTTTAAAAATCCACCTCAACACTTAGAAAAATATTTTTGATAAAAAACTCGGCTCCAACACTTAGAAAATATTTTTAAAAAATACCGTATCACTCTAAGTGAAATGCTAAGGTACTTAAATAAAACCTTACCAAAATTAATCTCGTAGAGGTTTGAATGTTGAAGAACTTGATATTTGGATCCTTCTTGACCCATAATTGATCTTGACTAAGTCTTCGACGACTGTAGCGGTATACGACATACTCACATGTAAACCGTACAATAAAATAATGTCCTTACAAATAGTTGGGGAAACATGCCCAAAATAAATACTGAACTGCATGACACTGTACTCTAGCCCGAGTAATTTATACATTTACTTCATAAGTTATTTATCACATTAACTTAACTAATCCTCTTTAAAATCTTTATATAACATTCTCACTAGTTATATACAATTAATAAGTTTTTACTTTTCATGATTCGCCCGTATATAAATATCTACACTCTTATATATGTATCATATATAATACAGTTGCACTTCATGTATTTAACCCGTATATAAATCTACACCATATATACGTATCATATATCACAACATTCACACATGTCGTATATATAACCATCCTCTCGAGTAGACACTCACCGGATATTCTCTAAAATTCTATTACCCCAGGTACACTCATCCACCCGGACACGCCGACTCAGTTATCTCCTAGAATCAGTAAAAATAATAAACATAGCGGAGGCGGTCATAGTTCCCACCGAGATTGAAACTGAATCATACCCAAAGTGCCTCACCTCTAATAACGGACATTATGACCTGAGAGTTATACTCGCCCTGCTCAAGACAGGGGATTCCCCCAAATCGCACAACCACCTACGATTACACTAGAGGGGTATGTATTTCCTTAAATATTATTCACACCAATATTTATAAAGCACACAAATATATATATACCCACACTACACAATCACCACATATATATATTTAATCTAAACCCGCTAATCCGTGCACAAATCCCGTAGAACTAGCCTAAAATATCTGAGTTAATCTCCCAACTCTAACTTAATTAATTTGCACTTTAATTATTTTATTAGTATGGTGTCCCGTAACCAAAATACTCGGACAATCTCCCTTAGTCCGTAATTCATCCTTAGAATTTATCACCTCAAATTTCATATCTAGTTCTCACTCTTTTACCTCCACGTAATTAATTTTCATATGCTTCCTTTTTAAACATCTGAACACAAAAAGGATATAACGCCCTACTGAAACTCACTAATACACCTATCTCCTTTATAGATTAAACTTTTTCTCCAAAAATTTATAACTTGAAATACACGAGGTTTTTAAAGTCTCTACCTCAATTTACTCTCACTTATCACCAAAAACTTTCTGGGTTTAATCCACAACTCTTAACTTCCCAACAATATTCTTTGAGATATCCATCTTTCTAAAATTTTACATGTACTACTCTATAAAATGAAAACCCCGTATATGTTAACCCAACCCAAAAGTAATAAATTTTGTCACACCCACTATGATATGTGTAGACACCCCATTCTGTTACCCCCTAAAACTCTCCTTAGGTCCCTAACACCTCCCTTCGTCACTATACACCTAGGTCATACCCCGAGTACTGACCTAGAAGCCATTGGGCACTCCCAGGCTTCGTTTGACAAAAATTCAAAGTCTTCAACTCGACCTAGACTAAATGAATCTACGAGGGGAACTCAAACCCTTTTTCAACGGTCTGTCCCGTGCATAATTCCAACTTACCATGCGGACGAATGACCCATTTCCCCCGAGACTCAATCAGGAGGCCACAGGGCGCTCCCAAGCTCTGTTTGACCTAGTTCAAATCTTTAGCTCAACCGAGATTGAACGAATCTTCTAAGGTCACTGAATCCCCTTTCCAAAGGTCCATCCTGTGCACGATTCTGACTTACGAAACGGATGAACAATCCTTTTTACTTCGAAAGGTCACCGAATGCCTCCAGGGCTCGGTTGACCAAAGTCAACTCTCCGAACAAGATCAATCTGTTTGGAATGTAGAAGTACATCTCCTAACATTTCCCATGGTCGACCCTGTGCGTGATTTGGGCTTACCATGCGGACGAATGATCCGTTTCCGTCCGACGATTCACCTTCAAATGGACTGACGAATTCTTTCGAGCCATATTTGACCTACAGTTAACTCCTGAATCGGGGATCAGTCCGAAGGATTTTTGAAGGTCTCTGAATTACCTTTCCATAGGTCCACCCCGTGCGTGATTCTAATCAACGGTTTGCATTCTGCGGCTGATTTTCCGAAAAGGCCTGAAAGACACTACCAAACGGCAGGTCCCAGACCCTGCCTATCGGCAGTGTGCCTAAATGCACCTGCCGAACAGAAGGAACAGTTCTATGCCGATCGGCAATTCCCTAAGCCTATAAAAGGGAGGCCTGACCTCACTTGCAAAGGGAGCCCAGATCTGATAGAAATCACTCCCAGCAAATCCTGAAAACCTCTATCGAAGACAGCGTGGTTTCCACACCCCAATCCCTTTCCAACCTTCACTTTTCATCATCCTTTTTATCAAACTTGGTGAATTCACTATCCTCAATCATCATCGAAGTCTAAGGGCTTCTCTCCAACATTCAAATTCAATCTCAAGATCTTTAAGAAGGTCCAATTTTCTCAACTCTCTCCTTAAATTCTCATAAATTCACAATAATACTTAGCACTTTTGTTATTTCATCACACACATCCTAATATACTTTTTACTTAGTATTATTGCACATCTCTTATTTTCATATAAATAAAAACCCAAAAAATAAGAAAAAGAGGGTTTGCTCATAAATTCCAAACGGGAATTCTCACACTTCTCTTACACTTTTCTCACAACTAAAGCACTTTTTTCTACACACACACCTACACACAAATAAGAGAATCCCCCCGTTGGATTTATGGGATAAACCCCACCCCTCGTTTTGCATGCGAACTACGTGGACTTTGATGCCTCTATAGGCTACGTAGGCGTCTCGGGGTAAAACCCGAGACTCGAGTCCTATTTTTACTTTTTCTCTCATTTTTTATCTTCTTTAACCTCCATTCTCTTATATATATATATATATATATATATATATATATATATATATATATATATATTTGTTCTTAGTAGCGTATTATTCTACATACGTTATCATTCCATCATAACGGTCAACATAGGGATAATCGCGTAAATCTTATTTTCTAATATAATTTTTAAACCTTGCTACGGATGACTCGCTTTATCTCTTCCATGGTATAAGTCGATGATTCCTATCTCCACTATATATACACATGCACACGCATCACGGGGAAAATAAAAGGAAAATAGCAAAAAACCCATGAGAGATCGAAAGGGAGGAATGGGTGCCTAACACCTTCCCATTTCGTAACTTAGCCTCCGGGCCCTTTTCGAATCATTTTGGTTTCGTATACACCAGTATGTCTTTGGATGCGGTCCTTCGGGATGGCTTCCCCCTTTTCTTTTGTCTATTTTGAGTAAAATAGACTGGCGATTCTAATCTCTCTACATTTACCACGTCACCCAAATGACGCCGGCTGAAGCGCTCCTGAGAGGGATGCACGGGACCCGAGATCCTCCCTCACACTCATTCCCCCCCCCCCCCCCCCCCCCCCCCGCGGCGAGGATCGGGGATGGCCACAGTGGCGAATCTACTGGGGATTTTTATTATTTTGAGGGCTAGACTCTATTTACGTGGGTGTTATGTTTGCTTATGTTCACCCCTATTTACATGTTCCCCTTTATTACTCATGTGTATCCCATGCTTATGCTTCTATTCACACACTTGCAGAAAATTCTCCATGTACACTTTGCACCACGTGCACCTAGGATCACATATATCCACATGTTTCATGCATCATCCATACTCGTTGAACCATTGGTACTTGTGCTTTGCTCCCTATTTGGCATAATCAATAAAGACATTCTCATAAGATACTAATTAGAGAATCATACATGATTCACACGACATCACCAAAGAGAATTGCTATTGACCAAATTTTACCCAGTAACGGGAGGGTCACTTCGTGATGGGAGCTGGTCTGGCAAGTCGCAGTCAGCCTAAGCGATATGACTTTCACCTTCCATTGGCCAAGTACCTTTGGCGTATATCGAAAGATTCCCCTGCATCGTACCGCTTGATCGAAGTCATGATGGGAGGTATATCGCATGGAATTCGTTCACGTACGCCGAGTATATCGAATGCGCTCTCACACGTACCGTCCCTATGAGGTATATGGTGAGGCAATTCACGTACACTCAGGTATATCAAATGGCTTGTCCACACGTACCGATTGCCCGCAAGAGCAAGACGTATATCGTGGAAGTCACGCCAAAGGGGGGAACCCATTCCAATTCACCCAATCAACTGTATACCCGCATATAGGTGTCAACCCTAGGACACACATGTTAGATTGCCGGTTTCAACCCGAAACTCTGCCGAAATTCCCGTTCGGCCTGCCGCCCAAATTTTTGTGCATTTTTAAAACGGGACTCTGTCCGTGAGCCTGGTCACAAGTCCAGCCATAGCTTTGTATATATTACAAACCCAATTTTTCCAGGCTCGGATCCCGTCCGACATTTCATTTTGAATTTAAGAGAATTAATACAAGTGAAAACATAATAATTTTAATAATCATGTTGAGACCGTCTCCAAAGGGGAAATTCCCTTTTTCTTTATCCAAAAACATTTTTTTTCCTTATAAAAAATGCACAAACATATCTCCTCTATTTTTCAAAAATCCAAAAATATTTTGTCTTTCAATCTCGAAAAAAAATGTCAAAAAAAAAATCATCCCTTTTTCTCAAAATAAATCCCATTTTACGCCTTCTCAGGTCGACCGCAAGCCCTTGGTCTGGATCCTTATTGGCTTAGGTCTTCAGTCAAATCACCCCGGAGTTTCGTCCTTTCCCCTATTACTCCTTCCGAGTCCGGAATCCATTCGCTTTCCATGGAGAACACATATCATGTACCCGTTGCGCAGTCGGATCTGACGGCAGTTCTAGCTCAGCTTGTGTCCAAGATTGACAACCTCCGAACTGAGGTTTGAGAGATGCAATGAAACCAGGTTTCCATTCCTAAAAAGACCTAGGACCTATTTCCTCGCGCTATGGATCCACTCGAGCCTATCTGGGTTCCCGAAGAGTATCAGCACACTCCACATGCCCCTCCTGCTAATGGGTCGTCGCCTGCCCAGCTTCTGATGCCGAATCTTGCCCAGCATGGGGCTATCTTGCATATAGTCATTAACCCAAAAGAAGAAGAAATGAACAAAGTCAAAGAAGACCTCAAGATGCTCACCAAGAAGTTTTGACCATGTCAGAATCTCAGGAAATTACATGGACTACACCCACATGTCTCCTTATCCTAAAGTAAGGTTACTCGAGAAGTTTAAGAAGCCAAATATAGAGAAATTCAGAGGAAGTGGACCCCCGATTGTTTATCTCTGAAGTTATCACCGTTCCATGACTCTACTATGGATTTCTGAAGAAGTGATGGACCAATTGTTTCAGTAGACTTTGATGGATAGCGCCCTCTGATGGTTTTTATCTCTCAAAGAGTTCAGAATTCATAGCTGGGAGGATGTGGCTCGAGAATTCATGTCACAGTATAAATACAATAAAGAGTTTGAGGTCACCCGCCGTGATTTGGAACTGCTCAAACAGAACTCTGCTGAATCATTCAGTAACTTCATCGCCCAATAGAGGGAAAAGGAAGCAACCATGACTAACCGACCTTCCGAGGAAGAACAGGTCAGCATAGTGAAGAAGAATTTATTACCTCATGTCCGAGCAACGATGGGAGAACAATATTATCCCCACTTCCGAGCTCTCAGAGAAGCAAGAGTAGAAATCGAGGAGGGTCTTGCCAAGACAGAAGTTGAACAAAGAAGGTGTCCAGACAGTTCACCCCCAAAAAATATGATCAGTCTGCTGGTGCTGCAGTATCAACCATCAACAACATCTCTCAACCAACCACATCATGGGCACCAGAAAGTCGCCCTGCCCCAGTCCAAAAGGAATACACCGAGCTCCATGCTCCCCTCTCTAAAGTTTATCAAGCCTTGTTAAGCTAAAACCTTATCAAACCTTTGGACCCCTGTCCATTGCCAAATCCACTCCCAAGAAACGTCAAGGCGGATGCTCACTACGCCTTTCACCAAACTGCTGGCCATACCACCGACCAATGCTTTCACCTCAAAAATGTTATCCAAGGTTTAATTGATCTGGGTACCATAGCCCCACCAGCCAATCCTAAGCCAAACACTACTCACAACCCACTTCCAAATCATACCAATGCCATCTTCTTAGAAGAGAACCCAGAATTCGATCCCTCAGCTCAAATCACACCCATATACTTTCCTAAGCCTCTCCAAATTTTCCCATATTTCCTCCTACACCTTGCTAGCCTCGTTGATCAGGCACTGTCACTCCTTACCAGAGCATGCATCGTTGTTCATACCCGTTATGAAAATGGAAGCATGGAATTGTCAGAAGTCTTAAACCAACTCCTAGAGTTTGGGCTGAAATTGCCCTCACAGATGGTCATTGATTGCTAAAGGTTTAGTATGCTGTTCTTGGAAGCATGGAAATGGGCCCGAGAGTCAGATAGATGGGTAGTATCAACCGATGAAGTCATCTTGGATGATGTCATCCGGATTATGGCAGAATTATTCAAGAAAACTAATAACATTTGCAGTATTACCAAGTTATTCGATGCTTTGAAGCTACAGGGTGCCTGGTCCCTTCACCCTTACACATCCCCGCAGATTGGGAAGACCTATATGAAGAGGTCGTTAAAGTTGTGGAATGCATCGACTTTACATGGAAAGACATAATTGTTTCCACCAGATGGGGGGGGGGGGGAGAATTCGGAGATTCGACTGAAGAACGAGCTTTTGAGAAAACCGACCCGGTATAATGATATCATTTAAAGAACTCCTCAGAGAAATAAACAAGGTGGCAAAACAACCCGAGATCGATGAGGAAACAGGGTTCATGTTCTTCCCTTCTTCAGTAAATCACATAACCAGATCAGGGAGGCATTACCAGATCCCAAACTCAGTACCAGCCAATGACAAGGGGAAGGGCGTGGAAAACCTTCCTATGCCAAAAATGACCCTCGAGGAGAGTAAGATCCTCGATCAACTAAAGAAAACTCAAACTAACATCACTCTATGGGGGATTTTTATGTCTTCTCAGTTACACAGAAATGCTTTGATCAAGTTTCTCACTGGACCCACAGTTCCTCCTTCTACCACACCAGAAGAAGTGGTAAATTTGGTCGGATCCCTTACCTCTACCCGAATGCTATCCTTTTTCGAAGAAGAAATCCCCAAGATTGATCCAAACCACAATCATGCACTCAACATCTCCATTGAAGTTATGGGGAAGGTTGTGCCACTCTCCCTTGTCGATAATGGATCTGCCCTGAATATCTGCCCACAGAGAACCTTCAAATATTTAGGACTGAAAGAAAGCGACATCGCTCCAACTTCCGTCGATGTGCGTGCGTATGATAATACCCATTGGGAGGTGATGGAATCCATAAAGCTTATAATAGGGGCTGGCCCTATAAACCCTATCTTCGAATTCTAAGTTATTGACATCCCAGCTCATTTTAACGTATTGCTAGGACGACCTTAGCTCCACAGTATCAAGGGTGTGTCTTCCTCAGTCCATCATAAATTGAAATTCTTCATCGACAGATGGGTCATTACCATCTTGAGCGATGACGACAATGCTGATGGTGCAAGTACAAGCAATCCAATCCTTGAGATACAACACGGGTCAAATGATATGCTCCTATCAGGATTTCGAGTTGAACCACTTCTACTCCCGGCAGGGGACGACTTCAAAGAAAGGGTTTATTCGGAAGACGACCTTATGGCAACGTCAATGTGATCCAGATGTTCAGAAACATGCACTTCATGCCCGGATTGGGGCTAGGATAAAGACAATAAGGAATACTGGAGCTGATTGAACTAAAGAAGGATTTTCCTCCCTGTGGTTTGGGGTATCAACCGTCAGAATAAGATCTCAGAATGATCCGCCAGTCTCGATCAAAGAGGAGACTAGACCACGTCCAGACTATCTCAGGTGACTCCTTGAATGGACAATTCATCAAAGAGGGTGAGGACTTCCCCTTTTACGGCTTTTCAGAACCATGGTATGACCATACAGACAAGAAGATGAAGCCTGGAATGGAGATCTTCTTCCAAGACAGCTACCCATGGGCCGAGAGTTCCCAACACCATGTATAACCGCTCATCAAAGATACCGAAGAGACTGAGGAAAGTGACTCTAAAGATTCCTTCAACTTACAGACACTAGGGCTGGCACTCTACATGGTTCACTCAAGCACTACATCACTGGATCCATCCCACCTGATTAAAGTTGTTGATACACCTCTCCTCAACTGGCATGATGCACCAGTTCTACCTGCTAAAATCTCCCCTAATCCTAATGTTTACTCTATTTCTTCTTATGTTGTCTATCCTTGTTCAAATGTAATCGAGTCCTCTTTTGACGAGATTCTCAGTGTTGTTTTTCCTATCAATGAAATAAATGAAGATTTTGAGTATCTTGTTGTGCCTTACATTAAATATATGGATTCTAATCAAACTTTTGATGATGATGATTTTGCAAATGAATAATTCTTAACTGATCTAAATAAGGTTAATAATAAACAACATAACCGCATTCAAATTAATGAAGAAGAGACTGTTGTTATTAACCTCGGTTCTAGTAGCCAACCGCGCAAGATTAGGATAGGGGATACCCTCAACGAGCATGAGCGTGCACAACTCGAAGAATTGCTAAAGGAATTATTGGATGTCTTCGCATGGTCCTACGATGATATTCTCGGCATTGATCCTAAAATAGCTCAGCATGAGATCCCCACTCTCCCATATTACAAGCCGGTCAAACAAAAGTTGAGAAAGCTCTGCACCGAATGGTCGCTTAAAGTGAAAGAAGAGGTGGTCAAATAGTTAAACGTAGGCTTCATTCATATGATCGAATATCCCACATGGCTAGCCAACATAGTGCCCGTGCCGAAATCAGGAGGAAAAGTTGGTATGTGTGTAGACTATCAGGATTTGAACAAAGCCTCTCCAAAGGATGATTATTCGATACCCAATATCGACATGATCATGGACAACACAGCTAGTCATGCTCTCAAGTCCTTCGTCGATGGGTTTGCCGGAAATAACAAAATCAAAATGCACCCAGACCACCAAGAAAAAATCGCATTCATCACCCCATGGCGAACCTTCTCCTACACCGTTATGCCATTTGGTCTCAAGAACGTTGGGGCTACCTACCAGAGGGCTGCCACAACCATCCTGCACGATCTGATTCACAAAGAAGTAGAGGTCTATCTTGATAATATGATTATCAAATCTAAAACTAGAGAGGGTCATGTTCCCGCTCTTTGAATTTTTTTCGAACAACTGCGACAGTATCAGATGAGACTCAATCCGCAGAAATGCATCTTCGGCACCACAAAGGGAAAACTCTTGGGATTCATGGTTAGTGAGAAGGGGATAGAAGCAGATCCCGCCAAGCTAAAATCCATACTCGAGATGCCACATCCCCGAACAGAGAAAGAAGTCCGTGGTTTCCTTGGGAAATTGAAATACATCAGTCAGTTCATCATCCAGCTAACCTCCACCTACGAACCTATCTTCAAACTCCTCCGAAAGGATTCAACTAAGGTTTGGAACGAGGCCTGCGAAGAATCTTTTGACCGAATCAAACAATATGTAACCCAACCCCCGGTACTTATGCCACCACAGCCTGGTCTCCTCTTGCTCCTATACCTAACCATAACCGACACTGCAGCTGGGGCTTTGCTTGCCCAGTACCTTGAAGATTCCCATAAAAAAAGAGCCATCTATTATGCCAGTCGGAAATTGGTTGGGTATGAGGTTAACTACACCACTTTGGAAAAGGCGTGTGTTGCACTTGTCTGGGTCACCCAAAAGTTGTGGCACTACATGCTCGCCTTCCCCATTAAACTTGTATCCTGAATGGAACCCATCAAATACCTGCTCGAGAAACCAATTTTATCCAGCTGAATGGCCTTATGGTTGATGCTCCTAGCCGAGTTTGATATCGTATACATCACTTAGAAAGCCATGAAAGGAAGAGCCATCTCTGACTACCTCGCTGATCACCTCGTAGAAAAAGTCGATGTCTAGATCTCTGAAGTCCCAGATGAAAACATCTTTTGCACTGCTCAAGATAACCTTCGATGGAAAATATTCTTTGACGGCACCACCAATAAAAAGGGACATGGCATTGGGATACTCCTGATCGCCCCAGATGACTCTCACACTCCCATCGCCATCAAGTTGGATTTCCCTTGCACCAACAACATGAGTGAATACGAGGCATGCACGGTAGGCCTCAAAGTTTCTCTCAAGAAAGGTATTCAATGCCTAGAAGTCTACGGGGATTCTGCCCTCATCATCGATCAAGTGCTCAAAAAATTGAGAGTTACGAACGAGAAACTCCAACCCTTCCATGCCCACTTAGAAGAATTAGCCTCCCAATTCCAAGATATCACCTTCCATTACCTACCTCAAGCAAAGAATAACCTAGCCGACGCCCTTTCTACCTTGGCCTCCATGGTCGACATGCCCGAAGGAATAATAATGACTCATTTCCTTGTTCAAAAGCAAGACAAACCAACCCACTGTTACCATATTGAGCTCATCACTACAGAAGATCCCAAGCTAGCCAATTGTTGGTACTATGATATTTGGCACCTCCTCAAACACGGTAGGTATCCCGAGGGTTCCAATAAGAAATATCGAGTAACCCTCGGAAGACTGGATGCCCAGTACATCATCTGTCATAAAGAACTGCTCAAACGGAACTTCGATGGAACTCATCTGCACTGCATCGCAGGGGCTGACATTGAAAAGATAATGCAAAAAATCCATAGCGGGGAATGTGGACCCCACATGAACGGTAACATGCTTGCCAAGAAAATCATTTGACAAGGACACTATTGAACCACTATGACCCAGGATTGCACCGCCTATGTCCGGAGATGCCTCAAATGCCAAAAATTATCCAACCTACAGCATTTGCCTCCGTGAGAATTATACAACATGACCTCTCCCTAGTCGTTCTCCACCTGGGGCATCGACATTATAGTGAAGGTTAATAACGCATTCATTCAATAAGAGAGTCAAGTACCATGGTGTCCGAGAAGGGGACCTAACCCTCAAATCATAGAACCCATCTGGGACCCCAGAGGAAAATTCAAGCTCAATTGGAGCGGCCCCTACATTGTCAAGAAGATCTTGTCCGGTGGTGCTGCCATGCTCATCGACTTAGATGGGGAAGAGATGGCTCCTTCAGTCAACCTGGACCATCTCAAGAAGTTCTACCCCTAGTCCAAAATCTCGGTGCGCTACGACTCTTCCCGTGCCCCTTCTATTCTAAAAATAAAATAAATAAAATAAAAACTCTTCATTTCCCCCTTACTCAGAACTAGGTGGGCCTGATTCTCTGCAAAAATCATTTTCAAACAAATTAAAACTTTTCAAAAACCCCAGACGTATGTAGGCATCTCATACACCTTTTATGAGCACGACTAGTTCTTTTTCACAACATACTATTCTTTTCTTACCTCTGAGAATGACAGTCAATTCCAACATATATTTGAACAAAAGGATTATGTATGCCTTAGCGATCGGTATAGATAATTCAAACAACACAAAATCATCAGAGGCACAGCTGGATGATCCGAAACTTGTTTATTTCCTTAATAAGAAATTATGGTATAAATTACATAAGAAAAGGAACGGATAACTCCCTTCCCCCTACCTTCCTAAAAAGCCATAATAAAATCCCCACATTTATCCCCCATTACACAAAAAACTCTCCAGCAGTCCTACCCACAGCTACCAGAGGGGCCTGGTCCATCATCATCATCTGCATCCTGGGGTCCCCAAGTTTCCCCTGCCTGAATAGAGTGCCGCAGACACTCTATGGACCGATAAGCTCGAACCAGCTTCGAAAAGACCACAACACCTCCTTCCATGGTGTCAAAAGAAACAAACCACTTATGTCCAGTCTCCACTGCCAACATCTTGCTAACTAATTTCCTACACAACCATTTCATATAATCCCCAGGGATATGCCAAACTCTCCCAACAGACTGAGATGGACGGGTCAACGGACGCCGATTCTCCCACAGAGAGCCAAGCCGCATGCGCAGACGCTCAGTCAAATCCTCTATTGGAAATAAATTTAGTGTCCGAGGTGGCACGACCTGTGCCCAGCCAAATTAGCACAGAAGCCGCCAATGGAAATAAAAAGAGGCCTGTCTAAGGCCAACCATCCGCACATATGGGTATTCTCCTAGCTCCAGAACAAGCAACAACTGTCCCCACCAAGGCACTAACCAGTACAGATTCCAAGCCCAATTCTCCCAACTGTCAATATCCAGGCCAACGCAGAAAAAGTGATACGAAAAGAAGTTGGGTACATCCGACAAAGGATATTCTAGAAGAGTCACTAGGCGGAGTCTTTCAGACAACCACATGAATAGCATCATGGGGCTACCCCGCAGGAAGTCAGAACGACCTTCTCGCCAGGCATCCAGACCATTCAGGGTCTCCGCCAGTATCATCACTGCAGGATTGCGATGGTATGACATCCATAAAGTTGCAAATCCACCAGCAGTTCCCCAGTCACCAGCAGCAATTTTGAAACCAAGCCCAGAGCAACGGCTCCAGCGTATCCAGCATCTCCAGCTTCCTGCAAATGCACGGACTGAAACACCACTGGGAGGGAAATCATTCCTCCAGCAATCAGTAATCTAGCCGTCGAAGGAAAAATGTAAAGAAGTCCGGCCAGAAAATCCCTGGGAGAACGGGAAAATTTGGGTAAAGCCGTAGTAACACAGGGATTTATCCCCGGCATGGAAGAAAATTCCTCGTAGGTAGGACAAACTTCATCCAACCCAAAACGAAAGACATGGTCTTCGGGGTACCAGAATTGTACCGTCGCCATCAACATGTTCCACTCAATGGATCGATTGAGCCACAAAGAGACTCGATGCATGTTGAAAGCATCGTAGTCAACATTATAAGAGCACATCGCTTCCAAGGCTTCGAGGTAATTTGCAAACTCAATGCTACCAGGGAGATCCATCTTGCAGGACTAAGAGATAGTAGAAAAGTAAGTAATAATGTGAAGGTGTAAGGGAAACACTCCACCCTACCTTTTTTATACTTAAGAACCCTCATAAGAGACAAAATCCCTATAGAAATCGGAGGGAATCCTACCCCACAAAAGTACCAAAGGCTGAAGATGGCACTAATCAAAGCTTTGAATTGTTGGGACTGGACTTGACTGCCGATAGGCAGGACAAGGTGCTTACCGATTGGCAACCCCCTACTCTTGGAAACTTTCCTTTTTCCTCTTTTGTCAAAATTCAAAAAACTCAAAATAAATTGATATTCTACATAGAATTTCAAAAATCCTCTTTTCCTCTTAATAAAAATTTCTTTCAAAAGCCCAAAAACATCTCTTTTTACGGTCTCAGCAGCAAAGTAAAAAGCACATGTGCATGCATTCACTCATTCATCATTAACAAAGATAATAAACAAAATTCCATTCCATTGTATATATATATTCTACTGTATTACATCAAATTTTGCAGGAAACAAAAGAAAAGAAAAAAATAACGGGACTCAGCTCGAACCTACATCCTCTCTCTCTCTCACCTTCCCTTCACCCCTCTTTCTAAGAGCTTCCACCCCTGCGATGCGCTCTCTTTCCCCTACGACGAGATGAAGCACCACCGCTACCCGAGCCAGAGTCCTCCCCGGATGAAGTAGATGACACCAAGCAAGAAGGAATCGGGATCGCATCCCGAATATGGGCTGTCACCGATGATATCCAGTCTTTGATGTCCCTCAGCCAACTGGTCGACACCTGACCTTGCTGCAGATAAAAAGGCAAAAATCAACATCAAAGAGGAATCAAAATAGAAAAAGAACCAAAAAAGAACAGAAAGATATACCTCAGGTCGAAGAACCTCCTCTGTCAAACCCAACTCCTCCAGATCCATCGCATGAGGATGGTGTAATATAGTCACCATCCCTCCATCAGCTCGCCGAATGTTATACGAAGGAGTGTGCAATCGCATGAAAGGAACCGCTGAAGCCGTCATCACCGCCGCCGACGGACCACCGCCGCTGTGGGAGGACCCCACCGCCCGACTTGAACCCGCAGGAGGGAAAAGCAAGGCATAATATATGCTGGGCGCCATCAACCAGCTCGTCACAAAGTCCATATAGTCATATGGCACGGCCGTATCAGTGTACAACAGGTAGGACTCGTCGATCATCACTGCGATCCTCATATACTCCGGTAGCAGCCGCTCTCGCCTCATAGACATAGGAGGCTGCACAGGTGGCACCACCACCTCCTCCTCATCAATCTGCTGAACCACTCGCTCCCCCAGATACCAGGAATGGCTAAACTCATGCACCAGTAAATGCCTCATCTGTGCGTTCACCCCAGTCACCCCCATATCCTGAACGGTTATCCCCCAAGGGTAAAAGGTCACCTGAAAATCCCCAGCAGGCATAAGTCAATACAGAATCAGAACATGCCAAAACCAAGACTAAAAAGGAAAGAGTCTTACCCTACCACTAGTCAGGCCATTCAAGACCTGATGCACTGCCTCTAGAGAAAGAGATCCCTTCGAATGCCGATTGGCCTTCCATCATCGATACAATCGGTAGAAGTCCCCAACAGTCTCATCCTTCAGAGCGATCAGCTGGGTATTGCACCCAATCACCTCATAGAACCACCTCTGCCAAAGACAAGAATTCACAGTAAAAAAAGAGACGCATAAGGAAAATGGGAATGCATGAAAGGAAAATGCGCAAAATTAAAGGATACCTCGAGGAGATATGTGGCTCCAGTAAAAGTTTATCGGCAGCACCGACTGAATGCATCCAAATAAAAATAGAGGGTCGCCAAATTCAGGCTCCCCCAATCATAGAGAGGGATGTTCGAAAACATCCTCAAGAACGGAAATAACCACAAGTGGACGACGTCGCCGCTCGACGCCACCATAAAGCCTCCCAGGACCAACAAGATGAAAAACCAGTCCATTTGCCTCACCTGCAGCCCATCCTCCACATCGACCACTCTATTCAGCATGACATCCTTCAACAAGGACAGCCGAATGGAATCCCCAAAGACTATCCTCCTTACATCATCGAGCGTCGCCCTCACCGCCTCCGGCCTCACCCGCAAAGAGCGATCCACCTCTATCTTCTCCCCATCGCAATCCAACCCTAGTAGCTACTGCACATCTATGGGAGTTACGGTCATCTCCCCCAAACCAAAATGGAAGGTGTGGGTAGTATCCCACCATCTCTCCCCTAAAGTGCACAGGACCGCTGTCGATCGAGGCGTCTCATCCAGCGCAGACGCCAACCTCCTAAAACCCGCTGATGATACCACCCAACGCACCACGGGTGGAAGATGCTCCCAGACATCCTTAAGCCCCTTCATCCCACGGGCATGCATGTTTTTCAAAGAGATATCAAACTGTCAAAAGGATAAACCTTGTCAAAATTCAAGAAAGGAAAAATCATCAAAAAAAAGAGAGGAATGCCAAAAGTCAGGTTACTTACATAACCGCCAGGGCTCACCATCTTAGAAGACCGATGACACAACGGCTCCCGTAGCAAAGTTCGCTCATCCGCAACTGACTCGAATGCATCAAAGGAGATCTCACTCCCCAAAGCAAGAGGCTCCCTAGCCCTCCACTCCACGTTCGCCCAGTCATCGACAGTCAACCATTCCCTGTGTGTTGCAATGATCATAAAGGCATCCATTTCTTAGGGATCGAAATGCTAGAATGATTTGCAGAGGAAAATCGCAGAGAGAAAGAAAGCGAAAAGCTGTGAAAAATGAAGGGAATTCGCCCCCTTTATATAGGATGCTAAGCGTCATGTCGATCGGCATCGACCCCCCACCCACCGATCGGCACTGTCTCCTTACCTTTCGAGGCAGTCCAAAAGTCTGTGCCACTACCGAATGGCACCCCCTGCACCATGCCGACCGGCACCCTCTTGAAATTTCTTACAAAAATTCCCAGAAAATACAAAAAAGCTCTAAAAAATCCTCAAAAAATTCCTAAAAATCCCAGGAAGGATTTAGAACATTTTCACCAAGAAAATTTCCCATTCCCTCAAGCGAATCCCATTTCCCCAGTGGAACTCTCAAAAACTAAGTAAAACTCCTCGCGATTACGTCCCCGGAGGATCTCTAAAGGTCTCAAACCTCCTCGAATAATACGTCCAATACCTGGACCACCTAATCACTTCCCCAGTGAAGTTTATGGCATCAAACTCGCCTCTCCTCCGCAGATCACAAACACTTCCCCGACAATTAGCTCCCCGGCTCAAGACAACATCACGAGGTAATTTCCCCAGCAGAACTCTATAAAGTCATTTTAAAAGTCTCCAAATAACACTCTGATTTTTCCCAGATCATTCATTATTCCCCAGCGGAATCCAAAATTTAATCTTTACTTCCAGCAGAATCCCTGATTGTCCACAAAGGGAATGTAGGTCAGAATTGACCTCGGTCCTCGGTCATCACCCCTCTTAGGTCAGAATTAACCTCGATCCTCGGTCGTCACCTCTATTAGGTAAGAATTAACCTCGGTCTTGGATCATCACCTCTACATAAGCCCATAAAGTTGGCTTCGACCCGTAGAATTGGTCACCTCTACATAAGCCCACAGAATTGGCTTCGACCCGTAGAATTGGCTTCGACACGCAGAATTGGTCACCTCTACATAAGCCTGTAGAATTAGCTTCAACCCGCAGCATTGGTCACCTCTACAAAAGCCCGCAGAATTGGCTTCGACCCACAGAATTGGTCATCTTCACTTAAGCCCGCAGAATTAGCTTTGACCCACAGAATTGTTCATCTCCACTTAAGCCCGTGGAATTGGCTTCAACTTGCAGAATTGGTCATCTCAACTTAAGCCCGCAGAATTGGCTTCGACCCGCAGAATTGGTCATCTCAACTTAAGGCCGCAGACTTAGCTTCGACCCGCAGAATTGGTCATCCTAACTTAAGCCCTCAGAATTGGCTTCGACCCGCAGAATTGGTCATCTCAACTTAAGCCCTCAAATTGGCTTTGACCCGTAGAATCGATCACCCTCATCTTCAAGCCCGTAGAATCGTCTTCTACCCACAAAATTGATTATCCCCAGCACACTCTTTAGGTCATCAGAATCGGCCTCGACCCTCTAAATTGGCGATCTTCGCCCCCTTAGGTCCTCAGAATCAGCCTCGACCCTCTGAATTGGTCTTCTTTGCTCCCTTAGGTCCCCAGAATTGGCCTCGACCCTATGAATTGGTCATCTTCGCTCCCTTAGGTCTTCAGAATCAGCCTCGACCCCCTGAATTGGTTATCATCGGTCCCTTAGATCCTCAGAATCGGCCTCGACCCTCTGAATTGGTCATCCTCCTTTAAAGCATCATGCGGTGTCTATTCGACGGCTATCATTTATTCCAAACTCACCTGTCGAGGGGCTCTATAGACACCCCAACACCTCCCTTCATCACTACAAGCCCAGGTCATACCCGGAGTACTGACCTAGAAGCCATCGGGCACTCCCAGGCTCCGTTTGACCAAAAGTCAAAGTCTTAAGCTCAACTAAACTGAATGAATCTCTGAATGGAACTGAAACCCCTTATCAACGGTATGTCTCATGCGCAATTCTGACTTACCATGCGGACGAACAACCTATTTCCCCCGAGACTCAATCAGGAGGCCACTAGGTGCTCCTGGGCTCTGTTTGACCTAGGTTAACTCTTCATCCCGACCGAGACTGAATGAATATTTTAAGGGTACTAAATTCCCTTTCCAACGGTCCATCCCGTGCGTGATTCTGACTTATGGTACGGACGAACGATCTGTTTTACTCCGAAAGGTCACCAAATGCTTCTAGTGCTTGGTTGACCGAAGTCAACTCCTCGAACCAGGTCAAACTCTTTGGAATGTTGAAGTACATCTCCTAACCTTTCCAACGGTCTACCCTATGCATAATTCAGGCTTACCATGCCGACGAACGATCTGTTTGCGTCCGACGATTCCCTGTCCAATGGACTGACGAATGCTTCCGACCCATATTGACCCAAAGTAAACTCCTAGACCCGGGAGAAGTCCAAAGGAATTTCGAAGGTCTCTGAATTGACTTTCTATTGATCTCCCCGTGCGCGATTCTGATCAACGGTTTGCATTCTGTGGCTAATTTTCTGAATAGGCCTGAAAGACACTGCCAAACGACAGGTCCAGACCCTGCATATCGGTAGTGTGCCTAAACGCACCTGCCGAATGGAAGGAACAGGACTATGCCGATCGGTAATGCCCTGGTCCTATATAAGGGGGTCTTGACCTCACTTGCAAAGGGATCCCAGATCTGATAGAAATCACTTCCAGCAAATCCTTAAAATCTCTCTCAAAGACAACGTGGTTCCACACCCAATTCCCTTTCCAACCTTCACTTTTCATCATTCTTTTCATCAAACTTGGTGAATTCACTATCCTCCATCATCATCCGAGTGTAAGGGCTTCTCTCCAACATTCAAATTCAAGCTCAAGATCTTCAAGAAGGTCCAATGTTCTCAACTCTCATCTTAAATTTTCATAAATTTGCAATAACTTGCTTTATTACTTAGCACTTTTGTTATTTCATCTCACGCATCCTAATATACTTTTTACCTAGTATTATTGCACATCTCTTATTTTCATATAAATAAAAACTCAAAAAATAAGAAAAAGAGGGTTTGCTCATAAATTCCAAACGGGAATTCTCACACTTCTCTTACACTTTTCTCATAACTAAAGCACTTTTTTCTACACACACACATACACACAAATAAGAGAATCTCCCGGTTGGATTTATGGGATAAACCCCACCCCTCGTTTTTCATGCAAACTACGTTGACTTTGATGCCTCTATAGGCTACGTAGGCCTCTCGGGGTAAAACCCGAGACTCGAGTCCTATTTTTACTTTTTCTCTCATTTTCTATCTTCTCTAACCATATATATATATATATATATATATATATATATATATATATTGTTCTTAGTAGCATATTATTCTACATACTTTATCGTTCCATCATAACGGTCAACGTAGGGATAACCGCGTAAATCTTATTTTCTAATATAATTTTTAAACCTTCCTACGGATGACTCGCTTTATCTCTTCCATGGTATAAGTCGATGTTTCCTATCTCCACTATATATACACATGCACACACATCAAGGGGAAAATAAAAGGAAAATAGCAAAAAATCGATTAGAGATCGAAAGGGCAGTGCCTAACACCTTCCCATTTCGTAACTTAGCCTCCGGACCCTTTTCGAATCATTTTGGTTTCGTATGCACTAGTATGTCTTTAGATGTTGTCCTTCGGGATGACTTCCCCCTTTTCTTTTGTCTATTTTGAGTAAAATAGACTAGAGACTCTAATCTCTCTACATTTACTGCCTCACCCAAATGACGCCGGCCGAAGCGCTCCCGAGAGGGATGCGCGGGACCCGAGATCCTCCCTCACGCTCATTCCCCCCCCCCCCCCCCCCACACCCGCGGTGAGGATAGAGGATTGACACAATATGAATTGATTATCCCAAATTTATATTGAAGAAAATTAACCACTTGCCTTATCAAATTCGTAGATTCTGAATAGCATTGGTGTTGATGATTATTCCACAGAGAACACACTCAAATTCCTTTGGTTCCACAATCTCCTTGCTTTCTCCCTCTTTTCTTCTCTGTTGGACTTAGAGTCCTTCATTTAGAATTTTGTCTATCAAAACTTCTCTAATTTTGATTTTATGATATTTTTCTTTTAGAGTTGTGTTAACCCCAAACTCTCAAACCTAGGTTTTAATGTGTTAATCCCAAAATTATGCTTGTGGGCCAAGTTAAAATGGCCTAAACACCCCGTGTGAGCCGGTTATGCCTAAAAATGCCACGAGACCCAATTACTATCCCCGGGTAATATTTTCCGACTATCTCGCTCTATCATAAATCAACTGTGCACTTAGAATTGCCATTCGAATTACTTTATAAAATTCTCCAATTTTTGACCTAAAAAATGCGACACAAAAATAATCCGAATAATTAAATCTCAATTCGCCAAATTGAATAAATCCCCTTATTTAAATAAATTCTCCAAATCATAAATTTAAATTTCTCCGAATTACAATAAGTTCTATTTCTCCCCAAAATAATTAAATTTAATTACCTCGAAATTATGGGGTGGTACACGTCTGCTATGGCGGTGCTTGGGAAAACTGTTGCACCCTACCAGCCATCGCGGCATTAGTTGCCTGAGTAAAAATAGTTGTGACCTCTATTATGGTCATCAAACCTTGAATACTCTGTGGCTTCGACGGAGCTTCATCTTCGATTGTCCTCCTAATGGCCCTCACTAGCCATCCTCTACTATTTGGCATATGAAGCGTATTCAAACCTGTATAAGTTTCACTTGAATAATACATAATAGCTAGAGAACGTAATTCGTAATAGTAATCGGCAATCCTAAGCATAGAGATCTACATCAAAGATAAAGCAACGCTCAAAAGGCAGTAAATCTTGATTAGCCTACCATGCATCTAAGTGATATTTTGCAAGATAAAAAAAATCATAAACACACTACGCTCCTATGTACGAGGAAAGCCCACAATGGGAAAAACCTCGGACATCCCTGCCTAGAATCCCACTAAGTATGGTATGTTTACAAATACAAGAACAGAGACTTACAATACACAACTCAACATTCTACAAGCCTCGATGCTCTTTCGTACATCAATCTCCGACTAATCGACAACCATAGAATCCACCGCAGTCTCAGAATCCACTGATGGGACACAGCTACCGTCAAAACATACAATGGCCTCTCCAATGTAGGCACACCATGAACCAAGAAAATGATCACCTTTTTCGGTAGAGAAGAAACCTAAATAATATCCTTTAATGGGTAGATAAGAAACCCGGTGCCAAACAATCTCCAAGCAAAGATATATAAATAGGAACATGGATTAAACTAGAAACATGGGTGTAAACATGTGCGTTTTGAAGAAATTAATTCATGAAAACTCTGACACAAAAATTGACATTTGGAAGACAAAGTTTTTCTCTCTTAAAGTCTGAAAATATCTCCAAAGTCCTATCAAAAACTATAGCCCGAAGTGTATAAAAAGCAGGTAAAAGAAGTGGGGCAACTGGGTGGTTGAAATTTAAACTGCCAAAAAAATTTCAAAATCCTCCCAGGTCGTTCGAGCAAGAATTTGAGGTCGTTAGAACGACATACTTCTAACGAGATTTCAGGGGAAAACAAGGCCTAAAACTCGTTAGATAACCTGGTTTGAACAAACTCGTTCTAACGAAAATTCCAACAAAAATTCAAAGAAGAAAATAAGAATTTCGTCAGAAGCTTATTGAATTCTCGTTCGAACGACAACCAGGATGGTTCGAACGAAAAAATAGAAAAACCAAATTTTATATTTTAAGCCCAAAAACATTTATGAAAATTTCTGAAATGATTTTCTAAGATAAATAAAGTCGTTCAAAATGATTTATAAAAAATACACCCAAATCAGAACTATCCAAGTCTCTATAAATATATTAATGCTTTCATACCTTAGAGACTTTAGAAATGATGAACCGTTTATGACGTGAAACAACGCATAAAAAATCGACAATAATATCTACTTGAATAACTTGGCCGTTACGTCTTCAACTCTTCAAATGTCATCAGCTTAAGGTACAACAATCTATCATATGACTCAAATTGTTTTTTCCGGAATTAAGCCAACACTATAAATTGACTCGATTGGAAATTTGACCTTACAGTTTCCCTACTCCTCTCTCTATTTTGGCAGCAGTTGGTGGTGCTAGGTGGTGTTAACGGTGGTTCCCTCCCTGAAAACTCTTCAAATTCCCCTTAGGACTCTTCTTATGCCTCACCTATAACTTCATCTTCTTCATATCTTCCAATAACCCCTTTCTCTAACTCAACAGTCTATTTTAAACTAAAGAACCCCGTATCTCAAATTAACCTAGAAAATCAAACGTCTAAAAATGACTTTTGGAATGTCGGGTTGGCCCAAAAGTGAGACGAGACTCAATACCGACACCCAAATTTAATTTTTTGTTTGTTTCAACCCCTTTGGATACTTCTACGCACTCCAAATGACCATATAGGTTACTTATCTTTCATTTATATTTTAATCCCCGTTTTTATGTCCCGGTATGAGTCATACGCTTGTCCAGACTAAATTATCATAAGTGTCATGTTTCTCACCAATGACTAAACATACAATGGCATATTACATATTCTCTCTGTAATATCCAATTATATTCATCTTAACAAATTTTAACTCTTATCACGCTAATTATCCATATTAATTCCAATTAAATTCCTGATTAATTTTAATTTACTTCCATTTAATCCCATTTTAAATATTCATAAAAATACGAGGTGTTACATCAATGGCATTTGGAGTTTAATCCACTACAAGAATTATATTCAACGTTGGGCTTGACTTTGGCATGGGAGCATTAAGAAAAGTAGCTCTTGGATATGTAGGAGGAGGCGACATAGGATCCCTAGAGGGAAAAGAGTCTTTAACCCCAACAAAGTTTGTAGTTGAGGCGGCAAAGGGAAAAAGATAATTTAGAATAAGGAAGACTAGTGTGATGATACAAAAATATAGAAAACATTTCCAAATATTGAAACATTGGTATACCTTCCATGTTAACCGTACAACAAGGTTTCCTAGAAATCATTTTCATCCATCTCCTCGTGGGAACCCTGAATAATTCACTCAATGGAGTTTTGACAGGCTCTTGAATAGTTGATGAATTGCCAGTTGGAACCTCAAAATAATATCTTTTCTTTGACTTTTGAACAAGAGGGACGATATTTTCCTCATTTTCCTCATATTATTCTTATTATTCTCGTACAAATTTTATGTTTCTATAAGAGATATAATCAATAGGATACTGGGAACCTTTAAGAAAAAAGGGTTAAGCAAAGGCCAAAAGCTCAAAAACAGAATGTGAAAATCAAAAGGAGACTTACCGGAGGAAGAAGGCATTAAAGGGTCTGTGGTAGGATGTTATGGGTTTAAGTGTGCTCAATATGAAATAATCACCATTTTCAAAAGCTTAATTAATTCCAGCATTAAATTATATACCAACTATGCTAAAATTTCATCAAATCTCAAAATAACTTGCAAACCCTGCCAGAACAGCTACCTCAGGAACATTTGAGTATCTCGAAAGTAAGAACGGATTTGCACCACTCCTATAGGGAACATTAAATTAATAAGGCCAAACTGTCTTAAAATTTTAGTAGGAAAATAAACCTCACGATAAGATTTTGTGTAGAGGCCTTGGTATGTGAATTACAGCAAAACAAGTCTCTGGAATCAAGAAGATTCCCCACCAAAAGTATCTTATCTTAACGTGGGAGGATTTATTCAAAATTGAGACAAGACCAAAAGTTACTTGGGTAGCCTCCAATAAGGTTGTAGAAGGAACTTTGGATGATTAAATTTTTTACCCATAAAAATTCTAATAAGAGCATCAAATATTTTTTTACCATGTTTAGTGTGATAAAAGGGATTGATATGTAGAAAACTTGAGCTATATTTGACATAGCCAACCTTAGAAAAATAGGCTCGCAACCAAATTTGGAAGACATACAATGGCCCAGTTTAATTAGAGTTAAATGGATCGACTTTAGGCTTAGAAAAACTTCTATATAGGGAACCCTAGAAATAAGGGGCTAGAGTCACCTCTCTCTCTCCTCAATAAGAATGAGCACTAAAAAATAATATTCCAAAATCATATATTGAGACTTAGAACATAATGTATGGCTTGATAGACAAAGCATGAGAAAGTAATAATATTCCTTCTTTGTGATAACTCCCATAATCTTCCTATGCCTCATCATAAAATTTGAACATCCTCTACACTAGATTTGAGGCCTGTTAGTTGGAAAATATCCAAAACTATAGGACCAGCCTTCCCAAAGTTAAATTAAAAGTCACTAAACAATGTGTTCTAGAATTGGATGGAACTAGAGATGATGAATGGGTCATACTAAATGTCAATCAAACTAAGTATGATTGCGTCAAGATTACTTAATTTCTCCCTGGATCCCATCTTTATTTTATGTATGCGATTCACCTAGTTATTCTCCAAACATTTGGGTCAACCCATAAATATAAAGGATGACGGTGTTGTGATGAAGGTAGTGTCTTGAATGGGAAGAGTTTAATTACGAAATCAAGGATATAAACTAGAGATCTTCAGAAGAAGCTAGTCCAAAAATAAGGGACCCGTAGTGAAACGGGAGGCCCAATATTAAAGCTAGATGGGGTGAACGATGACCCAATCAAGGATAAAGCCACAATGCATGTCCCTTTTCAATAGTATAGGGTTTTTAATAAAGCCACGTGTAGTGTACTGTCAATTTCAGGATTTCAATTATGTTCTTGGGATTTGGATGAATAGAACTCATGATTCGGTGTAGGATTTCATGTAGAATGAATACCTATGTAGAAGGGAGTTTCAAACCTACTCAATATACATATTGGGGTGAGGGAAAATCAAGGACCTCCTCCCTCAACTTCCAAAAAATATTGGGGTGAGGGACCCCCAAGGCCCTCCCCCCTCAACTTCCAGAGAAATATTGGGGTGAGGGACCCTCAAGGCCCTCCCCCTTAACCTCTAGAAAATATTGAGATGAAGGACCCTCAAGGCCCTCCTCCCTCCACCTCCAGAAAATATTGGGGTGAGGAACCCTGAAGGCCCTCCACCCTCAACCTCCAAAAAATATTGGGGTGAGGAACTCTCAAGGCCCTCCTCCTCAACCGCCAAAAAATATTGGGGTGAAGGACCCTCAAGGATCTCCTTCCTAAAATTCCAGAAAATGTTGGGGTGAGGGACCCTCAAGTCCCTCCCCCCTAAACCTATAGAAAATATTGGGGCGAGGGACCCTCAAGGACCTCCACCTCGATTTCCAGCATTTTGGTCGAGGGACCTTCACGGCCCTCCCCCTAAGTGTCTAGAAAATCTTAGGCGAGGAACCCCAGGGTCCTCCCCCTCAACTTCCAGCATTTTGGGCGAGGGACCCTCAAGGTCCCCTCCCCCTCAGCTTTCAGAAAATATTGAACACGAAACCCTCAAGGTCCTCCCCTCAGCTTCTAGAAAGCAGGCCATGATGAGGGTGGCTATCATGAGCAACCCCCTCATCATGAAAAGTCATTCCTTAAAAGAAAAAAAGTACTAACACTTGCTTTCTTATATAGGTAGCCTAGTTGAACAGGCATGGCTCAAATAGGCTAGTTGGGATCTTTTAAAACTTTTGGCTTAGCGGTTGAGGAACAAGGTTTGTTCAGCAAGCTCAACCACTTAGAACTTTAAGATTGAAAGAGTACTAGTAAAAATACCCTAGAAGTCACTCAAGTCCTTACACACCATACTCATTCATAACTAGAATGAGCAACTAAAAGGTCACTCACCAGAAATGAATTTTTTATTATAAAAATGATTTTAGATAAGGGGGTCCTTAAGACCCCCCCCCCCCCCCCCAACAGAATAGATTTTAGAGGAGGAGGTCCTTGAGGCCTCCCCTCTCAAGTTCACAAAGTTTGTAACACAAGTTACCATTTTAAAAGATATTTAGCAAATCAGATATTTTATCCTTAAGCGCAAACATATTTGCTTTTTGACTTTGGTTCGCACCAGGTGGCACCTGCCAGAGGGGACAGGCGGCTGCATACAGGTGGGGACAAATGGTACATTTCTGAACTTTTCCTTCACTAACCTTCTCAATTTTGGTGCCCAAAACTTTCAACTCAGCCCTAGTGCCCAAGTATAAATAGGCCCCTGGGCAAGGTCAACAAAAAAATAAAGACTCAAGTTACACAGTTACTATGTCAAAATCATCCTAGAACCTCATAGTATTCCCTCCCTACTCTCTCTAGTGCTAAGTCCCTTGTTCTTTCACACCCCACTGACAGCGTCACTCTCAGGAGTTTCGCTTGGGAAAGTTATCATTATTGTTGTGAAGTTCATCTTCTTACAGGGAGTGAGTTCCAGCTTGAGTTCCATTTTTAACAAAAGGAGAAGGTTTCACCAGAAGCTGCTCCAGAAGTTCTTGAGAACCTTGAAGGAAACGTCCATTGGAGTAGGTCATGCCTCACCCTTCCCTGTTATTCATAGACCCCAGTTTCACTACCCTCTTACATTTGGCAACTCCACTGGGTAGGTATTATTGCTTTAATGGATAAAGGAGGTTTCAACATTTCTAAGTAGCTAGTTTTTGAAGACATACCACCTGGGAATGGAACTCAAAGTGACCAGACCACTCAGGAGGATGTGGTGGTGATCGAAGCAAAAACGTCTGATCCTCGGGGAGGGCAGACCAACTCACCGATAGTAGCTTCTATGACAGTATGAGTCTTATGACCATTTTTTTTACTTCTTGAAGCAAAACAATGTAGACCTATCAAGTTTGGGTCAAGTCTCTCTAACACCAACAGTTACCCCCTCTGAAGGAGCAGCGACACCAGTAGCAATTTTGGCAAAAATGATTCCACCATGAAAGGTGGTGCTAGAGCAGGTTGTGCCACCATCAAGTTCATCAGCAACTAAGGGTATGAGTTTGGAAGAATCACACTCCAAAGCTTTTACTATAGAGGAGGTAAGAAGGCTTCTCTGCTCCTCTCAGAGGGAAGGTCCTCATCTATACGAGGAGTTGTAGGACCCCTACCCACAAAAGGTGACCGAGAAGCCATACCTGGAGGGGTATATTCCACCAAAATTTATGAAGTTTAGCGATAAAGGTGAGATTCCTAGAGAGGACATGAAAAGGTTTGTTGAGTACTTTGGAGTGCATGCCCATGAAAAAACTCTGCGATTGAGGGAATTCTCCAAGACCCTCATAGGGAAGGACTATACATGGTACCCCCATTTGGCACCCAACAGTATCCCTACTTGGTAAGAGATGCACAGGAAGTTCCTCCAGAAGTTCTTCGTGGTGGAGGATGAATTCACCAGGGTTCGCTTGGCACTTGTTCTACGGGTCCCAAAGTAAGGAAGAACCATTCTAGAACAATCATTTGACTTTGCTTATTATCATACAAAATAAGAAAAATGGAAACAAATATACCAAAAGAACCTATAAGACTACTGAACCGACTTGAATCTGAACTACGATTCAGATCAAGTCTTACCGAAATAGGATTTCCCTTTCGTGCCATATGCGCTTTGACTTTACTTTTTCCCCTTTTTTCTTCCCGGTCCAATATTTGTTCTCGAAGGTCTTCGTTTCCGTGTAGAAGCAAACTCTCCAAATTTATGACCAACCTTTCCTTCAGTAATCTTACAACGAACAGGAGTTTTTCCATTGAGACACCTAGAACAAGTTGTTCAAAAACTTGGTGAGGAGTTAACGCGATATATCAAACGTTTTCATGAAAGGCCATTGGATGTCCATGAGGATGTAGTAGAGGCAAGGCTACTGCAAATATGTGTTGAGTGACTCTTTGAGGAATACAAGTTGCATTTGATCAATGAAACTAGAGATGGAACTTTTAGAGAGTTCACCAGGGCTACTAGAAATATAGCTATGATAATCAAGCCAAGGACCTCGAGTTGGAGGACGTAAGTACCACTGACTTCTGGGAGGTTTCAAGTCTCGAGTACGCAAGCAGTCAACTATGTGGATGGAAATCCCAAAGGAAAGAAGGAGGCTCCAGATCCAAGAACAACAGCCCAGGCAATAAGAGGAAGTTTGGGGAAGATGCCCCACCGCCGCTACCTTGCAACGTAGTGGAAGCTATGGATTGTTATCATAATTTGGTACAAGAAAGGGTAATAGGTCCTCAAAAATTGAATGGGGAAACTCCAACAGCAGCTAACAAAGCCAACCCAAAATTTTGTGAGCTACACCGGCGGGTGCAATACTCCACCAAGGACTGTTACTATTTTAGGAGGATCATTGGCGAGCAGGTGGCTAATGATACCTTGCAGATTCCTCCTATGGATGTTAATGAAAATCCTCTTCCATCACCTCACTTTGTCACTACCAACATGGTAGTGGCGTATGATGTTGAAGCATCCCAAGAGCTGATGGAGTGGAAGAGTGGTGATCAAATTTGTGAAGGGTTGGAAAGGTTATCACTGAGAAGACAACAGAGAATTTAGCTAAAAAGGAATTGAGAGGAGTGGTTCTTCACTCCAGACCAAGAAGAGGATAGAAGTTAAGAAATTGAGCAGGTAAACCTCCCAGAGGGGGAAGTGAATGTCATCCTCACTCTAGATGAAGGGGTAACATCCGAGGCAGAATATGTTTGTAATGCCCAGACCTATGAGGTAGACCTAGATTATGAATGTGAGGCTATAGTGAGGAGCCCCAACTTTAAGTGGTTATTCAACCAAATAGGAATGAAGTATGACACCAGAGTAGTCATCACAAGAAAAGTTTTAAAAGTTGTCCTGCATTGCGGAAACCCCTCACTAAATTGGCAAGGACTAGTTGGGAGGTTGATTAATAGGTATACTCTGAAGTGGTCTTTCTAGAGGCAGACAGGCAGGTGCCTTACTTCCACAATCGCCCACTGTACGTTACAGCTATGACTAATGGAGTCTCATTCCCCAAAGCATTAATGGAGGGAGGAGCATTTATTAACATTATGCCAGTCAATACATTTTATAAGATGGGGATCGATCATGAGAAGATAGTGCAAGTACCACTAGTGATTTTAGGATTTGACAGTGCTGAAATGCAATCCTTAGGATATATGAATGGGGGAATCAAGTTGGGAAATTTCACTTCCCACATAAAGTACCATTTTATTAATGCCAATACCAGCTACCAGCTACTCATTAGGAGGTTATTGATGCATACTCATGGCATAGTACCCTCCACCTACCATCGGTGTGCAAAGTTCAATATTCGAGGAACATTAATCATCATCAAAGCAACGTAGAAACCCTTTTCCGTTGAGGAGGCCTATCTGGTGGATGCGACATTTTACACAGAACTAGAAGTGGAAAGAAAGAATTTTGCAAGAAATCTAGAAGATAAGAAAATGGTTGGAGGAAGTGCCCAGCCAAATAAATTTGTCTATGATCGTCTGGGAGAGAGTGATCCCCCACATAACAGAAGGCAAGAGTAAGGTGTAGGAGGTGGTCACACCTCCTCGAACTTGTAAAAAAGTGTTCCTGCCCAATGGTAATGTTATTTACTATTTATAACGATCTGTGCGGGCGGTGTTCTAGGATAAAAGAACCGACCCGGCACCAGAATGTTTTGTTGTTAATGAATCCCATATCACTGAGCATGTTAAGAATGAGAGGAAGATCTAGAATGCATGCAGGATAGAACTAGAGAGAAGCTACAAGAGTTGGAGGAGATCAACCCGGGGGTAGAAGAGGGTGAAGGTAGACCCATTCTCATCTCCAAGGTACTGGAGCCAAAATAGAAAGAAGATCTCATTGGCCTGCTCAAAGAGTTCACCAACGTGTTAGCCTGGAAGTATACAAAAATTCCAGGAATATACCCATGGGTGATCTCTAACAGATTGAATGTTCTTCTTATTGCTCTTTTGATAAAGCAAGCCACACGTACATACAAGTTTGACCTCGACATGAAGATAAAGGCGGAGGTAGAGAAGTTGTTGGCATAAGGATTCATCAAGCCTATTCAGCATCTTGTGTGGCTCTCTAGCATAGTGCCGGTGGTAAAGATCGACAAGATCCAAATTAGAATTTGCATGGATTTTCGCAATTTGAATCGGACATGTCCCAAGGATGAATTTCCTATGCCAAGCATACATAGCTTAGCTGATGCTACCGAAGGGCATGAGATGTATAGTTTTATGGATGGGTATGTTGGCTAAAACCAGATAAGACACTATACCAAAATGTTAATTTTGTGACTGCCAATAGGGGTGACAAACTAGTCACTCCCGGGAGCAGTCACAAAATTATTTGTGACTGCCATTAGGGGTGATAAAATTAATTGGTTAAAAAAAATTGTGTCAATTAGTTTGTTACCGCTAATGGGAGTCACAAATGTTACCATATAATTAATTTGTGACTCCTATAAGCAGTCACAAATTTATAACTGTCGCAAGCACTCACAAGTTTATTAGTAGACATAAGCTATGACTCTTATGAGAAGTCACGAAATTATAACTGCTATGAGGAGTAACAAATTTCAGTCTTAGACTTAATTTATGACCGCTATTAGCGGTCACAAATTTGTAACTGCTATTAGCGGTCATAAATTTTGATCTAAGACTTAATTTGTAACTGCTATTGGCAGTCACAAATTTGTAACCGCTCCCAGCAGTCACGAATAGCAGTTACAAATTGGGGTCACCAGTTATAACCCCATAGGGGTTATAAAAAATTGTGACTGTTGTTAGGAGTTATAAATTTACTTTTGTCACCCCCTAAATTATGACGGTAAATAGTAGTTATAAAGGTCATTTGTGAGTGCTAACAGCACTCACAAATCTCCCATTTTGGTGTAGTGAGATGGACCCGACCATGTGAAAAAGACTGCCTTCCACATTCCATTAGGGAACTTCCACTACACGGCCATGTCATTCAGATTAAAGAATGTCGGGGCCACATACCAAAGGACCATGATGGAAATTTTTCATGATCTATGTCATGATATACTAGAATTTTATGTAGATGATCTAATAGTGAAATTTAAGAACGAAAGCAAGCACATAAAGGACCTCAGGAGAGTGTTCAAGAGGTGCCGCAGATACAAGATGCGGATGAACCCCTTGAAGTGTGACTTCGGGGTCACCATAGGAAAATTTTTAGGTTTTGTTGTGAATAGGCTGGGGGTGTAAGTACATGCAGAAAAGATGAAAGCCATAGTGATGATGCCACCCCCGAAGAGTCAGCGGTAGCTCAAAATCTTCTTGGGAAAGGTATCCTACTTGAGAAGGTTCATACCCGCGCTGGCGGAAGTGACTCACCCATTCACACCCCGGCTAAAAGATAAAGCCAAGTGGACTTGAGGGGAAGAGAAAATGAAAGCATTTGAAGAGATTAAAGAAATTTTAGCCTTTCCATCCACGATGATCTCACCTGAGGCTGGAACACCGCTGCTTCTCTACCTCACGTCAACAGAAAGGTCCCTAGGGGAACTTTTGGCCCAAGAGAAAGAAGGAGTAGAAAATACAATGTACTACTTGTTAAGAGTAATCTCAGGAACAGAATGTAGATACACCAACGTGGAAAGGCACTGTCATGCCTCGATTTTTATGGCTCAAAAGTTAAGACATTGTTTGCTAGCCGTTACAATTCATATAGTCACAAAGTGTGACCCTATCAAGTACCTCCTAGTGCAGAAAGTACTTGGAGGACATGAAACAAGATGGTTTTTGAGTTTGTCAGAATATGATTTAAAATACGTAGTGCCCAAAGCCATCAAGAGTCAAGCAGTGGCAGACATGTTGGCCTATTTTCCAAGAGGAAACTTTGATCCCCCTAGCGAAGAGTTACCTGGGGAGAGCTTCCAATAATGCAGGGTAGAGGAAATGAAAAAGTGGGAAATGGAATATGATGTCTCGAGCGCCTAAGGAATAGGAGGTGCGAGCATCATACTCTCGAACGGTAAGGAAAAGATCACCCTCTCTTTCAAGTAATACTTCAAATGCTCAAACAATGAGGTTGAGTATGAAGCTCTCACATTGGGTATGCTGGAAGCACTTCGGAGGGGTGTCAGGGTATTATGCATCTGGGGGACTCTAACCTGGTAGTGAAATAGGTTAATGGGGAGTTCTCTCTCAAACATGCTAACTTGGCACCCTACAGATACATCATTCAGAGGTTGTTGGGATAATTCTTGGAGGTAACTATTAGTAGACATGCAAGAATAATGAATAAGCATCCCGATGCGCTAGCTATAATAGTGCAGAAGTTAGACATGGATAAGGAAGAAGTCACGATCATCGTGCGGCAGATGAGAGTGCCTACCATAGTGAAGTCTTTGTTCCAGGGTAATGAGCCAAAAAACTGGAGGCACCTAGTTGTGAAGAAACTAGAGACAAGAGAGGGGATGATAAAGATGTTGGAGTTAGCTAACTACCACCTGCTATAAGGAACACTTTACTTCAAGAGCCCTGGAAGGTTCTTAGCAAGGTGTGTTTGAGAACAAGAAGCTAAGGAGAGGTTGACTGAGATGCATGAAAAGCACTGCGGGGATACGGATATCAAATTTTACAATCGATTAAAGCGTGGGGAGCTACTATTGGCCCACCATGAGCACAGAGGTTGCTCGTCTGTGACAAGGTTATTTAAAGTGCCAAACTCATTTCGACTAGCCAGCAAAAGTGAATTTTGTGGAGGCCTTTGAAGATTAGAGGCAATCGTACATAGTGTATCTGAAAGATGGTGAATTTCCCACGGAGAGAGCAGATGAAATTTATCTCTGGAAGAGGGTAGCCCGTTTCAACTTGGTGGAAGGAGTGATCTATAGGAAAGGCTATAATGATAAGACACTGAAGTGCATAGCTAACGAAGACACATATGAGAACACACTATATAGTTGACTTACTTGAGTCTGTGCCATATAGGAGTTACAACTAGTTTGGATATCGAGATAAAATAGGATTAGATTTTTCAGCATTACTTTATCTCAAAAAGGTATCCAAGCTCCAAGGAATCCCAGTCTAAGCACCTCGAGTAACTTCACAGGGAAGTATTTTAGAACCACAATTAGGACACACACTCTGCATATATATGTCTAGTATGTGTGCACAATATTTTGTTGTTAGACCTCGTCAAATATTTTTTTTTTGAAAAAGGATTTATTTTAACAATTTTTTAATAATTTGAAAATAATCTTTTCATTTAATTAAAATTGAGATTTTAAAAAAATCTTTGTGCTGCATTATCCTTTTATAAGGTTGTTCGCACGTTTTTTAAAAGACACAACAATTATGTTTCTATGAATCTAAGGTTAGATAGTAACCATAGATGGAGGTTTAATCAACGAACCAAAGTCGTCCAGCTTCAATTCGTGTAACCTCCAAATCGACCAACCTCAGTTAAGCCTCAATCCTCATGACTCGCTTTCAAACAACCAATGTACAAACTGATCTGAACCCTTATTTTTGTGTTCATCAATGGTCCATATTATCATTAAATTTGTGTGACTTTGGAATTCAGCCTATCAGCGCTTGTGTTTACTCTGTTGTTTGCCAACCCTTTGATTTAGTTTGACATACACAGATCACAGCACTTCGTTTGCAACCGACTTTTGAGCTAAGTATATAAACTCACTTGGGGTTTCAATTTTTGTTTGTTGGAGAAATTAGAGAGAGGGATAGCGGAGAGGTGAGAGAATAGATATAGAGAGATAGGCAGCGGCACTGAGATCGATAAGGGGAGACTTCATCTTCTACTCCTCCCTAAGAAAAACAGTGAGAGAGAGAGGTTTATCTCCATTATAGCTCCTTAATAAATATGAGAGTGAGAAACCAAGAGAGAAACGTAATTCCATATACAATCATACACGTTTCTTTCTTTGAAACCAAAATACCCAACGCCAAATTTAATTTTCAAACAGTAAACCCATTTGAGAGATTAAAAATGTTTAGGGTTTATTTGGTTTGGGGTTTTGGTTGTTTGACTCAAGTTTGAAGACCTTCTTCAATAATTTGTCTGTTTAAGAACCATATAGTTCATAGATTATATTTTTATTGGTTCTTTATTTTTTTCTTGGATCTTTATTATATTTGTTGTTGTTGAATCCAGGAATATAGTTTCAAATAAATTTGAAACACAAGACTTATTGTTGTGCAGATTTTCATATTTGATAAATACATTTTTGGTTTCAAAAATTAATTTCACAAATTGGTGAAATAAAATTGAACATAAATAATTTTGAAACTTGTTTTGATTTGAAATTTTTATTCCAAATCTAAAAATGTTTGAATCTTATATTCAAACATATTTGGGATTATTTGCATTTCATATAAAAGTGGCTTGTAATTCATAGGATATTGCTTGTATTATTGATTGAGAGGGTGAGAAGCATTTATGCATTTATTTTAATTAACAAACACTATCACTCTCACATGAACACTTTGAGATTGTGGTTCTTGGTGAGATATTTTGTTTGTTGGAGCTGCTATAATCAAAGAGGACAAGGACAAAGCAAGGAAGTTGCGGGAAGGAAGACTACTTCAAGTCAGAAGCCTTTGAGAGTGGTGTAACTTGTGTAGGTAACGTTCCGAACATAGATTTAGATCTTGTATTGCATGCTTAGTACTGTAACGTGTGTCGTGTGATTATTAGTGGATTTTTGTTTTATGGCGTACAGGTCACCGTGGATGTTTCCCTTATTTTAGGGTTTTACCACGTTAAAAATAGCGTGTCAAATTTGCTTGAATCTTCTTAATTCCTTTGGTGAACATTATCTCACTTAAGACTTAATTGTCGGTTTTAGTTTTAAAAACCCAAGGTAATCAAACTAATGAATCTAGAGAACATATTCAGAAAAAACGTTTTAACACATCTAGTGTTGTATTTTGAAATGAGTTTGGTTCATTACTCAACTTATAACTTTTTGGTATTAACTTAGTAAACAAGTTTTTCAAGTGGTATCATAGTGGATTTATCAAAAGATATTTTGATCCTAAAACTCTAGAGATTTTTTTCGAAATCTATTTCTGAATATGGATGAAAGATTTGAGAACTTAGGTGACCTTTCCCGGCCACCACTCTTTAATGGAAACAACTTTTCTTATTGGAAAGTACGAATGGTTGCTTTCATTCAAGGAACTCTTAGTGAGGATCTTTGGGATATGATTGAAAATGGTTATGAACATCCAACTAAGTCTTTATCCGATACTGATCTCACAAGGATTAAGAAACTTCTTAGCGAATTTACTATTATAGAGAAAAAGAAGTCTCTCGATAATTATAAGGACAAGAATGCTATGTTTATGTGCATTAACGAGCATGAGTTTAAAAGAATATCTATTTTCTCTACTTCTAAGGAGGACTGGATACTCTAGTCACCGCACGGTGACGAATGAGTTAAGGCTGAAAAAACACAAATGCTTATCCAACATTACAATACACTAATTATGGATGACAATGAATCATTTGATGATTTCTACATTAGGTTAACCGATATTTTCACAAAATTACTTGCAAATGGTATAACCTATAGTAGAAAAGAAATCATTCAAAAGATTCGTAGGTCATTACCTGCTAAGTTTGATAATAAGAGATATGCCATAGAAGAAGTGGATGACCCAAACTTAACTCCTGAATTACTAAGTAGAAAATTAAGAATTATTGAGATGGAGTTAGAGTTTAAAAAACAAATGACTACTCCAAATAATAGACTCACTGGATCTAATGTTGTGTTTTCATCATAATTGACTTCACCTAAAGTCAGTCCCTTCGACTTTAACATTGACTTAAATGATGACTGTGATTTTGATGATCTTGATAACCAAATTGCCTTAATAAGCAAACAGTTTAAGAAAATAATCAAATTCAGGAACTCATTGGCAGCCAGACATGGCAAACAAGGTTATCAAGGCCCTCAAAATTCCAGACCTCATGAAAGACATGACAATAAAAGGACTTATGATATTAACAGAACTAAGATAGACGTGAAAGATGTCAAATGTTATGGATGTGGAAAAATGGGACATGTTGCGAATAAATTCCCAAATAAGCCTACCAACAATACTAGGGCCAATATGTGTAAGATATGGGATGACTCTATTGATTCTGATGAAGATGAAACTGAGTCAATCCATAATTATGAGTCTTGTATGTCATTCTATTCTAGGATCATATACCATGATGATGATTAATGTGTGTTTACTCATGATTTTATTTTTCCAATTGTTTCATCTATTGTTGAAAACGTTATGACTGTTTATGATAAAAAAAACATTGATAGTGATAGCTTAAAGGTGTGTCAAACTGAAAGCATTGTCATTAAACCAGAGGTGTGTGTGAGTTCCACATATAAAATGAACGCTATAGGGGAAACTTCACATGACACACTTAGTGAGTCTGATGACGATCTTCCAGATCTGCAAGAGCTATACACAAAAATGCTTAAGAAAAGTATTATTAAGCTTCTGAATAAGCATATTGATTTACTTAACCAGACTATTAGGAAGAACGTATAAGAGTTTACATCACAATGTGGTGCCCATGAGACCGAAACTAGTGAATTTTCTGCAAAAATAGAAGATCTTTCTGAAAAAAATAATATTTTGGAACAAAAATACAAGTCTACCTTGGTAGAACTTGAAAAATCTAAGCAAAAAGTTTCAAACGTGTTTAAAAAATGCTTACACTTTGAAACTCAAGCTAAATCCTACGAAGAAATTATTGTGGGAAGCAAGTTTGATTCTAATGAAAAATCTAGTTTTGGATTTGGAGAAAACGTTTATACCAGCAAAAAGGTTTCTCCTGAAAATGTTATTTTTGTAAAATAAGACCAGAATCCTCAGAACACTCAGAAAGAAAATTATTTTTAAAATGTCTCTAAGGCAAAAGAAAGTGATTATACTCAACAACCCAAATCTAATAGTCCAGCTAAGTACGTGTGTCCTCCTGTTAGAAATCATTATTAGAAATCCAAAGCCAATGACACTTGGAAGACCATTCCTATTAGGAATAAACCAATTTTCAAAGAATTTGGTAATTAAGTCAAGTCCTCCACACATTAGTACTGTTCATGCTGTGATGTCTACGGCCACTCCATTGCCGAATGTTTTCAAAAGAGATTGTATACACCTAATTATTTAAATTTTAACTATTCTAGAAAGAGTAGGAATACTTACGTTCTCCTAAGACAGACAACTCATAACTCTAACTATAAAAATAAGGGAGGACCTAAAACTAAGAAGAAACCATTTAGAAAGACCTAACAAAAATTTCCTAAATTAACTGTTAAAACTATGCCTGTTTGGATAAGAAAAGATTACTTGTTATCCCAGCTCAAGTGCAACATTGTCATAACTGCTTTTAAGGCACCATACACTTTGTTTGGATAGTACCTTGACTCCGAATGTTATAAATATATAACCGAAGATGAAACTAAATTAACAGACAAAACAAACTTCCTTGGAGGTAATGTTGTATTTGTTAATGGAGTTTCATCTAAGATCATTGGTAAGGGAACATTGTGTGAGGAAGGTCTTCCTGATATAAATGATATCCTCCTAGTTAAAGGTCTCAAGGCTAACTTACTTAGCATATCTCAATTTCGTGATTCCAATCATATTGTTACCTTCTCTAAACCTGATTGCAAAATCCTTGATGAAAAGGGAAATTATATTTTAACAAGAAACATAAATGAGGATAACTGTTACACAGTCCTTCCTAAGTCTGAATCTTGTAATAGATTGGGACATACAAATTTTGATAATCTTCGTAGAAAAGGTTTCCAAGAAATTGTTAGAGGATTTCCTAAAATAAAAAATTCTTTTAATCTCATCTGTGGTCCTTGTCAAGAAGGGAAAATATGTAAACCTTCTCATAAGAAAGTTAAAGATGTTTTAACAACAAAACCTTTGGAATCAACCCACATGAAACTTATGGGTCCCTCTTTAACTGTCAGCTTTTGTGGTAACAGTTACATACTTGTTATTGTGGATTATTACTCATGATATACTTGGGTTTCATTCATGAAAAATAAATCCAATACCTTCTATGAGTTCTTAAAAATACTTTTAAAAATAGAGAACGAGAAGGATACCCAAGTATGTCTCATCAGAAGTGATAGAGGTAGAGAATTCAAAAATTCTGGTGTTGCAGAATATTGTGTAACCAATGGCTTTAAACATGAATTTAGTGCGCCTAAGACACCTCAGCAGAACAGCATTACTGAAAGGGAAGATAGAACTTTACAGAAGATGACGGGTTATGCAACATGAGAAAAATCTACCTAAGTATTTTTGGGCCGAAGTTGTTCAAACGGCTTGTCGTATCATTAATCAGGCATACCTTAGGAAGAATTTCAAACCTGTTAATGATATTCGATATGAGTATCTTTGTAATTTCATTGGTGTGATAGTTCTTACTTAATTCAACACATGATTCATATCCTCGGTAGTTCCATGCTCATGATTGGTTTCTGAGGGTTTAGCTCATGGACGTTTCTCAAATGACAAAAGACGCCTCCTAATATCTTTTTAATGTAGGATACCCTTGTATCTACCCTTGTATATATGATTTCTTGTGTTGACATACTATATCATATTCTCATGATTTGTATTTTTTACCCCATTGTATATTTGAGCAAAATTAGGTGAGAAGAACTTGAGTACCCGTGCTACGATTTATATTTTTTGGTACTAACACAACTAAAATGCCATTGAGTGTTTAATCCTTTTCAGGCATTTTTCAGACACGGTGGTATAGCTTGTCCTATTTATTAGGGTATTGGTATGTATTGTAGTCGAGTAATGTATTTTCTTCTCTTATTTTTTATTCTAGGATGGGAATGGGTAGATAGAGATTTTTGTATAGGAAATCTACGATTTTTTATTTTTACCCACGAGTTCAGGATACTCAAGGGAATTTTGTCTCTAATAAATGGGGAAATTGAGAACACATTATATGGTTGACTTACTTGAGTCTGTTCCATATAAGAGTTCCAATTAGTTTGGATATCGAGACCAAATAGGATTATATTTTTTCGAGTTAGTCTATCTCAAAAAGGAATCGAAGCTCCAAGGAATCCTAGTCCAAGCACCTCGAGTAACTTCAAAGGGAAGTATTTTTGAACCACAATTAGGACACACACTCTGCATATATGTGTTTAGTATGTGTGCATAATTTGTTTTTGTTAGACCTCGTCAAACATTTTTTTTAAAAAGGAATTCTTTTAACAATTTTTTAGTCATTTGAAAATAATGTTTTCATTTAATTAAAATTGAGTTTTTAAAAAAATCTTTGTGTTGCATTATCCTTTTAGAAGGCTGTTCGCACGTTTTTTTAAAGACACAACAATTGTGTTTCTATGAATCAGAGGTTAGATCGTAACCATAGATGGAGATTTAATCAACAACCAAAGTCGTCCAGCTTCAGTCCGTGTAACCTCGAAATTGACAAACCTCAGTTAAGCCTCAATCCTCGTGACCCGCTTTCAAACAACCAATGCAGAAACTGATCTGAACCCTTGCTTTTGTGTTCATCAACGATCCATAGCTGTTATCATTCAATTCGTGTGACTTCGAAATTCAGTCTATCGGCGCTTGTGTTTACTCCATTGATTTCCAACCCTTCGATTCAGTTTGACAAACACAAATCGCAGCCCTCAAGAAATTAAAGAGAAGGATGGAGGAGAGCTGTAGAGAGGTGAGAGAGCAGATATATATATAGAGAGAGAGATGCGTCTGATCAATAAGGAGATACTTCATCTTCTACTCCTCCGTGAGAAAAAATGTGAGAGAGAGGGAGAGGTTTATATCCTTTAAAGCTCCTAGAGAAATACGAGAGTGAGAAACCAAGATAGAGAAACCCAATACCATATACAACCATACACGTTTCTTTCTTTCAAACCAAAATACACAAAGCCAAATATAATTTCCAAATAAACCCATTTGAGAGATTAAAAATGTTTAGGGTTTATTTGGTTTGGGGTATTGATGGTTTGACTCAAGTTTGAAGACATTCTTCAACAATTTGTCTCTCAAAGAACCATATAGTTCACAGATTATATTTTTGTTAGTTCTTTATTTTTTTTGGATCTTTATTATATTTGTTGTTGTTGAATCCAAGAATATAGTTTCAAATAAATTTGAAACATAAGACTTATTGTTGTGCATATTTTCAGATTTGATAAATACATTTTTGGTTTCAAAAATTAATTTCACAAATTGGCGAAATAACATTGAAATAAATAATTTTGAAACTTGTTTTGATTTGAATTTTTTATTCGAAATCTGAAATTTTTTGAAGTCTTATATTCAAAGAATATTTGGGAATATTTGCATTTCATATAGAAGTGGCTTATAATTCATAGGATATTGCTTGTATTATTGATTGAGAGGGTAAGAAGCATTTTTGCATTTAGTTTAATTCACAAACACTATCACTCTCACACGAACACTTAGAGATTGTGGTTCTTGGTGAGATATTTTGTTTATTGGAGTTGATATAATCAAAGAGGAAAATGACAAAGCAAGAAAGTTGCGGGAAGAAAGATTACATCAAGTCAAAAGCCTTTGAGACTAGAGTAACTCGTGTAGGTAACGTTCTGAACTTAGATTTAGGTCTTGTAATGCATACTTAGTGCTATAACTTGTGCCGTGTGATTATTAGTGGATTTTTGTTTTGTGGCGTAGAGGTCACCGTGGATGTTTTCCTTATTTTAGGGTTTTCCCAAGTTAAAAAATCGCGTGTCAAATTTGCTTGAATCTTGTTAATTTCTTTTGTGAACATTATCGCACTTAAGATTTAATTGTGGGTTTTAGTTTTAAAAACCCAAGGTAATCAAACTAACGAATCTAGAGAACATATTCAGAAAAAACTTTTTAACATATCTAGTGTTGTATTTTGAAAAGAGTTTTGTTCAACGATTTTATTTCGGATTTTTCTCAACTTATAACTTTTTGTTATTAACTTAGTAAACAATTTTTTCAATAGAGAGGGTGTTGAAGGAAGCCCGTGATCCCTCCCACATGGGAGGTGCCAAGTTGTATGATCAACAGATAACGCTGGGGCCAAGTTCATCATATACGAAAGGATCGCTTTCATGATGGGAAAATGGTTAATATTCAGTGGGTGCATAGTGAGGGAACTGATCGTGATCAGGTGCACAAGGTTGCCATGATGACTGTGGGAACGTGTGAGGATCCATAACATTGGATTAGGATTCATAATGCGTGAAAGGGTGATCAGGCCTCCACGAATAACTAGGGTACTCACACCACTTGGAATTGGGTATATCGGGATAATAGGCCGAGGTGGGTTCCGGAACAGTGTCATATGGATACACATGTTCTATAGTGGGTTCGGATGAATATCAATAGTATGGATACTCATGGGATATGTGACCGGCATAAGAACAATGGGTGCAAAACATCGTATGCGACACGTCGACACTTAACACCGAAGGTGATGGAAAATGAGGTGCGTGCATGGATGGGTCAAGAGTATTTACGGTACTCGTGAGAGAGGTGAGACCACTAAGGATATCATAAAGAAACGGCTCGGGATCAGCTTCACACGTGTCGCGTGACAATGAAAAATGACCAAAGTAGTCCCGTAAAGGACGTTCTTCGTCCATGTGGAGATATATATATATATATATATATATTTGTTTTTTTAAATTTTTTCAAAAGGAAAGAAAATATTTTTGGAGTTTTGTGAAAAATAAAGGAAGAAAATATTTTTGGTTTTTTCTAAAATGAAACAAACAAAATATTGTTGGATTTTTTTTATAAAAATGAAAGAAAATTTTTTGGGATTTTTTGGAAAAAAGGTGGGGAAAAATAGGTGGACTCTTTGAATGGACGAACTAACTAACATCCGCCTATCGAAAAATTAAATTGGACACACACGTGTCAAGAAAAATTCCTAACTAGCACATAGCCAATTTTTATCTTTAAATTTAGTGAAAGGGTAGTCAAATTTTAATTAAGTCCGCGGGCGATAAAAATCACGAAAATTATCTGAGTGATCGCCTTTGCAAAATTTTCTCCTACTGGGCTACCTAGTTGATTGATTTTAAATTTAGTGATGGCTAGGGTATCACACAATTGGTAAGCGAGTGAGTCGGATGATGAAATCCTTTCTCGTGAGTGACCGGGTGTAGGTCTTAGTCAATCAATTCATCGCACCATTCGAAAATAAATGCGAGAATAAAATCACGTAATAGCGCACAAAGCACACAAAAGAATTGACTCGCTAACAGGAGAGGCGCGAGGGTGTAGAAATGTACCTCCCACGGTTTTTACGTCATGGGGTGCCGAAAAATTTGAGTCGACCATGGGGAGATCACGCTTATCTCAGTCGGCCCTGGGAGTCCTACCGACCCAAGGTAGAGAGGCTTCTAAATCCTCGCCTTTGGACGCCCTCTCTCAACCTTGTCCGGTTTCCCAATAACGCTTGTCTTCTATTATTATAATTTTTTAAATGAAAAATAAAATAAAGGTGTCTCTATGCACCGCAATAAAAGAAATGATAAAATAAACATAATACAAGCCTTCTAAAATAAATAAAAATGGTACTAAAATGCAACAAAATATAGAAAATAAATGAACTACAAAATTGAATCCGCTCCGAGCGCTTCACGCTCCCAAGAATGGCAACGACGCCATTTGATAAAGAAACTTTTCGGTATATTTTGTCGTCGTTGCTTGAAAAGCTCCTCTAATCAAAATCCTTGATTACCTACAAAATATAGCAATCTAAAGTGTAGAGCGGTAAGTAAGGATGTCAATCCACATCAAGGGGGTAAGCTAGAGACAAACTCAATAGTAATTCACTTTTTATTTTATTTTTGGAATTTTACTTTTTCTATTTTTTAAGCTTTTTCAATATTAAAACAATTGGGGTGAGGATGTGAAATAACACTAAACTAAAATGAAAGATCAAATTACAAACTAAAAAGTATTTAAAATGAAAAATAAAGTCTAACACAAAGATATGAGGTAAATGAGGTAAATAAATGTGAGAACAATCAAGGAGTCGGACTATACCACAAATTTAAGCTATTCTAACTAATTAATTTAATTAATTGAATTCTCCCAAATTAATATCAAAATTACAAATCAACTCTCGTTGCAAATGTAATTTTAATAGTAACCTTTTAGAAAATTAAGTTTAACCCCCCACAACTCTAGAAAAATAGATCTACATTCCTTTTAATTAATCACCTGCTAGGATCGATTTATTAAAATTTATGTAAATTTAGAAAATGAATTTTAGAGTTTAAATTCAAGGAATAATACCACACTTAAGAAACTCCTATCTCTTGTTCAAATCTAAAATGGGTATTATAACTTAGAATTTTGATTTTCTCACGAAAATCATTTACCCTCTCTCGAGGCATAAATTTAAGGGTGGGGGATCAAAATTAATATTCAAAGGGAATTTTCAAGTAATCAAACTAATTAAATTAAAATAACATCAAATAAGGGTTCACCCCACCCCTTGAAAGGGGATTTAGCCTAACATGGTATGAAATTTGAGAAATTAATAATCAAAGGCATAAAATAAATGAGAAGAGAAGAAAATAATCAAACTTAAAATCTTGATTGTTAATTGAACTTCAATCCATGACTTGAAATGATCATCTCTCAATTTGAATGATCCAAACAATATTACATTAAAAATTTCACTGAAATTAATCCTCACAATAATTTATTTTTCCCTCACTATCTAAAAAAAGTAAAATAAAATAAATGCTAACTTAAAAAAACTAAACTAAAATGGTGTTTCTCTTTCTAAAATACTCTCTACAATTTTCTACCTCAAAACCCTCTTTAAAATGGTCTTCTTCCTCCTTAAAAAATTGGAATGGAGCTAAGGGTAAATTGGGTAGAGATTAAATGGACATGAGGTTTGTGGATAAGTTGGGGTCAAAATAGGAAAATGCACAGATGTGCATGGGTTTTGTGAGGTCAAGTGGCAAGTGAGGTGGTGAGGATAAAAACAAATCAGATTTGGGTAAAAGGGTTTGGGGGTGTTTATGGAAAAAGGGTTTTAAAAGGTTAAAGACATGTGAGGCTTTGAATTGTCTTTTGGTTTATTGGTAGGTTAGAAAATCGTGTTGGCTTAATGGGTTGAAGTTGGTATTGGCCTGGTTTTGAAAATGGGTATGGGATTGGATGGGTTCGGAGTATGGGATTCAGGTTGGTTAACCGGAGGGAGATGGGTCGTTGGGGTCGGATTGGGAGGCATAAGGGGTTGGGTCAGATGGTCAAAGGGTTTGGGATTTATTAAAATTGGGTTGAGGTCCTCTTGGTGGGATCTGGGGGTTCGGGTTAGAGGAGGTCGCACAGGGGTTAGAGGGTGAGGGTTGGTTCGGGATGATGAGTTGAGGCAAGCCGGTGAGGGCGACGGCAGGGGGTGTCGCAGGAGGTTTGCCGTGGATAGAGGCTCGATGGGGGTTAAGGTGGTTTAGTTCGGCGGTAATGGGGCGGGGTTGGTCATCCGGACTGGGCGCAAGAGAGAGAGATGGGTTCGGTTAAGGGAGAAAGGTGGTATGGAAATGGTGATTGGTTGTGGGTTATGGAGGATAGAGGAGAGAAAGTGTTAGGAGGTAGAAGAAGGTGGGAGGTTATATAGTGTGATGAGGTGTAGGGTTTATGATGTGGGTGAGGGATTTAATGGGGTGTATGTGAGTGTGTAGGTTTTAGGGGGGGTGTTTAATTTGGACACCTAAAAATAATAAAGTCTAACTAATAAAAATAAAACTACTAAAACTAAAGATCTAAAAATTAAATTCCTACTCTAAAAATAAAATAAAGACTCAATTAAAAATCTATGAAAAAAATAAAAGGGCACCAACTAAACACACGAGCATCGGGATAGGTTTAGGGACAGGTTTAGGGTAGGCCGAGGTACGGGATAAGGGTAATTAGCTCCATAATACTCACAATTGCCTTGAAATACGCTTTTGAACACATCAACATGAATTCGACCTACAAAATAGATAATAAAGCGCATAAGACCCAAATTGCTGAGAATTAGCAACTAAATAAACGTCTATTCGGGGTATAAAATGTACACTTTTGGGTGCTTATCACCCCCCCCCCCCCCCCCCCCCCAAATAGAGCGTTTCTAGTCCTCGAGAAATAAGATAGAGACAAATAAATATAAGAAACCAAAAGTGTACCACTTTAGCGGGCACTTGTGATTGCACTTAGCATGTGCAACAAGCCTTTAAACCTATAGGTTGCCCTACAGGACGAGTTGTGTCTCGTGAGGGTTTACATGGAATATATCCACAAAATTCTTATTTGTAAAGATTTATTGAAAGGAAGTCAATCTCTTATTAGACATAGAATGATCGCACAATCCATCATGATGATGCTGGAAATAGCACCACCAGATAAGGTGTTGCCAAGCTCAAGCAAGTGATAACAATGGCTACACAGGAGAGTATATATATATATATATATATGTGTGTGTGTGTGTGTGTGTGTGTGCGTGTGTGTAGAAGGAGGTGAGGAGAAAAGGATGAACACTTTAATATAAGTGGTTCAGCCAATCTGGCCTACGTCCATTGTGAGTGTGTGTGAGTAATATCACTGAATGAAGGCACTAATGGCCATGGATACAATCTCTCAAGCTTTCTCTCTCTACTATGTAAAATGACAGAATTTTAGCAAGGGTTACAATTCTAGATCATTTTACAAGGTAGAGCATGACCTCTATGTATAGTACTTAGGGGGTGTAATGTACCCCCTAAGCATGTAATGAGCATGTGTATGAAGATCCAACCAGTGCTAGGAGGACACCTGGCCGATCTTAACTAAATAATGATGACCTCAATATTCTCTCATGTGGAGGGAATGATTCAGTTATAACAGATTTATCCACGTGTTCCAAGCCATACATGTGCTTCTAAATGCACGGCTGTCTTTGATTGGTGCCAACCTCGGCCTGAAAGAGTACGAGGTTGGTGAAGTTCGAATGTTCCTTTACCCGAGGTCAATATTCATGTGGACCTTGGCCAGGTTGACTGGCCGAGGTAGATGTAACGTCGGCCTGGGTCGACCCATGTCAGGATGATGGAGCTTGTGAGGCTTTGCTGACTAGCTGATAAAATATAACATCGACCTGGGCCGATGTTTTTTATTGATGGATGCCTGAACACAGGTACAAGCCTTGTTGACCTCGGCTGATGCCCAACCGAGGTTGATGTATAGGTTGATGCAACGTCTGCCAGGGCCGACCCTATGAGAGACGATATTACTGACTATTATGAGTTTCTGCCACCTCGGTTGTGAGTCAGGCCGAGGTTAGTGTCTCTGAATAGGAAGGTTAATCCTCAGGTCACCAAATTATGAAGTTTAACCTCATAAATTACCACCAAATTAATGATGTTTAAGGTCTGAGGACACCATATAATGAGGTTTACCCTCAATTTTCACCAAATTAATGATGTTAAAGGTCTGAGGTCACCATAATATGATGTTTCACCTCGTAAATTTTACTAAATTAATGATGTTTAAGGTCTGAGGTCATTATGACATTTACCCTAGTAAATTTCACCAAGCTAATGATGTTTTAGATCTGAGGTCACTAAATAATGATGTTTCACCTCGTAAATTTCACCAAATTAATGATGTTTAAGGTCTGAAGTCACCAAATAATGATGTTTTACCTCAGATTTCACCAAATTAATGGTGTTTAAGATTTGAGGTCACCATAATATGATGTGAACCATCAATTTTCACCAAATTAATGATGTTAAAGGTCCGAGGTCATAAAATTATGATGTTTACCCTCATAAATTTCACCAAATTAATGATGTTTAAGTTATGAGGTCATCAAATTATGATGTTTACCCTCATAAATTTCCACCAAATGATGTTTAAGATCTGAGGTCACCATATAATGATGTTTACCTCATAGATTTCACCAAATTAATGATGTTTAAGGCCTGAGGTCACCAAATAATGATGATGCTGGAAATAGTACCACCAGATAAGGTGTTGTCAAGCTCAAGAAAGTGATAACAATGGCTACACAGGAGAGTATATGTATATATATGTAAAGGGAGGTGAGGAGAAGAGGATGAAAAATTGAATATAAGTGGTTCAGCCAATCAGGCCTACGTCACTGTGAGTGTGTGTGAGTAATATCACTGAATGAAGGCACTCATGGCCATGGATATAATCTCTCAAGCTTTCTCTATCTACATGTGATAGACCAAGCTCCTGCAAGAACTCTTCCTCCAGCCTAGCCAACTTGGCTTCATACTCCTGATCACCAGACTCAAGTCTTTCCAGCGGGGACTAAAGTGACATAATACAAGACTAAAGTGATGTAATCTAACCATGAATTCTTATAGCCTCATCCTACCATTAGTCGACCTTAGACTGTCTGGAGGTGTGACGTCTCACCATCTTCCAGAAGGGAACGCTTAGAAAATGACGAACTCCAGACTCAATCTAGATAAAAATGATAGAACAGATGCAAGTCACGAATAGCATCCAAAAATAGCAAGTTAGAGGAGCTTGTCAGCTCATCAGGAGAAGTAGTCAAGAACTCATGAATATGGCTAGCAAGAGCCTTCAGGTTGAACACCGTGAGGCTATCAATATCAAGTACACTCTGACGAGTGAATGTCTCTGGATGATTCTCCAATATCAAGTCTAGGATCTCATACTCATGTGTCCTGAAGCACCTTGGTCGCTCCTCGCGCCACAGCCTACTCATAAAGGATGTAGGAGCCTCCACCTCAGCATCACCATCATAATGGCGCGACTCTATCTTAGAGGGAACAACAGAAGACTCTCCACCAGAATCACCATCATCGACGGTAGGAGTGGCTTCATAAATCTTATCCCCCTCGTCAGCTACCTCGATGGACCCATCAATAAGATCTTGAAAACAAATGCTCATGACGAGTGAGAAGAGAAAGAAGGCAATGACAACTGTATCCATACCCTAAAAAAACTAAAGTCGTGATAGGGATTATACCCCAAGACCCAAAGGGATGAGCATGCTGCCACCAGTTTGGAGGGTGACAGCCGAATGGAGAATGCCAAGTTAGGCGTAAAAAACAATAACAAGGAACATCAATATAACTCACAAGTTAGCAATTGGACAATAGTAACTTGGGTATGATAGTCAAATACCTGAGGAGCATGCAGTACAACGCTCTTCGATTTCTCCATAGAAAACGGAGCAGAAGCCTCACTCACCTGGAAATAATGAAACAAGGGTGAAGATGAGAACACTTTCACAGTATACTTAAGAAGAAAAAGTTAAACAGTAAAAAGAGAATGTATGCCACTATAATACCTCTCTCACAGCCATATCTTCGATATCCTCCATAGTTATCGGAGCAACCTCACTCACCTGGAAATAATGAAATAAGGGTGAAGATGAGAACACTTGCATAGTATACACAAGAAAAAAAAATGGGAAATAGTAAAAAGAGAGGGTATGCCAGTATAATACCTCTCTCGCAGCCACCCCACCAGTAGGATCCACAGTTACCGGAGTAGCCTCACTCACCTGGAAACAATGAAACAAAGGTGAAGATGAGAGCACTTGCATAGTCTAATCAAGAAGAAAAGGGAGAAATTAAACAGGAGAGAACATATGCCAGTATAATACCTCTCTTATATCCATCTCTCCGATATTCTCCATAGTTACCGGAGCAGTTATCTCGCTAGCCTGGAAATAATGAAACAAGGGCAGTGGTAAGCATACTTACATAATAAAAGAAAGAAGAAGAAAAATGGGAAGTGAAAATAGGGAAATATATGACAGTATAATAGCTCTCCCACATCTATCCCTCCAATGCATTTCACGGTCATTGGAACGATTGCAGCACTAACCTGAGAACAGAAGAAACAGGTAAGTGTTATCAAATATTTGTACAACATAGGTATTTTTAAAAAAATATATATATATACATGTACAAATATTAATAAAAATTGAAGGAGTATAAGCAAACCAAGTTTTTACTTGGATAGCTTCATCTGAAGAGCTATCTAAGAAGCTTGCAGCAAGGAGGGCAGAACTAGTGATAGGTTCCGCAGACAAAGAAACCTCGATTATGTTATCCTATTAAAAAAATTTGAAAAACACAAGAAGAGGTTAAACCATGTAAAAGAGTGGTACAAAAATAACTACTCTCATATACGATACCTGAGTAATTCTCTCCACAAAAATTGAAGGAGGAGCTGCGGGTACTCCTGAAAGGGATGCCTCAATAACACTGGTCGCAAATGCGGTGGATAAGGAAGCCTCCACGAAGCTAGCCTACAAATTAAGAGAAAGAGGCAGGAGTCATCAAGTTACTTACCTCACAAAGATAAGTATATAGAAGAAAACCCATTGACCTAAGACGAAAATGGTTACTATAATGGGCACTATGACAGGGCTCTTGCTCAAGGTAATAGGGAAAAGTGGCTCGTCTATAGGAGGGTCTACTAGAGGAATAGTAATAAGAACCATTGGTGAAGTAGTACCAAGGGACAACTCAAAAGGAAAGAATAAATGAGCTTGTTAGTACATCCTAGCTAGAGAAATAATAGACAAGAAGATAACGAAATACCTGAGCCCCATCTAAGGAGGAAGAGTGAAAGATGACCACTGGTGTAGCAGGGGTTATGCTGATGACCTACAGACATTAAAAGAAGTTATTATCATGACTTTTCGAGAAGAATTTACCGATGCCTGAGCTGAAGAAGAAACCTGTGAAATAGGCTCGGTAATCGAGGACATAGTAAATATTGGCCCATGAGAGATAGGCTGGATCAAAGGCGTACTATACATAGATATGTGAACCCGGGGGATAGAACTCCTACTTGAGGGGGACAACCCTGAAACAGTAGTTGCAAAAAAAGGATGGGCCCTTACTGGAGAAGAGAGGCTAAGAGATACAAGGCCCTAGGAAATGAAAACTGACAAAGGACATAAGCACTAAAAACATAGAAATAAAAAAAAAGGGGGAGCCAAGAGAACAAGTAGACCTCTGAAAATGAGATAACCAGGGGCTCAGGTGTAGAAGTGCTTGCTGCTGAAGCAAGAGAAGATGAAGTGGCAGGGATAGAAGGCACAATCCTCTGCAATTAGAAATAGATAGAGACAATAAGGAAAAATATATCATAAAGAATAAGAGAATAGTGAGATTAGCCATATAGAGAAAGTCATAAAAATACCTAAGCAGAACGGGAGGTCACAGAAGCGACCCTGGTGCTAGTAGGATGCACAGATGAAAGCTTCAAGGAAATAACAATATATAACATTTAATTAAAGAAATATAATTTGTGACTTATCAAAATTTCAAAGACCCTTGGAGGGAGTAACAAATCACTCTAAAAATGCCTTGGGAATAAATGAGCATATAACTCCTCTACCACTGGAAAGGAGCACGATGTAGTGGGGGAGGTGAAGGAACACTCGCCTCTGTAGAGGTAACCTATGGAAACATCCCAAGAGAGAAAATTGGTAAACAAGCCAATGACTAAAGAATAAAAAAATTATTTAAATAAAGGTCACAAGTAAATAAAGACTTACAGTAGCAGCACGCATAGTCTGACTATAAGGAAGGGGTCTGATAGTGTAGCTAACCCCAGAAGGGGAATGTGGTGCCTCATCATCGCTGGAGACTCCCTTGAAACTGATAACAAAGCATAAGTGTCAGTAGTGATTTCACCAAAGAAATCCAAGCCATCCACATCACCCGAAGAAGAACTATGATCATCATAGGAAGGTGTACTTCCATAGTCAACTAGTTCCTCTTTTAATGAGGGGGAGGGGGAACCAACAGGTGAAAATATATAAGAGCCTGTTTCACTAAGTAAAGAATGTTTGGATATAGTACCTTTCGTAATAGAAATAGATGTGACTTGTGGTTCCCAAGAAGAAAATCCCAATGCCTGATAACCCCTCTCCCTCACAATCATATAGGTCCCTCCACTCCAAAATCATCGGTATCAGACCCCTGGTCCAGAGTGAAAGGAGCAGCATTATCAATATCGACCCCCTTCTTCCTCTTAGCAGCTCTGGTCCTCACATGAGAAGGAGGGAGAGGCAATAGTAGCAGGGATGAAGTTAGACACATTCGTGTCAGGGTGATTTCTCTTACTCGTCGCAGGAACCTTTGCCTTTACTTTACTCTTGGATTAACCTTTAGATTTGACGGGAGCCATCTCGATCTGCCAAGGCAGGAAAGATTCATCGAGAATTGGATTTACTAATATGGAGGTAGTCTGCTCAAGAGGTGTCCTAGGAGTAGTGCCAAGGTGCCAAGTCTCCTTCTGGGTCCGCCGAATTAAGAATTGGGATTTGACATATTTGGTGGGGTTGGTCTCATGCAGAGGCCCAATCACGTAATTCTAAATTAAGAAACCTGTCGCATACAAAGTAAGAACCGGGAGGTAGTGAATAAAGGCAGATAATCACGAGAAGGCACATATTGCCCCCCAAGTCACGTACTCTATGAAACATTCCTTGAAAGGTGAAATTTCTATATGCCTCTGAGAATAACTCTGAAGGGTCGGTGAATGAAGGGTGAGGAAGGGTGTGGACACCTTGGTCATAGCCAAACTGTCTTCTCGATCTCTCGGAATGATAAAATTTAGCGCCTCAACCTTTCTCTGTCTAAGAAGGGAGGAATCCCGATAACAGCATCACCATTACATTGATATGTGTACATGAAAAAATAGATTCAACGGTGGAAGGACAATAAAAAGTGCCACAGTCACTGGGAAAGAAAGCCAGCTAAAAATGCCACTGGGACTCTTGTTGTAAGGATGAAAGCAAAACTCCTTGATATCATCAATCGAAGTCCATAGGTTTTTTTTAGGGGTTTTCTTATGCCACCTCAGAAGACGAGCAACATTACTGTCACAGGCCTAGGCCTGAGGGGCAAAATGGGGAAAATGATTAAATAAGAAGGCCATCAGGAGAACAGAATTAGCAAAGTTAGCAGCATCATAACATCCGCAAGATCTCTAAACATCTACATGAGCACGGTCCATCCATGTGTAAAGGGAACCCATAACTAAGGCAGCAAGAGGTATTGACCTACCTCGCGACAGTCTCACGGTTAATTTAAAAATAAGCTCACAGGGAGAGTCCTCGGGTTTACCTGGAAGTAAGAATCAGCTCAAAAAAGTAACCAGGAAGCTAACTAAATGCGAAGGGGAGTGAAGCTTGGGACTATCCTAACTTTTGAGAGATGCGCTAGGAGTCACCCCTTTCGACGGCTGCTCAAACTCTCTGAACTAATATCTCTGCCATTTGGCAAAGGAATGTTTGGTGAAACCAGTCATGTTTATAGCCACATATCTTGAACACTCAATGAGTGTTTCCTACAACTCCGTCACCATTTTTTGCTCCACGGGATCCTCATAACCATCAGTCAAAACATGATGCCCAAAGAAAGGTAGAGCATATAGCTCACAGACATCCTACATAGTAATGATAAACTCACCCAAACTAGTCACAAATGTATGAGATTCCCTACTCCACCGGGACAATAAGAGATTGGGAGTAGAGTTATGTCTGGATATAGTCCAAGATCTTAGACTGTACACACTAGTAAGAACGCCCACTTCCTTAAGGGTCGCCTTATAAGAAGGAACACTCAGAATATAATCAACCTAAATGTACCACTCCTCTGGGGCACCCCCTGCTGCTTTGATTTCAATATTGGAGTAAGGGAAGTCACCATGATCAACTCTATCTCTGAGAATAGATTCGAAAAAAATAATTAGGGAATCAGTTAACTCACCTAACCTCACATGGAATCGGTTGAGAATATTGGCGACGAACTTCTCCTCAAATTGAGAAAGGAAAGCCATGAAATTACCACCTGGTCCAAAAAATGGTGTGCGACGATAGACGCCAAAGTCTCTTTCCTGGCGAGTGCACATATAATCTTCCCAAGCTTGAGAAAAAGATGAAGTCGTGGAAGAACTGCCGATGGCCATCGGTTCAAAAGAGGAACCCACAGTTGAAAAAGTATCAGATAAGTACCCTATCATATTCAACATCCCAAGCGAGGAACCCTCGCCAACCTCCAATTATCGCGAGGAACCCAGTGATGAGGAACCCCTGCCAGCCCTTTTATGGTCGCGAGGAAACTTGAAATGAGGAACTCGTGCCAGCCCCTAGTTGTTGTGAGGGATCCATAAACGAGAAACCCTCAGTGGAAAAAAACCTAGCGAGGAACTCCTCATGGGAAAAAATATTGTCGAGGAACCCAAATTGGTCGAGACCCCCAACGAGGAACCCTCCTCATTCACAGTGACAAGCGAGGAACCCTCAGTGTCAAAAGCCCCTGGTGGTGAACCCCCATGGGCAAAAACATAGTTGAGGAACCCAAAGTGGTCGAGATCCCCAATGAGGAAACCCCTCATTCACAGTAACAAGCGAGGAACCCTCAGTGGCGAAAGATCTTAGCATGGAACCCCTCATGGTTAAAAACTTTATCGAGGAAGCTAAAGTGGTTGAAACCCCTAACGAGGAACCCCCCTAGTTAAGCTCATGGTCGAGGAACCCGACGTAATTAGGGCTTCAGACAAGGGATACTTGATAGATGGAAACTCAGGTGAGAAACCCATAATAGTCTGCCCAGTCAAGGAACCGCTTGAATTCAAAGGGGAGGATGAATCCTCTCTCAAATGAAGGCACTCAGATGAGGAACCTTTGACTACCACAGAAAACGACGAGGAACCCTCAGAGGTCCTCACCCTAAAATGTGATCCTCCATCAACAGCCTCCATATCCAATAAATTTTTTATAGGTAACTCGTCAAAGGAGTGAGTTGTCGGTATCAGGTGGTCCATAGTAGCGTCATGGACTAAAAATAGAGCAGAGGAGAGAGAAGTGGCGGAATAGTCTTGGGCGGTGGTTATGATAGTGGTACCGGTGTCCACCATCGTGGATATATAAATGGAGATGGGTAAAGAGCCTATCATGATGGGAATGATGGTGGCATTAACAACTGAAGAAGCTTTGGGTGATGGTGAAGCCATTTATGGTATTTTGAAGAAACTTGAAAAAAATGGGTAATGGAGTCTTTGGAATTTTTATCTCACTAAAAAATTGAAACTCACTGTGAATGTTATGAGAAGAAGGTAATAGTAAAATATTAGAAGAAGGTAACAGTAAAAGATTTCATTCAAAAATATTAGCGTTTATATGAAAATGGGAATACGTATGGGAATAACAACAAGTTGACAGATTTTGTTTTCCCACATAATGAGATGATAGTTCCTATACTGACGTGTGGCTTCTCGAGACCCCTAAACCTAGAATGATGGGACAGTACATTTAATGACCCTTTGGATCATGATGAGGAAACCCGGGGCCCCCCTAAAAGATAAAAAAGTTTTTTTGAAAATTAATTTAATGGCGCACAAAGTCTTTTAGTCTACCCAACACACAAGACTTTGCACGAGGGGATAATGTAGAAGGGTGTTTCAAGCCTAGATAATATACATATTGGGGTGAGGGACCCTCAAGGCCCTCATCCCTCAACTTCTAGAAAATATTGGGGTGAGGGACCATCAAGGCCCTCCCCCCCCCCCCCCCCCAACTTCCAGAAAAATATTGGGGTGAGGGACCCTCAAGGCCCTCCTCCCTCAACCTCCAAAAAATATTAGGATGAGGGACCATCAAAGGCCTCCTCCCTCAACTTCCAGAAAATATTGGGGTGAGGGACCCTCAAGGCCCTCCCCCCTCAACCTCTAGAAAATATTAGGGTGAGGGACCCTCAAGGCCCTCCCCCTTCGACTTCCAAAAAATATTGGGGTGAGGGACCCTCAAGGCCGCCCCCCTAAATTTTCAGCATTTTGGGTGAGGGAATCTCAAGGCCCTCCCCTTCAGTTTCTAGAAAATCTTGGGTGATTAACCCCAGGGTCCTCCCCCTCAACTTCCAGCATTTTGGGCGAGGGACCCTCAAGGTCCCCTCCCCCTCGGCTTTTTAAATATATTGAATGCGGAACCCTCAGGGACCTCCCCCTCGGCTTCTTGAAAATAGGCTAGGATGAGGGAGTGTCTATCGTGAGCAACCCCCTCATCCTGAAAAGTCATTTTTCAAAGAACAAAAGTACTAACACTTGCTTTCTTGTACAGGTATCCTAGGTGAGTAGGCAGGGCTCAAATATGCTAGTTGGTATTCCATAGGAGTTTTGTCTTGGCAGCTGAGGAACTAGGTTTGTTGACCAAGATCAACCACTTAGCACTTTAGGATTGAGAGAATACTAGTAGAAAGACCCTAGAAGTCACTCAAGTCCTTACATACCACACTCAGTCATAGCTTGAATAAGAAACTAAGAGGTTGCTCACCAGAAAAGAATTTTTTAATTATAAAAAATGATTTTAGAGAAGGGGGTCCTTAAGACCCCCACCCCACCCCAAAAAAGAAATGATTTTAGAGGAGGAGGTACTTGAGGCCTCCCCTCTCAAGTTCACAAAGTTTGTACCACAAGTTACCACTTTAAACGATATTTATAAAATCAGGAATTTTGTCCTCAAGCACAGACATATTTGCTTTTTGACTTTGGTTTGCACCAGGTGGCACCTATCAGAAGGGACAGGTGGCTGAACACAGGTAGGGACAAATGGTATATTTCAGACCTTGTCCCTCACCAACTCTCTCAATTTTGGCGCCCAAAAGTGCCAACTTAGCCCTTGTGCCCAAGTATAAATAGGACCCCTGGGCAAGGTCAAGAAAAAAAGAAAGACTAAAGTTACACTATTACTCTGTCAAAATCACACCAAAACCTCCTAGTATTCTCTTCCTGCTCTCTCTCTAGTGCAAAGTGCCTTATTATTTCACTATCCACTAACAGCCATAACTCTCAGGAGTTTCTCTTGGGAAAAGTTACCATTATTGTTGTGAAGTTCATCTCCTTGTATTGAGTGAGTTCCATCTTGCATTTCATTTTTACCAAAAGGAGGAGATTTCACTAGAAGCTTCTCCAGAAGTTCTTGAGAACCTTGAAGGCAGCTTTCATTTGAGTAGGTCACGCCTCACCCTTTCCAGTTATTCATAGACCCTAGTCTCACTACCCTCTTACACCAAATGTGAAGATAAAATGAAATTAGAATATATTTGATGATTAAGATTGAATCTTTATGGGTTCTTGGTTGAAGAACATGAATCTTGAATGACTTAGGGTTTACTAGATGAACATAAGATGTCAATCTGTCAGAATTTTTAATGTAACTGTATACATGTGCCATTTCAATTATACTTTGAATTAAAGTGATATCCATAGATCCATGGAAATTTATTTGTCTTAGCTTTCTAATGAGCTTTGAATCGGGTCAACCAATGTAGAGAGAGAAACTGACATTTTACTATAAGGTGTTTGATCTCCCAGCATAGTAATCTGCCAGAATTTCTTACGTCGCTTTAAAAGTGTGCCATTTTAATTGTACTTAGAATTAGAATGCAGGCCATAGATATCTAGAAAGGACTATGCCTTAAGTTTCCAATGATCTTTTAATGAAGTCAATGGGGGTTCTTTAGAGGGATAAATCGATGTTTAACTACAGGGTGTTTAATTTGCTAGAAAATTTATGACCTGGTTTGGTTACCCATAATTGCCCAATTTTCCTTGTTTAAGCCCTGAACTTATGTATAATTCTCGGGGGAATTTTGGGATGCCTTTAAATTATAGTGAGGGATATAACATTCACCATTAGTCCAATGGTAAGGTTGGGGCATATTCTTAAGGGAGAAGAATTTAGCCTGAGGATAATCGGGCATAATTTGTAATACGAGTAAATTCAGGGAAATGAGAATGAATCATGGAGAGATGAGTGAACCTATAATTCCGACCAATACTGTAGGAGTGTATTAGACACTGATATTTAATCAAACAGTAACTAGGACCCTTCGGGTAGAGATTAATCCTTTGGAAAATGCGATAGAGAGTCGTAATCGTATATCGATAGTACGTCGAGTATTCAAGAGATATATATCACGTACGGAGTATATTTATATGTTGAATATAAATCTATAGGATTTATAGCTATGGGTTGATTTTATACCTATTCGGATTATATATATAGATGGTGTGTATATCTATATGAGTTATAGTGTGGCAATCCCTGATCCTGATCCTCGCTGTGGGGGGGGGGGAGCGTCAGAGTGAGGATCCTTAGGTCCCGTGCGTCCCTCTCGGGAGCGCTTTGGCCGGAGTCATTTGAGGTGAGGTGAAAGATGTAGAGAGATTACAGTCGCCAGTCTATTTTACTCAAAACAGACAAAAGAAATGGGGAAACCATCCTGAAGGACAGCATCCAAAGACATACTGGTGCATACGAAACCAAAATGATTTGAGAAGGGTCCGGAGGCTAAGTTACGAAATGGGAAGGTGTTAGGCACCCATTCCGCCCTTTCAGTCTCTCATGGATTTTTGTTATTTTCCTTTATTTTCCCCGTGATATGTGTGCATGTGTATATATAGTGGAGATAGGAATGATCGACTTGTACCATGGAAGAGGTAAAGCGAGTCATCCATAGGAAGGTATAAAAATATTAGAAAATAGGATTTAGGCAATTATCCTTACGTTAATCGTTATGAGGGAACGATAAAACATATGGAATAATACGCCCCTAAGAATAAATATATGTATATATATAGTATAAGAGAGTGGAATTTAGAGACAATAGAAAATGAGAGACAGTAAAAATAGGACTCGAGCCTCGAGTTTTACCCCGAGATGCCTACGTAGCCTATTGAGGCATCAAAGTCCACGTAGTTCGCATGCAAAATGAGGGGTTGGGTTTATCCCATCAATCCAACCAGGGGATTCTCTTATTTGTGTGTGTGTGTGTGTGTGTGTGTGTGTGTGTGTGTGCGTGCGTGTGTAGAAAAAGTGTTTTAGTTGTGAGAAAAGTGTAAGAAAAGTGTGAGAATTCCCGTTTGGAATTTATGAGCAAACCCACTTTTTCTTTTTTTTGGGTTTTTATTTATATTAAAATAAGAGATGTGCAATAATACTAAATAAAAAGTATATTAGTATGTGTGATATGAGATAATAAAAGCACTAAGTAATAAAACAAGATATTGCGAATTTATGAGAATTTAAGGAGAGAGTTGAGAAAATTGGACCTTCTTGAAGATCTTAAGCTTGATCTTGAATGCTGGAGGGAAGCCGTTAGACTTGGATGATGATGGAGGGTAGTGAATTCACCAAGTTTGATGAAAAGGATGATGAAAAGGATGATAAAAAGTGAAGGTTGGAAAGGGATTTGGGTGTGGAAATCACGCTGACTTCGAGAGAGGTTTTTGGGGTTTTCTAAGAATGATAAGTTCTGATTTTTGGCCTCCTTTATAATGAGGTCAAGGACTCCTTTTTATAGGCCCAGGGCATTGCTGATTGGCATAGCCCTATTCCTGCCATTCGACAGGTCCGTTTAGGCACACTGCCGATAGGCAGGGTCTGGGACCTGCCGTTTGGTAGTGTCTTTCAGGCCTTTTTGGAAAATCGATCGCAGAATGTAAACCATTGATCAGAATCGTGCACGGGATGGACCATTGGAAAGGTAATTTAGAGACCTTAGAAAGTCCTTCAGACCGCTCCTGGGTTCATGAGTTTACTTTGGGTCAAATGTGGCTCAGAATCATTCGTCGGTCCATTGGATGGGAAAATATCGGACGCAAACGGATCGTTCGTCCGCATGGTAAGTCCGAATTGCACACGGGGAAGATCGTTGGAAAGGTTAGGAAATTTACTTCAACATTCCAAAGAGTTTCATCTGGTTTGGGGAGTTGACTTTGGTCAACTAGGCCCTGGAAGCATTCGGTGACCTTTCGGAGTAAAACGGATCGTTCGTCCGTACCGTAAGTTAGAATCGTTCACAGAGCAGACCATTGGAAAGGGGTTTCAGTTCCCTTTAAATATTCATTCAGTCCCAATCGAGCTAAAGAATTTGACTTAGGTCAAACGGAGCCCGGGAGCGCCCGGTGGCCTCCTGATTGGGTTTCGGTGAAAATGGGTCTTCGTCCGCATGGTAGGTTAGAATCGTGCATGGGACGGACCATTGGAGAGGGGATTCAGAGCTGAAGACTTTGACTTTTGGTCAAATGGAGCCTAGGAGTGCCCGATGGCTTCTAGGTTAGTATTCGGGGTATGACCTAGGTTTACGGTGATGACGGGAGGTGCTAGGGACCTAAGGAGAGTTTAAGGGGTAACAGAATGGGGTGTCTACAGAGCCCCTCGACAGGTGAGTTTGGAACAAATGATAGTCATCGAATACACACTGCATGATGCTTTTGAGGAAGGATAACCAATTTAGATGGTCGAGGCCGATTCTAAGGACCTAAGGGAGTGTGTTGGGGATGACCGATTATGCGGGTTGAAGCCAAGTCTGCGGTCTTAAGGTGAGATTACCAATTCTACAGGTCGAAGTCAATTATATGGGCTTAAGGTGAGATGACCAATTATGTGGGACGAAGCCAATTCTTCGGGCTTAAGGTGAGATGACAAATTCTGCGAGTCGAAGCCGATTCTGAGGGCTTAAAGGTGAGGGTGACCAATTATGCAGGTCGAAGCCAATTCTGTGGGCTTAAGGTGACGAGGTCAATTTTAACCTAAGAGGGGTGATGACCGAGGACCGAGGTCAATTATGACCTAACTAATGTGACGATCTAAGATCGAGGTTAATTCTGACCTAAGAGAGGTGACGACCGAGGACTGAGGTCAATTCTGACCTAACTACGATGATGATCCAAGATCGAGATCAATTCCGACCTATGAGTGGTGGCGACTGAGGACCGAGGTTAATTCAGACCTAACTAAAGTGACAATCCAAGACCGAGGTCAATTTAACCTAAGAGAGGTGACGACCGAGAATCGAGGTCAATTCTGACCTAAAAGAGGTGATGACCGAGGACTGAGGTCAATTCTGACCTAACTAAGGTGACGATCCAAGACCAAGGTCAATTCTGACCTAAGAGAGGTGACGACCGAGGACCAAGGTCAATTCTAACCTAACTATGGTGACGATCCAAGACCGATGTCAATTCTGACCTAAGAGAGGTGATGATCGAAGATCGAGGTCAATTATGACCTAACTAAGGTGACGATCTAAGATCGAGGTCAATTCTGACCTAAGAGAGGTGACGATCGAGAATCGAGGTCAATTCTGACCTAACTAAGGTGACGATCCAAGATCGAGGTCAATTCTGACCTAAGAGAGGTAACGACAAAGGACAGAGGTAAATTCTAACCTAACTAAGGTGACGATCCAAGACTGAGGTCAATTCTGATCTAAGAGAGGTGACGACCGAGGACTGAGGTCAATTTTGACCTAACTATGGTGATGACCCAAGATCGATATCAATTCTGACCTAAGAGAGGTGACGACTAAGGACCGAGGTTAATTATGACCTAACTATAGTGATGATCCAAGATCGAGGACCGAGGTCAATTATGACCTAACTATGGTGACGATCCAAGACCGAGGTCAATTCTGACCTAAGAGAGGTGATGACCGAGGACTAAGGTCAATTCTGACCTAACTAAGGTGATGATCCAAGACCGAGGTCAATTATGACCTAAGAGAGGTGACGACTGAGGATCGAGGTCAATTCTGACCTAACTAAGGTGACAATCCAAGACCGATGTCAATTTTAACCTAAGAGAGGTGATGACCGAGGACCAAGGTCAATTCTGACCTAACTAAGGTGACGATCCAAGATCGAGGTCAATTTTGACCTAAGAGAGGTGACGACCGAGGACCGAGGTCAATTCTGACCTAACTAAGGTGATGATCCATGATCGAGGTCAATTCTGACCTAAAAGAGGATAAAGATTGGATTTTGGGTTCCGCTGGGGAATGAGCTGGGGGAAAAGTAGAGTGTCCTTTGGAGACTTTAAAAATGGCTTTTTAGAGTTTCGATGGGGAAATGGGGGTTCCGCTTGAGGGAGTGTGAAATTTTCTTGGTGAAAATGTTCTAAATCCTTTCCGAGATTTTTAGGAATTTTCTGAGGATTTTTCAGGATTTTCTGGTATTTTCTGGGAATTGTTGTACGAAATTTCAAGGGGGTGCCGATTGGCACAGTTCAAAGGGCGCCAATCGGCAGTGGCATGGACTTTTGGACTGCCTCGGGAAGGTAAGGGGGCAGTGCCGCTCGGTGGGTGAGGAGTCAATGCCGATCGGCACGACGCTTGGCATCCTATATAAAGGGGGCGAATTCCCCTCATTTTTCACAGCTTCTTATTTTCTTTCTTTCTGCGATTTTCCTCTGCAAATCGTTCTAGCATTCTGATCTCTAAGAAATGACCGCCTTTGTGAGCACGGCAGCGTATAGAGAATGGTTGACCGTTGACGACTGGGCGGAGTGGAGGTCCAGGACGCCTCTTTCTTTGGGGAGCGAGAACTCCTTTGATGCGTTCGAGCCGGTGGCGGATGAGCGGACCTTGCTACGGGAGTTGTCGCGTCATCGATCCTCGAGGATGGTGAACCCTGGAGGTTATGTAAGTAACCTGACCTTTGGCATTCTTCTTTTTTTTGGATATTTTTCTTTATTCCTTGAATTTTGATAAGTTTTTTTCTTCTTTTGATAGTCTGATATCTCTTTGAAGAACATCCGTCCCCGTGGGACGACGGGGCTTAAGGATGTCTGGGAGCATCTTCCATCTGTGGTGCGTTGGATGGTATCTTCAACGGGTTTTTGGAGGTTGGCGTCTGCACTGGAAGAGACGCCTCGTTCGACAACGGTCATGTGCGCTTTGGGGGTGAGATGGTGGGATACTATCCACACCTTCATTTTTGGCTTTAGGGAGATGACCGTGACTCCCATAGATGTGCAACAGCTGCTGGGACTGGACTACGATGGGGAGCAGATAAAGGTGGATCGCTCTCTGAAGGTGAGACTGGAGGCGGTGAGGGCGGCGCTCGGTGACGTAGGGAGGATAGTGTCTGGGGATTCTATCCAGCTATCCTTGCTAAAGGAAGTTATGTTGAGGAGGGTGGTTGATGTGGAGGACGGGCTGCAGGTGAGGCAGATGGCTCGATTATTCATTTTGTTGGTGCTGGGAGGCTTCATGGTGGCGTCGATATGCGACGTCGTCCATTTGTGGTTCTTGTCGTACATGAGGATGTTTTCGAACATACCTCTCTATGATTGGGGGAGCCTGACTTTGGCGACCCTCTATTTTTCTTTGGATGTTTTCAGCCGGTGCTTCCGGTAAACTTTTACTGGAGCCATGTATCTCCTCGAGGTATTCTTTAATTTTGGTGTTTTTCTTCTCATGCATTTGCATTTTCCTTATGCGTCCTTTTTATTGTGAATTCTTATCTTTGGCAGACGTGGTTCTATGAGGTGATTGGGTGCAATACATCGCTGATTGCTCTAAAGGATGATACCATTGGGGACTTCTGTCGATTGTATCGATGGCGCAAGGCCAATCGATAGCCAAAGGGATCTCTCTCTATGGAGGCAGTGCGTCAGATCTTGAATGGCCCGACCAGTGGTAGGGTAAGACTCTTTCCTTTTCAGCCTTGGTTTTTGGCATGTTCTGATTTTGTATTGACTTATGCCTGCTTGGGGATTTTTCAGGTGACCTTTTATCCTTGGGGGACAGCCATTCAGGATACAGGGGCGACCGGGGTAAATGCGCAGATGAGGCGTTTGCTAGCGCATGAATTCGGCCATTCCTGGTATCTGGGGGAGCGGGTGGTTCAACATATTGTGGAGGAGGAGATGGTGGTGCCACCTGCGTAGCCTCCTATGTCTATGAGGCGGGAGCGGCTGCTGCCAGAGGATGCTAGGATCGCGATGATGATCGACGCGTCCTACCTGTTGTACACTGATACGGCCGCACCGTATGACTTTATGGACTTTGTGACGAGATGGTTGATGGCGCCCAGCATATATGATGCCTTGAATTTCCCTCCTGCGGGTTCGAGTCGGGCGGTGGAGTCTTCCCACAGTGGTGGTTGTCCGACGGCATCTGCGGCAGCGACGACCTCAGAGGTCCCCTTTGTGCGATTGCACGCCCCTTCGTACAATATTCGGCGGGCTGATGGAGGGATGGTCCCCATGTTGTACCGTCCTCACGCGATGGATTCGGAGGAGTTGGGTTTGACAGAGGAGGTTCTTTGTCCTGTGGTATACCTTCTTCCTCTTTTTGGTTCCTTTTCTATTTTAATCCTTTTTTATACTGATTTTGCCTTTTACTTGGCAGCAAGTCCGGGTGTCGACCACTTGGCCGAGGGACATTAGAGATTGGATATCTTCGGCGACTGCCCATATTCGGGATGCAGTCCCGGTTCCTTCTTGCTTGGTGTCGTCCACTTCGTCCGGGGAGGACTCTGGCTCGGGTAGCAGTGGTGCGTCGTCTCACCGTAGGGTAAAGAGAGCGCATTATAGGGGTGGAAGCTCTTAGAGAGAGGGGTAAAGGGAAGGTGAGAGAGAGATGGAATGTGGGTTTGGGCTGAGTCCCATTGTTTTTTGCTTTTCTTTTATTTCCTGCAAAATTTGATGTAACACAGAAGAATATATATATATGCAATGCAAATGGAGATTTTTATTATCTTTTATTAATGATGAATGAGTGAATGCATGTACATGCGCTTTTTACTTTTCTACTGAGACCGTAAAAAGAGACATTTTTTGGATTTTGAGATAAGTTTTAAGAAATTATATAGGGGTGGAAAAGGATTTTTGAAATTCTATTGAGAATATCAATTTATTTTGGGGCTTCTGATTTTGATAAAAAAGGAAAAGGGAAAATTTCCAAAAATAGGGGGTTGCCAATCGACAAGACCTTTATCCTGCCTATCCTCAGTCAAGTCCAGTCCCATCAGTTCAAAACTTTTAATTTGTGCCCTCTTCATCCTTTTGTACTTTGTGGGGTAGGATTCCCTCTAATTTCTGCAGGCATTATGTCTCTTGTGAGGGTTATCAAGTATAAAAAGGGGAAGGGTGGAGTGTTTTCATAACACCTTCACTTGTCTACTGTTTCTTAGTCTTGCAAGATGTCTCTCCCTGGTAGCATTGAGTTTGCTAACTAGCTCGAAGCCTTGGAAGTGATGTGCTCTAATAACGTTGATTACGATGCTTTCAACATGCGTCGAGTCTCTTTGTGGCGCAATCGGCCCATTGAGTGGAACCTGCTGATGGTGGCGGTACAATTTTGGTACCCCAAAGACCATGTATTCCGTTTTGGGTTGGATGAAGTTTATCCTATCTACGAGGAATTTTCTATCATGCTGGGGGTAAATCCCAGTGTTGCTGCGGCTTTACCCGCATTTTCCTGTTCTCTCTGGGATTTGCTGGCTAGGCTTCTTCGCATTTCGCCTTCGGTGACTAGATCACTGGTTGCTGGAGGAATGATCTCCCTCCCAACGGTGATGCAGTCCATACATATCCGGGAAGTAGACGATGCTGGCTATGCTAGAACCGTTGCTCTGGGCTTAGTATCAAAATTATTGTTGGTGACTGGGGAACTGCGGGTGGATCCGCAACTTACAGCCATTACTTCATGGATGTCATACCGTCACAATCCTGCGACAGTGATATTGGTAGAGACCCTGAACGGTCTAGATGCCTGGCGAGAAGGTCATTCTGACTTCCTGCGGGGTAGCCCCGTGATGTTGTTCATGTGGTTGTCTCAAAAGACTTCTCTTGGTGACTCTTCCAGAATATCCTTTGTCAGTTGTACCCAACTTCTTTTCGCATCACTTTTTCAGCATTGTCTTAGATATTGAGAGAGAATTGTCTTGTGTAGCATGGGGCTAGGAAGCTATACTGGTCAGTGCCTTGGTGGGGACAGTTGTTGCCTGTTCTGGAGCTAGGAGAATACTCATATGTGCAGCTGGTTGGTCTCAGACAGACCTCTTTCAATTTCCCTGGGCGGATTCTGCACCAATTTGGCTGGGCACATGTCATGCCACCTCGGACACTAAATTTTTTTCCGATAGAGGATTTGACTGAGCGTCTCCGCATGCGGCTTGGCTCTATGTGGGAGAATCGGCGTCCGTCGACCCGTCCCTCTCAGTCTGTTGGGAGAGTTTGGCATATCCCTGGGGATTATATGAAGTTGTTATGGAGGAGAGTGGTTAGCAAGATGTTAGCAGTGGAGACTGGACAAAAGTGGCTTGTCTCTTTTGACACCATGGAAGGAGGTGTTGTGATTTTTTCAAAGCTGGTTCGAGCTTATCGGTCCATGGAGTGTCTGCGACACTCTGTTCAGGCAGGGGAAACTTGGGGCCCCCCGGATGCAGATGATGATGATGGTGCAGACTCCTCTGGTAGCTGTGGGTAGGACTCCTGAAGAGTTTACTGTGTAATGGGGGATAAATGTGGTGGTTTTATTTTGGATTTTTTTAGGAAGGTAGGGGGAAGGGAGTTATCCGTTCCTTTTCTTATAAAATCCGTACCGTAATTTCTTATTAGTGAAATAAACAAGTTTCTGATCATCCAGTTGTGCCTTTCGATGAACTTTATATTGTTTGAATTATCTAAACTGATCGCTAAGGCACACATAATCCTTTTGTTCAAGTATATGTTGGAAGAAAAGAATAGTATTTTGTGAAAAAGAAAGGGTCGTGCTCATGTAAGGTGTATGAGCTGCCTAAGTACCTCTGGGGGTTTTGAAAAGTTTTAATTTGTTTAAAAATGGTTTTTTGCAGAGGATCAGGACCACGTAGTTCTGGGTAGAAGGAAATGAAGAGATTTTATTTTTTATTTTTTTAGAATAGAAGGGAGATGAGAAGAGTCGTAGTGTGCCGAGATTTCGGACTAGGGGTAGAATTTCTTGAGACGGTCCAGGTTGACTGGACGAGCCATCTTTTCCCCATCTAATTCGGTGAGCAGGGCAGCACCGCCAGACAAGATCTTCTTTACAATGTAGGGGCCACTCCATTTGGGTTTGAATTTCCCTCTGGGGTCCCTCGGTGGGCTCTATGATTTCTTTGAGTGCTAGGTCCCCCTCTAGGACACCACGGTCCTTGACTCTTTTGTTGAATGATCGCGCTATTCGGCGATGGTACCCTTGTATATGGTATAGTGCTTTTAATTTCCTTTCATCTAGGAGGGTCAGCTCGTCAAGACGGCTTTGGCACCAGTCTTCTTCACTGACCTTGCTTTCAAGCATGACGCATAGCGAGGGTATTTCCAACTCCACGGGTAGGACTGCTTCCATGTCGTAAATTAGAGAGTAAGGAGTAGCTCGAGTAGAGGTTCTAATTGAGGTTTGATAGCCCCAGAGGGCGTACGAGATCTGGTCAGTCCAATCCTGACAGCTTTCGGTCATCTTACTGATGATGGCTTTGAGGTTCTTGTTGGCGGCTTTAACTGCACCGTTGGTCTGAGGTCGGTAGGGAGAAGATTTGTGTTTTTGAATCCCACACTCGTTGACCACCTATGTGACTTATGCCTCAAAATGTAACCCGTTATCTGATACTAACTCGTGCAGGGCCCCATACCGATTGATGATGCTTTACTTGATAAATTTGGCCACTTTTTTAGCGTTCAGCACTGCGTATGACTTTGCTTCGACCCATTTGGTGAAGTAATCAATGGCAACAAGGATGAACTCATGCCCATTGGAAGCCTTCGGTGTAACCTTCCCTATGATGTTGATGCCCCGGGTGGAGAACGTCCAAGGAGTGGTCATGTAGTATAATTCGCGCGGAGGCAGATGCTGAAGGTTGGAGAATTGTTGGCATTTGGGGCATCCCCGGACATAGGCAGTGCAATCCTGGGTCATGGTGGTTCATTAGTAGCCCTATCGGATGATCTTCTTGGCAAGCATATGACCGTTCATGTGGGGTACGCATTCCGCACTGTGGATCTTCTAAATTATCTTTTCAATGTCAGCCCCTGTGATACAGTGTAGATGAGTTCCATCGAAGTTCCTCTTGAGTAGTGCTTTGTGACAGATGATGTACTGGGCAGCTAGTGTTTGGAGGGTTTCTCGATCTTTCTTGTTGGAACCCTCGGGATACCTACCATGCTTGAGGAGGCGCCAGATATCATAGTACCAATAATTTTCTAGCTATGGATCTTCTGTGGTGACGAGCCCAATGTGGTGGAAGTAGGTTGGTTTATCCTGCTTTTGAACAAGGAAGGGGGTCATTGTTATTCCTTAGGGCATGTCGACCATGGAGGCCAAGGTAGCGAAGGCATCGGCTAGGTTATTCTTTATTCGGGGTAGGTAATGGAAGGTGATATCCTAGAATTGGGAGGCTAGCTCTCTAAGTGGTCATGGAAGGGTTGGAGTTTTTCGTCCTTGACTCTCCATTTTCTGAGAACTTGATCGATGATGAGGGCAGAATCCCCGTAGACGTGTAGGCATTGAATATCTTTCTCGAGATCAACCTTGAGGCCTACCGTGCATGCCTCGTATTCATCCATGTTGTTGGTGCAAGGGAAATCCAATTTGATGGTGATGGGAGTGTGGGAGTCAACTGGGGCAATCAGAAGTATCCCAATGCCATATCCCTTTTTGTTGGCAGCGATGTCAAAGAACATTTGCCATCTAAGGTTGTCTTGAGCAGTGCAAAGGATGTTTTCATCTGGGAATTCGGTGATCCAGACATCAGCTTCTTCTACAGGGGAATCAACGAGGTAGTCAGAGATGGCTCTTCCTTTTATGGATTTCTGCGTGACATACACAACATCTAACTCGACTGGAAGCATCACCCATCAATCCATTTGGCTGGACAAGGAGGGTTTCTCAAGCAGGTATTTAATGGGGTCCATTCGAGATACAGGTTTGATGGGGAAGGCGAGCATATAGTTCCGCAGCTTTTGGGTGACCCAGACAAGTGCGACACACGCCCTTTCCAAAGCGGTGTAGTTAACCTCATACCCGGCCAATTTGTGACTGGCATAATAGATGGCTCTTTCTTTGTGGGAATATTCAAGGTATTAGTCTAGCAAAGCCCTAGCTACAGTGTTGGTTATGGTTAGGTATAGGAGCAAGGGGAGACCAGGCTGTGGTGGCATGAGTACCCGGGGTTGGGTCAGATATTGTTTAGTTCGTTCAAAGGCTTCTTGGCATGCCTCGTTCCAAAATTTAGTTGAATCCTTTCGAAGGAGTTTGAAGATAGGTTCGCAGATGGAGGTTAGCCGGCTGATGAATCAGCTGATGTATTGTAATTTCTAGAGGAAACCTCAGACTTCTTTCTCTTTTTGGGGAGGTGGCATCTTAATGATGGCTTTCAGCTTGGCGGTATCTGCTTCTATCCCTTTCTCACTCATCATGAATCTCAAGAGTTTTGCCTTTGTAATATCGAAGACGCATTTCTGTGGATTGAGTCTCATCTGATACTGTCACAGTCGTTCGAAGAACTTTCAGAGAGAAGGAACATGACCCTCACTAGTCTTGGATTTGATAATCTTATCATCCACATAGACCTCAACTTCGCTATGAATCAGATCGTGCAGGATGGTTGTGGCAGCCCTTTGGTAGGTAGCCCCAGCGTTCTTAAGACAAATGGCATGATAGTGTAGCAAAAGGTTCCCCATGGGGTGATGAATACGGTTTTTTCTTAGTGGTCTGGGTGCATTTTGATTTGGTTGTATCCAAAAAACTCGTCGATGAATGATTTGAGAGCATGACTGGTTGTGTTGTCCACGGTCATATCGATAATGAGTAATGGATAATCATCCTTTGCAGAGGCTTTGTTCAAATCTCGATAGTCTACACACATCCGAACTTTTCCTCCTGATTTCAGCACAGGCACTATATTGACTAGCCACGTGGGATATTCGATCACACGGATGAAGCCTACGTTTAACTGTTTGACCACCTCTTCTTTGACCTTGAGCGACCATTCGGTGCGGAGTTTTCTCAACTTTTGTTTGATCGGCTTGTAATCTGGGAGAGTGGGAATCTCATGTTGATCTATTTCAGGATCAATGTCGGGCATATCATCATAGGACCATGCAAAGACATCCATAAATTCCTTTAGCAATTCTTCGAGTTTTGCACGCTCATGCTCATCAAGGGTAGTCCCTATCCTAATCTCGTGCAGTTGGCTAATAGAACAGAGGTTAATAACAACAGTCATTTCTTCATTAACTTGAATGCGGTTATGTTATTTATTATCAACCTTATAAAGATCAGTTAAGAATTGTTCATTTGCAAAATTATCATCATCAAAAGTTTGATTAGAATTCAAACACTTAATGTAAGGCACAGCAAGATACTCAAAATCTTCATTTATTTCATTGATAGGAGAAACAGCATTGAGAACCTCATCAAAAGAGGACTCGATTACATTTGAACAAGGATAGACAACAGAAGAAGAAAGGGGGTAAACATTGGGATTAGGGGAGATTTCAGCAAGTAGAACTAGTGTAGCATGCCAGTTGAGGAGAGGTGTATCAGCAGCTTTAATCGGTTGGGACGGATCAGGTGATGTAGTGCCTGAATGAACCATGCAGAGTGTTAGCCCCAGTGTTTTTAAGTTAAAGTAATCTTCAGAGTCACTTTCCTCAGTCTCTTCGGTATCTTTGATGAGCGGTTGTACTTGGTGTTGGGAATCTTCAGCCCATGGGTAGTAGTCTTGGAAAAAGATCTCCATTCCGGGCTTCACCTTCTTATCTGTATGGTCATACCATGGTTCAGGAAAGCCGCGAAAGGGGAAGTCTTCACCCTCTTTGATGAATCGTACATTCAAGGAGTCACCTGGGATAGGTTGGACGCGATCTAGTCTTCTTTTTGGTCGAGACTGGCGGATCATTCTGAACTCTTATTTTGACGGTTAATACCCCAAATCACAAGGAGGGAAGTCCTTCTTTAGTTCAATCAGCTCAAGTATCCCTTGTTGTCTTTGTCCTAGACCCAGTCCGAGCATAAAGTGCATGTTTCTGTACATCTGATTCACATTGACGTTGCCATGAGGGTCGTATTCTGGACAAACCCTTTCTTTGAAGTCGTCCCCTGCCGGGAGTAGAAATGGTTCAACTCGGAATCCTGATAGGAGTATATCATTTGACCCGTGCTGTATCTCAAGGATTGGACTACTAGTACTTGCACCCTCGGCATTGTTGTCATCACCCAAGATGGTAATGACCCGTCCGTCAGTGAGGAACTTTAATTTTTGATTGAGTGAGGAGGACACACCTTGATACTGTGGAGCCAAAGTCGTCCTAGCAATAGGATGAAACAGGTTGGGATGTCGATAACTTAGAATTCGATGATAGGATTTATAGGGCCAGCCCCTATTACAAGCTTTATGGATCTCATTACCTCCCGATGAGTATTATCGTAGGCACGCACAGCAGTGGAAGTTGGAGCGAGGTTGCTTTCTTTCAGTCCTAAACATTTTAAGGTTCTCAGTGGGCAGACATTCAAGGCGGATCCAATGTTGACAAGAGAGAGTAGTACAACCTTCCCCATAACTTCGATGGAGATGTTGAGTGCATGCTTGTGGTTGGGCCCAATCTTGGAGATTTTTTCTTTGGAAAAGGATAGCATTCGGGTAGAGATCAAGATTCGACCAAATTTACCGCTTCTTCTGGTGTGGTGGAAGGATGAACTGTGAGTCCCATGAGCAAATTGATCAAAGAATTTTTGTGCATCTGAAAAGACATAAAAGGCCCCATAGAGCGATGTTATCTTGAGTTTTCTTTAGTTAATTGAGGATCTTGCTTTCCTCGAGGGTTATCTCTGGCATAGGAAGGTTTTTAACGCCCTTCCCTTTGTCATTGGCTGGTAGTGAGCTTGGAATCTGGTAATGCCTCCCTGATCTGGTCATGTGATTTACTGGAGAAGGGAAAAACATGAATACTATTTCTTTATCGATCTCGAGTTATTCAGCTACCTTATTTATTTCTTTGAGGAGTTTTTCAAATGATATCATTTCACATATGTCGGCTACCGGGCCAGTTTTCTCTGAAGCTTGCTCTTCATTCGAATCTATAAATTCTTCCCCCCATCCGGTAACAACAATTATGTCTTTATAGGTAAAGTCAATGCATTCCACAACTTCAATGTCTTCTTCATACAGGTCATCCCATTCTATGGGGATGTGTAAGGGTGAAGGGACCAGGCGCACCTATAGCTTTAGAGCATCAAGTAACTCGGTTATATTGCAAATGTTATTGGTCTTCCTGAATAATTTTACTGTAATCTGAACCACATCATCCAGGTTAACTCCATCGGTTGGTACTACCCAGCTATCTGACTCTCGGGCCAATTTTCGCGCTTCTAAGAACAGTGTATTGAACCTTTGGTAATCAATGATCATCTATGAGGGTAATTTTAGCCCGAACTCTAGGAGTTGGTTTAAGACTTCTGATAATTCCATACTTCCATTTTTAGAACGGATACGGACAGTGATGCATGCTCTCGTAAGGATTGATCGTGCCTAATCAGCAAGGCTAGCAGGGTGTAAGAGGAAATATGGGCAAATTTGGAGAGGTTTAAGAGAGTATATGGGTATGATTTGAGTTGAGGGATCAAATTATGGGTTCTCTTCTAGAAAGATGGCATTTGTATGATTTGGAAGTGGGTTGTGAGTAGTGTTTGGCTTAGGATTGGCTAGTGGGGCGATGGTACCCCGGTTAATTAGACCTTGGATCATGTTTCGGAGGTGAAAGCATTGGTCAGTGGTATGGCCAGTTATTTAGTGATAGGCACAATGGGCATCTGTCTTGAAGTTTCTCGGGAGTGGATTTGTCAATGGACGAGGATCCAAAGGTTTGATAAGGTTTCGGCTTAGCAGGGCTTGATAGACTTTGGAGAGGGGAGCATGGAGCTCAGTGTATGTCTTTCGGACTGGTACAGGGTGGATTTATGGTGCCCATGATGTGGTTGGTTGAGAGATGTTATTGATGGTTGAGACTGTATCACTGGCAGGTTTGTCATATTTTTTAGGGGTGAACTGTCCGGACACCTTCTTTGGTTCGACATCTGTTTTACCAAGACCCTCCTTGATTTTTACTCCTGCTTCTCTAAGAGCTCAGAAGTGGGGGTAGTATTGTCCTCCCATCATTGCTCGGACATGGGGTAATAAGCTCTTCTTCACTATTCTGACTTGTTCTTCCTCGGAAGGCCGATTGGTCATGGTTACTGCTTTTTCCCTCCATCGAGCTATGAAGTTACTGACTGATTCTCTAGAGTTCTGTTTGAGCAGCTCTAAATCACGGCGGGTGACATCAAGCTCTTCATTATATTTGTACTATTACATGAATTCTCGGGCTACACCTTCCCAGCTATGAATCCTGGACTCTTCGAGAGACAAAAACCATCGGAGGGCACTATCCTTTAAAGTTTGCTGAAACAATTGGGCCATCAATTCTTCAGAAGCCCCAAGTAGAGTCATGAAATGGTGATAACTTCGAAGATGAACAATTGGGGTCCATTTCCTCTGAATTTCTCGATATTTGGCATCTTGAACTTCTCAGGTAACCTCGCTTTAGGATAAGGAGACATGTGGGTGTAGTCCATGTAATTCTTCGAGATTCTGACTTGGTCAAACTTCTTGGTGAGCATCTTGAGGTTCTCTTTGACTTTGTTCAGCTCTTCTTCCTTCGGATCAATGATTATAGGCAAATTATCCCCATGCTGGGCAAGATTCGTCATAGGAAGCTGGGCAGGCGGCGACCCATTAGCAGGAGGGACACGTGGAGCGTGATGATACTCTTTGGGAATCCAGATGGGCACAGGTGGATCCATAGCACGAGGGAATAGGGCCTTTAGTTCTTGAGGAATAGGAACCTGGTTTCGTTGCATTTCTCGGACCTCATTTTGGAGGTTGTCAATCTTGGACACAAGCCGAACTAGAACTGCCGTCAGATCCGGCTGCACAACGGGTACTTGATCTATGTTCTCCATGGAAGGCGGATGGATTCCAAACTCGAAAGGAGTAATAGGGGAACGAACAGAACTTCGGGGTGACTTGACTGAAGACCGAAGCCAATAAGGAGCCAGGCCAAGGGTTTGTGATCGACCTGAGAAGGCATAAAATGGGATTTATTTTTGAGAAAAAAAAATTTCGAGGTGGAAACACAAAATGTTTTTGGATTTTTTATAAAGAGAGGAAAAATGTTTTTGGATTTTTGATAAGGAAAGGAAAAAAATATTTTTGGATTTTGGATAAAGAAAAAGGAGAATTTTCCCTTTGGAGATGGTCTTAGCATGATTATTATAATTATTATGTTTTCACTTGTATTAATTCTCCTAAATGAAAAATGAAATGCCGAACGGGACCCGAGCCTGGAAAAATTAGATTTGTAATATATGCAAAGCTATGGCTGGAATTGTGACCAGGCTCACGGACAGGGTCCCGTTTCAAAAATGTGCGAGAATTCGGGCGTTAGGCCGACCCAGAATTTTGGAAAAAGTTTCGAGTTAAAATCAGCAATCTAACATGTGTGTCCTAGGCTTAACACCTATATGCGGGTATGCAGTTGGTTGGGTGAATCGGAAGGGGTTCCCCCCTTTGGCGTGACTTCCACGATATACGTCTTGCTCTTGCGGGAAATCGATACATGTGGACAAGCCATTTGATATACCTGAGTGTACGTGAATTGCCCCACCATATACCTCGTGGGGATGGTACGTGTGAGACTGAATTCGATATACTCGGCCTACGTGAACGAATTCCCTGCAATATACCTCCCGTTATGACTTCGGTCAAGCGGTACGATGCGGGGGAACCGTTCGATATACGCCGAAGGTACTTGGCCAATGGAAGGTGAGAGTCATATCGCTTAGGCTAACTGCGCCAGGCCGGACCATTGCCCATCACGAAGTGACCCTCCAGTTACTGTGTAAAAATTTGGTCAATAACAATGCTCTTTGGTGATGTCGTGTGAATCATGCATGATCCTCTTTATTAGTATCTTATGATAATGTATTTTCGATTATGCCAAACAGGGAGCAAAGTACAAGTACCAATGGTACACCAAGCATGGATGGGTAATGCGTGCAACATGTGGATATATGTGACCCTAGGTGCACGTGGTGCGAAGTGTACATGGAGAATTTTCTACAAGTGTGTGAATAGAAGCATAAGCATGGGGTACACATGAGTAATAAAAGGGAACACGCAAATAAGGGAAAATATAAACAAACATAACACCCATGTAAATAGAGTCTAGCCCTCATGAAAAAAAAACTCCCCAGCAGAGTCGCAACTGTGGCCATCCCCGATCCTGATCCCCATCACGGGGGGGGGAAGCGTGAGCGTGAGGATCCTTAGGTCCCGCGCATCCCTCTCGGGAGCGCTTTGGCCGGCGTCATTTGAGGCGCCAGTCTATTTTACTCAAAACAGACAAAAGAAAAGGGGAAACAATCCCGAAGGACAATATCCAAAGACATACTCGTGCATACGAAATCGAAATGATTCGAGAAGAGTCCGGAGGCTAAGTTACGAAATGGGAAGGTGTTAGGCACCTATTCCGTCCTTTCGGTCTCTCATGGATTTTTGTTATTTTCCTTTATTTTCGTCGTGATATGTGTGCATGTGTATATATAGTGGAGATAGGAATCATCGACTTGTACCATGGAAGAGGTAAAGCGAGTCATCCATAGGAAGGTATAAAAATATTAAAAAATAGGATTTAGGCGATTATCCTTACGTTAATCGTTATGAGGGAACGATAACACATATGAAATAATAAGCCCCTAAGAATAAATATATGTATATATATAGTATAAGAGAGTGGAATTTAGAGACAATAGAAAATGAGAGACAAAGTAAAAATAGGACTCGAGTCTCGAGTCTTACCCCGAGACGCCTACGTAGCCTATAGAGGCATCACAGTCCACGTAGTTCGCATGCAAAATGAGGGGTTGGGTTTATCCCATAAATCCAACTGGGGGATTCTCTTATTTGTGTGTGTGTGTGTGTGTGTGTAGAAAGTGTTATAGTTGTGAGAAAAGTGTAAGAAGAGTGTGAGAAAAGTGTAAGAAGAGTGTGAGAATTCTCGTTTGGAATTTATGAGCAAACCCTCTTTTTCTTATTTTTTGGGTTTTTATTTATATGAAAATAAGAGATGTGCAATAATACTAAATAAAAAGTATATTAGGATGTGTGAGATGATATAATAAAAGCACTAAGTAATAAAACAAGATATTGCGAATTTATGAGAATTTAAGGAGAGAGTTGAGATAATTGGACATTCTTGAAGATCTTGAGCTTGATCTTGAATGTTGGAGAGCAGACCTTAAACTTGGATGATGATGGAGGGTAGTGAATTCACCAATTTTGATGAAAAGGATGATGAAAAAGTGAAGGTTGGAAAGGGATTTGGGTGTGAAAATCACATTGACTTCGAGAGAGGTTTTCGGGGTTTTCTGAGAGTGATAAGTTTCTGATTTTTGGCTTCCTTTGAAATGAGGTCAAGGCCTCCTTTTTATAGGCCCAGGGCATTGCCAATCGGCATAGCCCTATTCCTGCCATTCGACAGGTGCGTTTAGGCACACTACCGATAGGTAGGGTCTCGGACCTGCCGTTTGGTAGTGTCCTTCAGGCCTTTTTGGAAAATTGTCCGCATAACACAAACCGTTGATCAAAATCATGTATGGGGTAGACCATTGGAAAGGTAATTCAGAGACCTTCGAAAGTCCTTTGGATCGCTCCTGGGTTCGGGAGTTGACTTTGGGTCAAATGTGGCTCGGAAACATTTGTCGATCTATTAGACGGGAAAACGTCGGACGCAAAGGGATCGTTCGTTCGCATGGTAAGTCCGAATCGTGTACAGGGTGGATCGTTGGAAAGGTTAGGAGATATACTTAGACATTCCAAAGAGTTTGATCTGGTTCGGGGAGTTAACTTTGGATAACCGAGCCCTGGAAGCATTCGGTGACCTTTCAGAGTAAAATGGATTGTTCGTCCGTACCGTAAGTCGGAATCACGCACAGAACAGACCGTTGGAAAGGGGTTTCAGTTCCCTGTGAATATTCATTCAATCTTGGTCGAGCTGAAGACATTGACTTAGGTCAAACGGAGCTCGGGAGCGCCCGGTGGCCTCTTGATTAGGTTTTGGGGAAAATGGGTCGTTCGTCCGCATGGTAGGTCAAAATCACGCACGGGACGGACCGTTGGAGAGGGGTTTCATTGCCCTTCGAATATTCACTCAGCCTCAGTTGAGATGAAGACTTTGACTTTTGGTCAAATGGAGCCTGGGAGTGCCTGATGGCTTCTAGGTCAATATTCGGGGTATGACCTGGGTTTATGGTGATGACGGGAGGTGCTAGGGACCTAATGAGAGTTTAAGGGGTAACAGAATGGAGTGTCTACATATAGTTTTGGGTTGAGTTTATACATATACGAATCGTATACATAGGTGGTGTGTATACCTATACAGATCATATTTATAGGTTGTGTGTATGCCTATATGCAACATATGGATTAGGTTGTGTGTATTCCTATTATGTGCTTTCTTATATGTGTGAACATACCTACACTGCCTACTATCCGGAGGTTTCTGCATAGAGGGAGATCCCACCTTGACGATTCCAGTGAGGTCTGGATTTATGCCCCAGAACATGGAACTTAGGACGGCTCACTATGTGTGTGTATTATTGTGGATGGCGTCTCATTTGGGTACGTTAGGTATGTGTGTAGCCCAAAGGATTAGAACCATGTTCTCCTCCATTATGTGTTAATTTATTTTGGATTTAAGGAGACAATCCGAACTAATAGTCCTTGATTAAGTATGAGAGGTGCATGGACTTAATAGTAGAGTATGCCGACTCGCACCGCGATTCTTAGCCCGAGGATATTGGAGTTATGTATATAGATTGTGTTACATATCTATATAGACATGTCTATTTTCCTACTTGTGTGTGAAACTAGTAACTGTAGATAACGTATATCTAAATGTGATGTAATTAAGAGACATTCTACCTAGTGTTTGATGGTAATAAAGTTAGATAGTGTATGTCTAAAAGATGATTTAGTAGTGGTTTAAGAATAACATAAGTGAGATGTTAATTATGGTTCATAATAACATATGAGACATGTTAATTATTAGTGTACGATAACATATTATTTGGGCGGTATGGGGGAAGTTAAAGAGATATTTAACTAAGGACTTACTGGGTAAAGGAAGAATGTGGTGTACTTTATGGGCGGTATTAGAGAGCTAAACCTGTTAGTGGTCAGATGGTTATTGATGAGACCTAGTTGGGAAGGGTAGCATAGCTCCGCAGATGATGTTAGGCATGCACATTAATTGACAGGTGAGGAACTCAAGTGAGTGTACGCTGAACTAACATGTGTAATCAATAACAAATTTTAAACTCTGAGAAATACTTGTTAAATGTTTTCAAAATACTTTGGGATCTGACCCGTCTTGCAAAATATTTTCAAAACCTTTTAGGTGTACAGACACAGGGACACCAAGATCAATATCTTTTCTAGGGATGCATGGTTGCGGCACTTCTCGATGCTTGCAAGATTTGGACTAGACGCTTCACTTGCTTCATTCCTAGAGTAGGATTCAGGTTCAGTTATTCCATTTGGGCATGTCTCCCTTCTGCTATTTCTTTTATTTAGTTTATCAGACTTTGTATTTATGGACTTAATTTATTTCAGTATATTTTTAATTGGACTTTTGTTTTGGCAATCGATGGTTTATTCGATATTATCTTATTCAGTATTTATCTTGTGATGGATTGATATTACTACTACATTGATGGTTTGGCAGTTGTTTTTATTTTCCTCATGTTGTTATTTAATGAAAGATAAAAATTTAGCATCGGTTTATTTAAAATGCAGGGGGTTAGTAATTTAAAAAGGTTTTGACAGTGATGCTAAGAATGAACCAAATGAGATTCCTAATTTATTTTTATGAAGGCCTGATCACCCGGTATTTAAATAAGCGAGGTGTCACAGATGGTATCAGTGCATCAGGCTCTTGTTTCCTTAGGATTTGTGTGGCTTTTCATGTTTTAACTTAGCATTCTTTGATATAGAGCCTTACTATAGGATTATTGTATTCCTCAACATATGAAAATTACGTTATCCTGCTATTAAGTATAGTTGATGTGATTCATATACGAGTTCGATTTGGCGTGGTAGATCGAACAATATAGGACGACCAATGAGGGTCGTTACGAGGACTGCGGGAGGAAAGGCTCATCAGAAGTCATGGAGTATTCTGGGAATGGTGATTGTGATAGAAGTCACCATAATTATTTTTTGAGCAAATGACGCTAGGATAATCACCCGGGGATGGTAGTTTCCACAAGCACCGTCATAGAAAATGGTGGTACAACTTCAGACTCACTCAGCGTTGTAGTTAAGGGAACTCTTTCGAAGAGTCACCTGTAAGAATTAGGGAAAGAGAAAGCGTGATGGATCAATAGATAGAGGTAATTCAAAAACAATTGTGTAGGGTGGAGTGGAACGACACCCAGGACTCAATTTAAGGCAAAATCTTTGCTCATAGGAGTCGCATTGCGGTGATATGAGTTAATCACCCCATATAAGAAAGTAGATATAGAACAAAATAAATAACTTGGGGGAAGTTTTATCGTAAGATCTTCCATCTGCTGTTCTGACAGAGATGCAACTAGAGTTTTGAAACTTATCACAAGTGGGTCAAATAGAGACTAGTCGTGAGAGAGAAGTTCACTTGTTTAGCGAACTTCGTACTCGATGACAGGGGTACGGGGAATAAAAAAGGGTTCATATGTGAATAATGGACTCACGAGTAGAATATATGAGCGTAGAAGGGAAATTAGGCTAGGATGCCCAGTGTCGATGTCATCAAGGTCATATATTTACAAGTTTATAACAACACTTCCATGAGAAGAGAGCCAAGAGAGTTGGCGAATCTAGCCGAAGGGCAATACTGGATTAAACGGTGCTAGTTAAGTACCATAAGAGGATACACCCAGTAGGGGACCCATTTAAATAATTGAGATTAATATAATTCTTACCAAGTGGCAGTGGATTTAGTCAAGGCTGTCAAGGCCAACATCAAGTTCCATAGGGCTAACGGAACCATAAAGGACAACAGGAGTAGCAATTGGGGTAAAAACTACCAAGTCCTAGAGAAGACCACCCCGACATGTCCAGTGGGGCTAGAGACAAACGAATGGAACATAAAGGTGTCTTATGTGTGAGAGTAGGGTCACTGGTTTTAAACTTGTCCACAGCGAGAAAGTGAGACCAGTCAGATTAGAAGATAGATGGGAACAATGCTAGTGGGGCACAACAACAGCCGCAGGAGTGAGACTTACGGAAGGGGAATAGGACTAAAAGATTTAAGTTCGAAGGTTACCAGCCCAAGAGTGTTGAGATCAGGTAGGACAAGAAGGGTCCTCAACAGAAGCAGCAACATTCCATTCCGCAAGGCCGTCAGGGCTAAAACCAAGGCAATGAAGGCCAGTAAGGCCAGTGCCAGAAGCAAGAGAGTTTCTCTGGAAGTTTTTACAGTTGTTGAGAGATGAACCATATGAATAAGGATTGCCTAAAGTGAGACAGAGGGAAACTACCCGATGATATCTTGGATATACAGCAGATCATGGTTCAGTCTCGACGCGAGAATTAGGCTCAGGAACCCGTTGACCATGCAAGGTAGATGGAAAATAGAGCTATAATTTTTGTCTTGTTCTCATGAGTATAGGATAAGTTCGTTTGACATGGGTGCATCACAAAATATGATTATTTAACACTTGAATTCGTGAGCTAGTCGGGTTTAGTGGGTGCATTGGTAATGTTAGCCTTATTAGGTATATATTTATGGTTGGATGGCGGGGCTCTTTGGTGTTTCCTGCAAGGGAGCGGTTATGTGCACTAGAGGGATGTTTGTATTGTGTAATTATTTTTACTAATTTTAAGAGTTATGAAAGTAGAATTTATTTTAATCAATTGTAGTGACTACATATCGAGGGTTTGAGCAGTAGTAGATTGTGTGATAAGACTATCGTGCTCATTATTTCAGGGCAGATATACTATTGTATTGTATCATAGACTTCGGTGAGTATCTTATCTTGTTATAGTTGATCCCAGTGAGTAGGGACGTTTACTGATGTGATTCAGGGTACCTCGTATTCTTCATTAAGCAAAGAGATATAGCTCATTATCTATTGAAAGACCACGAGCAATACTGATTTAAATAGTTGCGCAAATTCCAATCACAAACCTATTTAATTAGAGTCAATTTATGAATCAAATAAATTCATCCCTTAAACTCAAATAGCAACGTGCATCCAAGTTTCAACCATCATAAATAAAATACATGACACAAATTTTAGAAAAAATCCCCGTAGGGCCAACCTTTTTATTTCACTATAATTATAAATTGCAACTTACACGGATTAGAATCAAATACCATTTGACACTCGAATGCCCGTTGGTGTCGGTCGAAGTCATCAGCAATAAGTCCACATGCAGTGAACCTATGTGAACCGCAGTCTAGTCTTCAACTCAAGAACACCACAGCACTCCCTAATGACACGCAATCACAAAACTCCGTTGAGACTCACTCCACAATAGATCGCAACTCTCTGTTGTACAGGTATCCCCACATAGTTTGAACAATACCAAAACTATGCTTTGGGTTCTATAAAACAACTCACACAAAAGCAATTGGGATTGTGAATTGTAAAACAAAAGTTATGAACCCTCAAATGTGTTGGAGAATAATAGAAAAAACGTATTCTGTCAAAACCCAATTTTTCTCCACATGAAAATTAGACGCCTGGCACCCTTATTTATAACAAAAATCAAGGTGGTGACATGTCCGCCTAAAACTCATCTCGTTCGAACGACATATGTTGTCGTTTGAACGACATACGATCTCGTTCGAACCATGTACGATGTCGTTCGAATGAGAGCATACATGTTTCTCAAAAAGCTTCAGTCTTTTAGATATTTTGGAAACCTTAAAGCTTAAGAATGTTTACGAGATCAAGAACATTTATCCACACCTTTTATAATTGTGAAAAATTAAAAACCTTCTAAAACATTTCAAAAATCATATAAACTTTTATCCCAACACTTTTAATGTAAAATGTAAATGAAGCTTAAACACATTTTACCAAATTCATCCTTGTTGGGCTTGAATGTTGAAGTCTCGTTGTAATTCGGATTCATCTTGTAAATATGTAATCTTCTCAATCCTTCGACAACTTGTAGCAATTTGTAGCGGTATACGACAAACTTAATTGTGACGGACAATGTCCTTACATTTATAAAGTGCTAAGAACTTGAAATAGTGAGAACGTCGTGTTGTATGTTGTCTTTAGTGACATGATAATGGATGAGTAGATTATTACGTCAAGAGACGTGAAATTTGGGAGTACGGGTTATGTGCTGAGGGCCTTACGGATCACAACGATCGGCAATGTTAAGTAGTAGTGTATCGGGGGGTTCCTTATTTAGATTTCTCTTTGCGATACATCCCACGCATGATACTTAGCGCAATGTTGGAAGTGGGGAGATGTTTAGTCATTAGGGCATGGGTTTAGTACCTTAGTTATGGTTCATTTACGCAGTTATATCTAAGGGAAAATAGCTATATTATAAATTGAGGCTAGTGGAGCCACGTAACGTTTGTGCAGTTATGCACGGGTATAGGGTATATAGGCGCCCTGAGTAGTTGAATTTTTATATTATCCGCGATTAGGGGGTAGAAAAAATAAGTGCTCACCTTAACATTATACGATTATGGGAGTATAGACAGCTTGGAGTACCAGACTTATTCGAATTTCGAGGACGAAATTGCTTTATAAGGGAGGAGTATGTAATATCCCGTATTTTTGAAGATTAGAATTTAATTAAATTGGAGATATAGAATTTAATCAAATTGGATACTTGGTAATTTATTTATTTCGGATAAATTAATTAATTCGATGATTTAGTCTTAAGTAATTCAATTTAATTTAATTTTATGCGTAGCGTATTTTGAGGTGGAAATGAGATGATTATATAAAGTGACTCGAATGGTGATTTAGAGGTCACTGTCGATTCTGAAAGGGTCAAAATAGTATACTCGGGTGTATAGTTTGGGTGCTGGGGCGATTTTAGACCAACCCGGCACTATTTAAAGGTGTTTCGGTCATTTGGGAGTTTGTGGTTTGGATAACTCCAAAAATTAAAAGATTATTTAATCCTCTTGGAGTCAGAGTCTAGTTTTAAATCAAATTAGAGAAGAAAGAGGTCATTAGAGAGGAAGAAAAGAGGATTCTTAGAGCTTTTAACACCAATTCTCACCACTGACGTGTCGGAATTGTAATCGGAGCAAGGAGAGATCAGCTATATCATCATATCAATGAAATCAGACGTGTAATTATAAGGCAATTGTTTATCTTGCATATTTTTAGAGAAGTTATAAACCCATGTAGTGTAGGGTTTTTAATTTCATGATTTTAATTATGTTCTTGAGATTTAGATTAACAGAACTCATGATTCGGTGTAGGATTGCAAGTAGAATGAATCCATAGGTGAAGATAAAATGAAATTAGAATATATTTGATTATTAATAATGAATCTTGATGGTTTCTTGGTTGAAGAACATGAATCTTGAATGACTTCAGGTTTAATTGATAAACATCGGATGTCAATCTGTCAGAATTTTTAATGTAACGGTATACGTATGCCATTTTAATTATAAGTCGAATTAGAGTGATATTCATAGATCCCTAGAAATTTCTACGTCTTAGCTTTCTAATGAGATTTGAATCAGGTCAATCAGAGTTTTGTATAGAGAGTAATTGACGTTTTACTATAGGGCATTTGACCTGCCATCATAGTAATCTACAAGAATTTTTTACGCCACTTTAAACGTGTGCTATTTTAATTGTACTTAGAATTGGAATTCAAAACATAGATGTTAGTAAAGGCCTATGTCTTATCTTTCCAATTAGCTTTGAATGAGGTCAATTAGGGTGCTGTAGAGGGAGAAATTGACGTTTCACTACAGGGTGTTTAATTTTCTAGAAAGTTTATGACCCGATTAGGTTACCCATAATTGCCTAATTTTCTTTGTTTAAGCCCTAAACTTGTGTATAATTCTCACCGGACTTTTGGGATGCCTTTAAATTATAGTGAGGGATATAATTATCACCATTAGTCAAATGGTAAGGTTAGGGTTTAGTCTTAAGGGAGAAGAATTAAGGCAAAGGATAATCGGGGATAATTTGTAATGTGAGTAAATTCGAAGGAATGAGAACGAATCATGGAGAGATGAGTGAACCTATGATTCTGACCAATACTGTAGGAGTATATTACCTACTGATATTTAATCAAGGGGTAACTAGGGCCCTTCGAGTAGAGATTAATCCTCTGGAAATGCGATAGAGTGTAATTATCGTATATCAATAGTACGTCAAGTATTCGAGACATATATATCATGTATAGAGTATGTTTATAGCATAAATATGAATCTATACGAATTATAGTTATGGTTTAAGTGTATACCTATACGGATTATATATATATATGGTGTGTATATATATATAAGTTATAGTTATTGGTTGAGTTTGTACCTATATGAATATTATTCATAGGTGGTGTGTATACCTATAAGGATCATATTTATAGGTTGTGAGTATGCCTATATGCAACATATGGACTAGGTTGTGTTTATGCCTATTATGTGCTTTCTTATATATGTGAACGTATCTACGCTGCCTGCTATTCAGAGGTTTTCACATAGAGGGCAATCCCACCTTGACGATTCCAGTGAGGTCTGGATTTGTGCGCCAGAACATGGAACTTAGGGCGGCACACAATGTGTGTATGAGTGTGGCTGGCGTGTCGTTTGGGCACGTTAGGTATGTGCATAGCCTAATGGCTTAGAACCATGTTAGCCTGCATTGTGTGTTGATTTATTTTGGGTTTGAGGAGACATGTCGAACCAATAGTCCTTGATTGAGTGAGAGGTACATGGACTTAGTAACAGAGTATGGAGACTCGCACCACAGTTTGTAGCCCGGGGATGCTGGAGTTATGTATATAGATCGTGTGACATATCTATACAGACATGTATATTTTCCTACTTGTGTGTGAAACTAGTAACTGTAGATAACATATATCTAAATGTGATGTAATTAAGAGATATTCTACCTAGTGTGTGATGGTAATAAAGTTAGAAAGCATATGTCTAAAAGATGATTTAAGTAGAGTAACTTAATGGACTGGTTTAACGATAACATAAGTGAGATGTTAATTATGGTTCATAATAACATATGAGACATGTTAATTATTAGTGTACGATAACGTACTATTTGGGCGGTACGGGGGAAGTTAAAGAGATATTTAACTAAGGCATTAATGAGTAAAGAATGGAAGAATGTGGTGTAATGTATGGGTGGTATTAGAGGGCTAAAACTGTTAGTGGTCAGATGGTTATTGATGGGACCTAGTTGGGACGGGTAGCATAGCTTCATGGATGACGTTAGGCGTGCACATTAGTTTGAGAGGTGAGGAACTCAAGGGAGTGTACGCTAAATTAACTTGTGTAATCAATAACTGATTTTAAGATATGATAAATTCTTGTAAATGTTTTCAAAATACTTTGGGCTCTGACCCGTCTTGCAAAATATTTTCAAAACCTTTTAGTTGTTCATCTACAGGGAGACCAAGATTAATATATGTTCTAGGGATGCGTAGCTGCGGCACTTATGGATGCTTGCTAGATTTGGACTAGACACTTTAGTTGCTTCATTCCTATAGTAGGATTCAAGTTCAATTATTCCATTTGGGCATGTCGCCCTTCAGCTATTTCTTATATTCAGTTTATCAGACTTTTATTTATGGACTTAGTTTATTTCAGTAGATTTTTATTTGGACTTTTGTATTAGCAACCGATGGTTTATTCGGTATTATCTTATTCAGTATTTATCTTGTGATGGATTCATATTACTACTACATGAATTGTTTGGTAATTGTTTTAATTTTTCGCATGTTGTTATTTAATAAAAGATAAAAATTTGGAACCGGTTCATTTAAAGCATAGTTGGTTAGTAATTTAAAAAGGTTTTGACATTGATGCTAAGAATGAATCAAATGATATTCCTATTTTATTTTTATGAAGGACTGATCACCCGGTATTTAAATGGGTGGGGTGTCACAAGAATAAGCTAGGCAGAGGGAGAGGGAAGTAAGCACTTTTGATACACCTTAAGAGGGCTTGTAAACACCAAGGTATAAAGGAATAATGATCAAAGCTCAATAAATGCTTATGTTATTGGTAAAATCTTGGACAAATGCATTGATGGTGAGGTCTAAGAGCTCTGGTTTTCAACAACTCTGTCAAATTCATCTTTTGGCTTAAACATCATGTGGTTCAAAAATCTCTCGAAAAGTCTCTTTCTTTCTCAAAGGATAACTGTGGGCATTTATAGGCATCAAATATACCTAAAGAACCTTGGGTTCATTAAATGTTGGGTAATACAATCATACCTTACATGTCAAACGCATTAAATGTTGAGTGTAATCTCGAGTGACTGGCCGATATGTTAGGCGGAGCTATTGTGTGGCAGCGCCGAACCGTCCAACTTCTCACCAAACTGCCATTGTTTGCGGTAAGTTTATTTGATATGAATAGGCATGGTGTGGCATCACTCAGATATTTTATGGAAATATGCTATTTTTTTGCTAAAATTCAAAGCCTGAGTAAGCACGTGGTTAGTATATCAAGGTTGGTCGAACGTGCTCTCTCAAACACTCATGGGTGGTTTTACCTGGTGTAACTAAAATAGATTCATGCCTTAATGTTTCCTAGATTCTTAATCCTCCTGACCAGTTCCCTAAAAGTTTTGAATGTGAGGTTCCTCGATATAGCATGAAATCTCCCCTAGGTCTGGCCAAACCTAGCCCATTGTTGGTATCGAATGACCTCATCAACAATTTACAACATAACTCATAATTTATAGAATAAAAAAATACATAGTTTTTCAACTAGATTACTATGGAAGTCTTCCTTAATCTTTGATTAATCTTCGTCATGCCTTGATCTTGAATCAACTTGGTTGGTTCCTCACACCCCTTTAAGATCTCACTAATATTTGATGAATACTTCCCCACTTTCTCATGTAATATCTTAATGAGGAGTTTTATATCTAGGTAAATAGGTTTATCTATAAGCCCCAACTACATTTGCCACCTCATGGAGAAATTTGTTACGCAAATAAGAAGTTTTTGTATGAAACTCCCTGAACTGACAATCCTCAAATCAAAACATCTTAAACCGACAAACCACCACTTGAAACACCTTTAATCGATAAACTTAAGCTCGAAATAACTTGAATCGAGAAACCTCAGTTCAAAAAAACTTTAACCTAACCTCGGTTGAAAATAACTAGGACCGATAAAACTTAGTTCAAAACACCTCAAATTGACACAACTTATTTCTGTGCGTGTTAGCCAAATCTTTACATATCTCTAGAATTTAATGCGCAACTTATTTCTCTGCATGTCAACCAAATCTTCACATATCTCTAGAATTTAATGCAGGAGTCTGATAACCTAATATCGTTGTCGCTATTTTGATATGTGGATGCATGGGGTTAACTTTTAACTCCCTTATTACAAGTGGCCATCATTTTCCCCTGATTTTCAAAACAATCGTGGGATAACGAACCACCAAACAGCCTAAATGGATACATTTTCCAACCCTTTAAATACCCATTATGTCTTATTCTCTAATTTCTTACCATTTATGCCATTAAAACTCAGTGCTTCACAAAATTCTAGAGAGACAAAGTTTCCATTAGTGTTAAAATCCCACCTAGCAAGTCCTTTAGAGACCATTTTCACTAATCATTTTAAATTAGCACCATTATTATACCATTTTATCTCTTTTCCACCATCTAACAACTATTAAATCGTTTAATGGCTTCATCAAGCAAGTCTGGTAAAGTTTTCGGCAAGAACAATGTTATAGAGTTTGCAAAAAGCTGACATTTTACACCACATACCGTCGTGCGCCCTATTTTAGTGAAGGCGATGATTTTATCCAGGAAGATTAAATCTTAAAAAGATTGTTGAGGGTGTTTTTGAACCCGATCTAGTAGCAGAGGAACCAAAAGACAATACTGATGGGACCAATGTCACCTGCTGCTCTACTATGTGATTCAAGATGGATCAGGGTGATTTCCCTATTCTCACATTGATTTTGAAGCACCAAGTGTCTTTCCTGATAGATTTCTTCTTAGTCATGCTATATTTACACCAAGTATAAAGAGGTGCTAAAAGATGTTATTCTTAGACGTGCAATGAAGTTCTTTGGAGATTTCACGTTATCTAAGAACAACCAAGATCTCCACCTCCTGGTCTCTTAGTGGAGCATTGCCTCGCATACATTCATTCCAGCCTAAGGAGAGTTCATAATCACACTAAAAGATGTGTGTTAATTGTATGGCTTAGATCTATGTGGCCATCTCCCTTTTTATGTCACCCCAATCGATGCCAAGGAGGAAAAGGAATGCACTCTGTTAGATCGGATTTTTCATAAGTGTGTGGGTGAAGACACGAAGGCCACTTTTGTCCAGTATATTAAATATTTCCACAATCCTTACGTAAATCTTACTAAAGGGAAGAAAGACCAAGGAACTAAGCCAAATGTTGAATTTGGAAAAGGGTTATGGTAGTGAATCTAAGTTAGCTTTCAATATATCTTCCTTCTTTCACGATTTTCATCCTTGGGAAGCCCAAAGATCAACCACGAAGGGACTTGGTAAATATTTATGTTATTACATTCCTCTGGTTTCTCTCATGGTTACACTTACGTATACTTAGTTAGACATAACTCATATTGACAAGCAATGCTCAACCAGTCGTTATGTGTGTCTACTTTTGCCAACACCATCATTTTGATGGGGTTACTTTATGCCAAGTTCACTTGACTTGCCCCAAAATCCATGTGGATTATTGTATTCGTATGAGGCATCCACGTATAACTCAGTTGAGCAAGTAACAATGTAAGAAGGTATTATTTCCTTTCATTAATAATATCACTTTCTTCAAATTTTGCCTATAAGTTGGAGTTGCCAACGCTAAAACTTTGTCATTTTTCAAATCATAAATTTCCTCAGTTCAACTTCTCCTAGAGAGCGAGAAATTTATTGAAGATGAATTATCTCTTTCTGTGTTTCTTATACTTGCTCCCAATCATCTTCCCTCTTACACTCAATGGGAAGTTAAAAGAAAAGCCTATAATCATCATAGGTCTACCCATTAGTACAGTTTTAGCCAAGGAATAACCAGTATTATTACTAAGTCTCATGGGTCATCACTTATTTTTTACTGCCAACTTGGGTTTGACCAAGAAAAATAGTTATTTAGTGTGTATAACAAAAATTTTTGGTACTTCCAGATCATCACAACCATAGAGATGCTTCGTTGCGTTCGACTTTCCATCATTGGCCAACGCAACTTGAAGCTTTTGACTACTTTGAAACAATTGAGCCCATGTACCCCATTATATAGATATTTGGTGCTAATGAACTTGGGATCAAGAATATCTCCACCAAGGACCTAAAATTTTCCCTTAGCCTCAGATAGCTATCATACCCTAAAGAATTGCATCCTATAGCTCCAACTCGTAAGGTGAATCCTATTCCAGTAAAAGGAAAGAAGAAAGCACCAATAAATATTTGTGGAACAAAAATAAATGCTTATTCTTCCCTAAAACACCAAAAAACTTCCAAGGCACCAAGGGTTCCTCTAAACCTGTCATCAATACTACTAATCCAGAGTTAGTAGAGCAAGTAGCTGCCTTGGTATCTGATGTGCTTTCTCGAATGGAGTCTACTGATCTAAATCCTGAGGAAATATAGCTTGTTGGTAAAGACACTATCCAGATGATGATTCCATACTTCCTCAGGCTCATCACAAGAAGGGTGATCCTATTATGAAGAAAAAGAAAACATCTCCCCCCATTACACCTACTCAACGTAAAAATATTTTGAGGAAGAAAGTTAGTGGAACACGTGTGGTTTCAACTCCAGTTCCCGTGATATCAAGTTCTTCTAAGGAAACCTTGTATGACCTTCCAATTGACAATTTAGTGGATGTTTCCACCAAGGTTGATACACTTGTGCATCCTCATGAGGATGAACAAGTAAGTCACTATTCGTTTTAAATTTCCTTAAAGTGTTGATTTTTTCTTCTTAAACAAAAATATTTCTAACAGTGTTGCTTCTTCTTTTAGGATTTTCTTCCACTACTCGTGGAAGTTGTGTCTATTCTTGATGACACCCCTCCTACAAGGGATATTTTGAGTCCAATCATTGAAGTAGATATTATTCCAAGCTTTCAATTGTTCCCTACTTGAAGGACCGATCGAACTTAATCGAGGCGTACTCCTTTTGTGTGTGCTTCATCAGTGGTAAGAAAATTTCCTATGGACGATGAAAGAGTGGAGTGATTAAGTGAAACTGCTAAAATTTCAAATCATATTACTCCCCCAGTTTCATCTGAGTAACCATTGGATTTGGTTCCTTCAGCTACTTCTACTGAGGTAATTTGACATGTACATTACCTTCATCACATAGTTTTTTCAATGCTCATGATTATCAAGACTTAGGTGAATTTTGTATATGCATATGGCTGGAAATCTTCCATTATTTGGTCCTTTTGTGGACATGATGGCCCTCTTAAGGTCTATATGAAAGGAAATCCTTTTTCCTAGCCTTGTAAGGCCGAGAATTATCGTGGACTTTCTAATTAGGATACTTGCATATGTGGTATTTATGGATGTCTTCTTCCACATTCATCCAACTACCATTAAAGTATATGAATTGTAAGAAAATCTCTAACTTTTATTTTTTTTTTCTCTTTTGTGAACTGACTATAAGCTTCCTCTATTCGTGAGGTTTCAGCTTGCTACCAATAAGGAGGTTGAACAGACAAATCCTCGCCTTGACGTTAATTAACCTTAGTGGATGTTTCTCCTTCATCAATTGAGATAGTTCATATTTCAACAGAGCCTATTATTTTGGCCCTTGAGGATTCTCCAGTAGCCCAAGCTCTACCTCAAGTTGAACCTAAGGATGTAATAATTCCCCAACTTCAACTATTGTTTCCCATGTTCATGAGGTAAGTTTCTATGTACCTCCATCTATGTAACTTTTTATTTCTCTAAACACTTGTTTGTTTATGAATGGTTTTATTAGTTATATATCTTGCTTAGATATAACTTAGAGAAAAAACCTCACCTTCATGGTGATTTACTCTCTCTTATTGAGTAATTTTCATTAAAAAATTTGTCACTTGTTTGGTAATTTATTCTCTCAATTGAGTGATGTTCACCCAAATTTGTCACCTTCTTGGTGATTTACTCTCTCAATTGATTAATATTCTCAAGTTTTGTCAGTTTCTTGGTGATGTGCTCAATTATGAAATATTTTCTCTAAACATACACCCACTTAGTGATGTGCTTAGATTGTTCTCTAAACATACACATGCTTGGTGATGTACTCAAATTGACATGCTTTCTCTAAAAAAAAATCCACTTGCTTGGTGACTTAGCCAAACTCTTACGAAGATTTTTTGTTTTACCTACTTGGTAAAAAAAAATTAAAATTTTAACTAACTCTTTTATTTTCTCTACTTTGCAGCCTTTGATAGAAACAACCCTCCCAAGGCACCTCATGTGGCACATACTGAAATTAATGTGTTTGTGGAAGCAATGGAGGTTGATCCCATTGTAGGTAAACTTTTTTATCTCAATCTTCTAGTCAAAGTGATCATGGTTCAATGAATAGTGTCAATAGGCTGGAGAGTGAATCTAGATATGGTGTTCCAATGCCTAGTGTTGCACCGATTGCAATATATCTAAAAGTTCTTCAAAACTTCCCTTTCATTCAAGGACCCTTATGCATTATATTTGAATGGTTGATTTCCTCCCATCCTAAAACTTATAATGTTAATTGTGTGAGTACCCACAATATGGTAACGGGATATCGACTTCAAGGTATAGCAGTTGTGGTGTCTGAAGTTATGAATACGCGAATTTATTCCTTAGAAATATCAATCCTTAACCAACATATTGACCTCCTCAAAGATCAGAGGAAGGATCAGTTTGATTTATCATGGCATAGGATCCCAACATGTCAACTGATCATTCTTAACACCTCAAGAATTTTAAGGATCTGAGAGTCGAGGAAGGAAAATTGACGTAGCTTGTCCCTATATTAAAAAATGTGACCAAGAAGTGGCATCAGCCAAAGAATCTTTAGATAATGACCAAAGGAAGCATGAATTTCAATTAAAGTTGAACGTAAAAGTTAAATCAAACATTTATGACATGGTTGAGTATCAACAAGAAGTTACTTCGATTGTAACTGCTTCGATTGGGGAGGGTTTCTTCACTTCTCTTGACTTGTGGTTTCTCTTGGGATAAAATATCTCTTTGTTGTATTTATGGGCAATAGTTTTAATTTTTATCGTAACTCAAATTTACAAGTGACATATAAAAATATGGTTGTTCTTGATCACAGTGTGTACATGACTCATTTTCTTACTTAAACACTTGTATATTTACAATAAACTGTAACTCAAAAAATTACATATGTTACCTTTTAACAGCAATAAGATGAGATTCTTTTGGTTGGGATTGAAATCTAGCACTTAGGAAAACAATAAACATTATGTTAGGATAGCTAGAGATTAAATACATTACGTTTCCAAACATTACATGAAATAGTTTCTTATCAAAATCTTTTCAATACTGATCACTATCAATTTTGGTGGAGGTACTCATGTGTGTGTGTGAGGGGATTTTCAAGAGTAAGCCCAAATTTTTTTGTTAAATATTTAACATATTTTGATTTGTTTATAAAAATTCATGTGTTAATTTGTTTGACTTGTAAACCTAATAAAATATTAGTTCGCCCAATAGACTCATTTTAAATTCTTTGTGCATACATGAGGAAAAATCTTCACATATTTGTTTATTCATGGATTCGAAGATAAAATCATCATAATAGATTTGTATGAGGAGAATGTCATGTTTTAGGGTTTTAATAAACAATATAGTATCTACAAAACCTCTTATAAAACTGTTTGAGATGAGAAAGTTGCTTTGACATTTATACGATGCTCGAGGGGCTTATTTTAAACCAAATAGGGCTTTAGAAAAATTAGAAGATATGATTAAGGAATTTATGGTTTTCAAAACTAGGGAGTTGTTTTACATATACATCTTCATTAATGTACCTATTGAGAAAGGTGTTTTTTACATCCAATTGATATAGTTTAAAATCTTTGTAACTCGCAAAAGCAGGTAACATACGTATGGCTTCTAGTCGGGCTACGGGGGGAAATATTTCTTCAAAATCTATACCTTTTTATTGTTTTTAGCCTTGAGTGACTAGACGAGATTGATTACGGGTGATGGAATAGTATTTATTTTTTTTATTTTTAAAAATTCATTTTGTGTCGATAATTGTGTGATTTTAGGGTGGTGGTACAAGTGTCCACATTTGGTTTCTTTCAAATTGGAGTAATTTTTCTTGCATAACTAGCATCTATGATTCATCTTGTTATACTTCAGTTGTAGTTTTAGGTTCTATTTGAGAGACGAAGACAAAGTTGTTGCAAGCATTTTTTAAATTTAGAACGAGTGACTCTACTTTCTCCAATGAATAAATTTTTAGGGTGATTGGCGATTGAATTTCTATGTTTTTGGTACACTGTTATGTATTTGATTATTTGGATTCGAAGTGTCTATTATTATCACATCAGGGGTGTTGATAGAAAGAGTTTCATATTTTTCTTTAGAATGTTGTATTTGTCTTCATTATCATTTATATAGTGGGGTAGGAAGGCATTGATTTCATCGAAGGTGACATGTATAGATTCTTGAATGACTAGGGTTCATTTATTGTAAATCCTGTAGGCTTTGTTATTAATGGATATCATAGAAAAATTCCTTCGTTAGATTCTGTGTCAAATTTACTTAATTTTTACCAATCCTATAGAATAAAACATTTGCATCCAAAGACTTTAAAGTACCCGATGTTAGGCTTCTTTCCTTTTCGTATTTCGTAAGGGATTTTGTTGATAATTTTTTAAATAGTTACTCTATTAGTTACAAGCTAGTGGTTTTAATGGCTTCTACCCAAAAATATTCATGGAGTTTGTGTTTTGTTAAGCATGGTGCGAGTTATTTATTGTAGTGATTGATTCTTTCTTTCGACAACGTCATTTTATTGAGGTATTCTAGAGGATGATAAGTTATGACTATATCCTTGAACATCACAATATTCTTCGATATCTTTGTTATTAAATTCTCTCCCTCTAACATTATAAATATGTTTGAGGGTTACACTTTTTTTCATTAAACTCTTTGTGGAGTTGTGGGCCCCAAGAGAGCGTGGTTGGTGTTGTGCCCAAGGGAGCTTCATCATGGGATGCGAGGAGTGCTTGTCTCCGACTTTTGTCGCGTCCCCTCAAGGTCGGGTTATTGGTTCGATGTTTTCGGTTGTCGATAACTTTAACCTGGATGTAGTTTGACACCATCTCCAGTTTTGGTGCACGCCCCTTTGGTAAGTGTGGCTTTCATGTGAAAAAAGGGGTTTCATATGTGTTCAGAGTCGTCAGTTTATTTTATATAAAAATAAATAAAGAGGTTCGGGTTAGTCCTTTCGGGATAATCCTAAGGCAAGTTTTAAAATTTGGAGTTGGTCCACAAATTCTTTTTGCGTGGGTTTGAGAACCGGGTTATGAGTGAGGAAGGTGTTAGGCACTCCACTTGTTTGTGGGTTCCTTAATTCTATGATTATTATTGCTCTTTACATGAATTGATTACTTTTTTTTTAAATAAGAGGGACGGTACCCCCCACAAGTTTTATTGATCAATAGAGAAAAAGCCTCTCCAGGGGCATATTAAAAGAACGTGTCTCTTCTAAATAGCTTACAGGACTAGATAAACATAAAAGAGGCTCTTAATAGGGGAGAGCCCTTACAAGAATAAACGATAAATGAGAAGAAAGTCTAACTTAAAACCAGCGGTAGTAAGAGCTAAACCCCACATACTCTTATACATTTTTGAAGCTAGGAAGGCCCCATGAATCTACTTTTATCAGGACCTTAAGGTGGTTTCGAAAGTCCCTTAAGTTGTGAGAGAAAACTTCTTCTGCTTGCGTACTTCCCCTTTTGGCTAAGAAATCTACCACTTGGTTTCCCTCCCTGTGAACGTGATTAAAATGAAATTTTATCCTCTTTAGGAGGATAGAGCTTTGGTGGATAGTCCAAGAAATTTTCCAGGGGGTTTTAGACTTCCTTTGAATAATGTCGATGAGTACTTTTGAATCACTCTCTATAATAATGTCATAGGACTTTAATACCATGAAAAACTCCAATCCCATTTTTAGCACTGCTGCCTCTGCTTCCATGTTAGTAGCTTCCCCGATAGGTGCAGTAAAAGCCCAAACCATATCTCCATCGTGGTTTCTTAAAATGACACCAGCTCCTCCGGATCTTGGATTCCCTAAGGCGCTGCCATCTATATTAAGTTTTAAAATACCAGTAGGAGGATTCAACCATTTTATCTTCAGTCTGGATTTGACTTATTTATGGGTCTTTATAGGGCTGTGGAGGTTTTATAACTGTCCTACCTGATTGAGGACATGTAAAGCTTTTGGAGTTCCATTTTCATACCTGCATTTGTTCCTATGAAGCCATAAACACCAATAGATCAGCACAGGGAGAAGGATATTGATAACTGGGTCAGATTTTTTACCGTGAGTCCACCATTGAAAAAGATGATTTCTAATGCCACATGTAGTTCCTTTAACACCATGCTCGTTAGAAAGCTGGTTCCAGACTTTAGCTTCTATTTCACCCTTCCCAAAAATATGATCAATAGATTCCTCATCGGGAGAAACACAACAATGACACTTAGATGGACCTCTTATACCGATGTTTCTTAGCTTATCATCGGTTGAGAGAAAATTGTTTAGCATTTTCCATAAAAAAAATAGAGATTTTTCCTGGGATTAGTTATTTTAGATTTTGTTTAGAGACCTTAGCGATAGATTCCCTCAAAAATGTAGATAGGTGCTTAGGTTGGAAAATGGTATCAGTGAGAGGTATAAAAATGTCACTTCAACCAGTGAAGGTACACAAGATTTTATTATGCATGACCTCGTGCTTTATAGTAAATAAAAGATGGTTGTTATTAAGTATGTAAGTGTGCGAGAAATGTCAATTTATCTAACGAGTGTTCCTCAGTGTATACAACTGTGTAAGGGAGCTCGGCTTTTGAGATAGTTTGATATATCATTCGTGTTGTGAGGAGAGATAAAAATGTGAGATATGGGTACATATTTGTTACAATTAGTGTATACATGTTTGCATATTTTTATGTATGAATATGTTTAGGAGGTCTCGTTTTAAGATAGTTCGATATCTCATTTGTAGTATATGAGGGATTAGAGATGGGCGCATCTATGTGGGGACAATATATCATGAGACATATTTTCGAGGCTTGAGCTCACGAGAAGGACTCGGTATTGTGCCTACGTAACTAAAAGGACCTACGATCAAAGCATAGGTAGTTTGATTGTATAGTTAGTATATACGTTTGAGAATTTATATAAGTATATTTATGAGACCATGCCTTGATATAGTTTGATATCTCGTTTAAACTGGATAATGTCGAGAAACATATTGTCGAGGATCGAGCTCACAAGAAGGACTTGATGTTGCACCTACGTACCCAAGGGGACTTGGGATCATAGCCAACATAGTTCGATTGTCACACGTGTTTGAACGTGATGTTGTGCAAGTGTAGGACTTTGCTTGGGAGGGGGAGGGCTGGTGTATAGAATATTAGAATGGGAATGGACATACAGATATCTAATATTTGCACATAACCTAATAATAGATAGGTGGTCACTAACCAGATGATTTTGTTCTTCAGACTGGTTTGGAGGTGTAGAATTGAGATGATTTGGGCTAAGAAGCGTGGAGGTTCCATCAAGGATGTAATGTTCTACTACTGAGAAGCAGAGTGAGGGCGGATGCATCCATAAGAGAAAATATGTTGAGAGACATATTATGAGGCTTAGGATTTACATGTTAATCTCGGTATAGCACCTACGTACCCAAGGAGACTTGGGATCAAAGTCAACATAGTTCCAACAAACGGGTTTGGATAATATATAGGGGTGTAAGACTAGAGATGGAGACATCCCTAGGATATAATACATCGAGAGACGTATTATGAGGCTTGGGTTTTACGAGTTTGACTCGGTATATCACCTACATACCCAAGAAGACTTAGGATCAAAAGCAACATAGTTTTAATAAACTGGGTTCGATAATATATAGGGGTAGGACTAGAGATGGATACATCCCTAGGAGATAATATGCTGAGACACGTATTATGAGGCTTAGGCTTCATGAGTTTGACTCGATATAGCGCACACATATCCAAGGAGACTTCGGATTAAATACAATGTAGTTCTAACAAAATAGGGTATATTTACAGGTGTAGGAAACAGAATACCGGGTATACAAGGTACAACAGTGCGATATTTACTTAGCCTAGTCCTTAATATAGCATTTTTGTTGAGTTGGATTGATATATTTATATGTTAAATAATACGTTGACCAAATGCAGGTGTTTAAAAGTATTAAAATGAAAACACATATTAGAGGTGTCGTACAAAGATGGGCTTTGTTCGCTCGGAGAAGTGGTGGGTGTAGCCGAATTTTAGACTTTGGCCTGCAAAGTTTCACATTGAATTCAGCTCAATGGCATTCTCCTAAGATTGTATTTGTTAAAGTAAGCACTTATTCATCTCAATGGAATTCTCCTATATACTTTGGTCTTTTGTGTTTTTAACACCATAAACTTTAGTGTAGGTTTTGAAAGTTTGCTTTTATTAGGGTTTCTTTCAGGGTTCGTGTTCGAGGCTTATTCAGGACTAGAGGAAGTGCTATATAACCATGATTGAAGATCAATTTGTCCTTAAAGGTAGTCGACTAAGAGTATGCATGTGTGGATACTCTTTGTTAAAATTAGATCTCAACAAATACCTTTGCCTATTTTAGAAGTGGAATGGGATCTATGAATAATGGTTAAGAAGTTCAGTGGAGAAAAGTGGGATTTTTAAGAAAATCCATGTGTCTTTAACCAATCGAAAAAAAGGGAGAGTAATAGATTAATCGATTGGCTTACAATTGGAAACACTTAGCCGATTGGCTAAGAGTTCTGCCTCCTAAACCTATAAATTCGGCTCGCACTGCTCTCTTTCCTAACTTCTCCATATATTCTCTCTATGTTATTAGTTTTCTCTCTTTCTCTCCAAGTGTTAGACTACAAGAGACTAGGTGGACTTTGGCATTGATCACATCCTCGTGTCCTTTTTTCCATGTGGGGAATTGATCTTGTCGGCCCACTGTCAAAAACAAATGGCAGATTCAGGTATCTGGTCGTTATTGTGGATTATTTCACTAAGTGGGTGGAAGCAGAGCCGCTGGTAGAGATTCCATATGAGAAGGTGTTCTATTTTATATGGAAGAATAAAAATCCCGATATGGTATGTCGTACGCCTTCATTACATACCAAGGTACACAGTTCGATAACAATGATTTTGAGGATGGTTGTATATTCTCGAAGATCAAGAAACTACACTCAGCTCTTGTTTAGCCACAGTGCAACGAGTAGACAGAAGTCGGTTTCCTTAAGATTTGGGATTTTATTGGGGTCTTGGCCAGGCTATGAAAATTGGTGTCATATTTATGGAGCAGAATGGGGTGTCTACATCATGCTTTCATAGTACACTTTCGATTTACAAATCTCCTCCGGTCTTTATCAGCATGAGATTTTAGTATGAGTGATCAAGTGGATGATTATCATGCGACGATACGTGTGGGAAGATCGCATCAGTCATATATCAGTGGATTTCAAGGCCTGCATGATATGTAGTTGGGTCCATGCTTAGAGGGCAGAGGTGTTAGTTGAAACTTCATGGCAGGAACTCGTTATCGTATAAATAAGTCGGGTTTATTCTTATATAGTCCTAAATTTCGTATTAGTACTAGTGAAATTGTTGGTTTGGGAGCTATATTATTTTTTCGGCAAGGGCCACTCTAAATCCTACATGAATTTTTGTGATTAATTTTAATTCCTAATTTATTATTTGCATCACCTACATGAGCCTTGGACTAATTAATTGCTATTTAGTCAAATTAATATTCTTGCGTTTAAAACAGGATTTAATTTTGCAAGATGCATAATTAATTAAGCAATTAATTTATTTGACGAGATCCTTAAGGCACATACTTTTTCACCTTTGTATATATTATTCCTTTCTTTTATACTATATATTCACACTACCTTCACTCTATTTCATGGTATACTTACGCACTTACCTTTTGTTGGTTTTGTTGATTCATTTACACCATGTTAGAATAAATGCACAGACCTTCGTATGAGACTGGAAGGGCAAAGTGAGTGCTAAACATCTCCCACTTCGTCGTCTAGACCTTGAACTTTGACTTTCTTATTAAAACACGGACAAGCCAGAGGAGAGCAACATCAGGCTTTGGTATTCTCACAGACTCCCTAGAAAAGTTACTGTGGTATGGGAGGGGCATAATGGTATTTATATTTCAAAATGTTTACGGGGGCAGTGATTAATTGGTACAAAGATTGAAAATAAGTGTATTATGTATTTTCCTAAATCTAAAACTACGATTGTGATCTATTTTTTTGGCCTATAATAAATTGCTAAAATTTATGTCCCTGAGTTTTCACATATAAAATTGGCTAGTGAACAAATTTCATATTTTATACTTCGGCAAGCGAGGTCATTTATAGGCATATGATCAATGATTATCACTGTTATCTTTTGTTGCTGGTGTAAAAATCAAATCTATTCACTTATTTTAAGAGCAAACAGAAATCTAACTTTTTGCTCTTTTGTATATTGACTTAAAAAACTTACAAACAACTTCTAATTTTTTTTGCTTTTCCAAAACATATCGCTCAATGCCTCGAAATGCGATATTTTTATGGGGTGGTCCTACAAAACAAATTGGGTTCTTAGTGTGGGGAAATTATATGGAAAATTTGAATAGATCGGACCAATTTACACCTACCCGATAGCCTAGATTAAGGATCACAGCTTGAAGATAACAACAAACGTATAATGAGTGAGTATCTCAAGATAGGATATATTCAATCATACCGCAACTTCATCCAAAAGTCCTAGAGTCCTGTACAGCTCATCCTCCTTATGTTCTCTATAAATGTAACTCTCAACCCTGGAAAAAGGGGCATGTAAATTTTATTATTGTGAACTAATTAATAATAAAAAAACGCCCCCAAGACATAGGCTAATTGTCGAATCACTACACCTTGTGTTATGTGATTGTGTTATTTTCATTTATTATAAGGCTCTGTTTGTTTGGGATTAATCTCAGTAGGATTTTTCCACCTACACTTAGTAAACGTGTCTTTTAGTTTGTTTATACTCCATAATTAAGTACATAGATTTTTTGTGACTTATATATGCCATTACAAAAATTTCTATGTTTTGATTTTTTTTTAGAATTGGTCAATACCCACCACTAAAAATTTAGGCAACTCGTAGCAATGTGATTTAATGTTCTTTATATTATTACAATAGAAATTTATCATGTGCAAGAAGTGGATCATTCTAACATTCTTCTTAAAGGTTAAACCTATCTCACGAATGGTAACTTACTATTTTGTTTTTCATAGTTGGTTATAAGAAAAGTCAACTTCTAATTAGTTAATGAATATTTTTTGCTATAAATGATTTTATTAAGTGTCCTAACAAATATTGTGAATTATACCTATACCAGGTTTTCCTGACCCAGCTGTAACCTTACTTCTCGTGTACATTTATTTAATAAATGTAGCGAAAAGGCACTTGAACGATTAGTTATTCTGTTGCTTTTTAGCTTGATGGGGAGTGTTATCAGGGATTATCTTTTTGCTTTGCACTTACTTTATTTCTTTTTTCCAGTGATATAATAAATTAGTTGGAGACTTTTTGTGACTAAGAAACATTTCTATTAGCGTTTTATGTAGGTAGCGTATTCGTAAAGTTGGTTATTATCTTTTTGTGTTAGGATTGAAAGTTCTGGGAATGTTAATTTTTATATTTATTCTAATTTTAAAGTATTTATTATGTTTGAATTCATTCTTCTCATTAATTTATTACTTGTAACTTGATGGTTTGAACTAAATGGAATCAGTGTAGTTTCATCACACCAAAATTTTAAATGGGAATTGCATTGGTGATATTCATTCAAAAATTAACACATGATAAGAGCATTATATTTCAAATAGGTTTGAAGAATTTATAGAATATCTAGAATATCATGATAAAATTGTTTACCCATTTTACATATTTATAAGATGAGATGTAGTGATTTGGAATCTTTATTGAGCTCTAAAAACGGTTTAAAAATTTCCGGCCGACGGTGGCGCACGCATGTTGGCTTTATCCACTAATCCACATGTATTAGGTCATCTCCCTTTAAGACACTTAGGGTATCATGGTCATCCTTGAATATAGACGGGATCGTTTGCTTCATAGGACCCACAGATATCCAAAGTACCTGATGAGCACCCAAACGTCTTAATTTATACTCCAAATAGATGCATTTTAGTCGCTCCTTTTTAATAAAAATGGTCTTATGTTCATATTTGCTTATTTCTCAGGTCAATAGGCAGTTGCGGTACAAACAATGCTAAATCAATATAATTGCGACACAATAGCGATCAAAAGCGTGCATCGAAGAAATTAAGGCGATCGCGAAGTCAGAAATCCTATTTGAGCTGCCGAGATCAATTTCGATGCCCCGAACCCTGTTCCCGAACCAAACCTAAGCTAGACCGAGCCCAGTGTGTGTTGAGTTTGTACCTCTATAATTTTTCTAGATTTTTATTTTGAGTCGTTTTATTTTTAGGATTTATTTTAGATTTATTTAAGATTTTTAGAATTTTTTTGCATATTTTTATTAGCATATTTTTATTTTTATTTTTATTAGTTTTTAGTTTTTATTTTATTAGGATTAGGCTTTAGGATTTCATTTATTTTTATTTTTTTTTTAGATTTTACATTTTTAGGATTTTAGTTTTTAGTTTAATAGTTTTTTATTTTTATTTTTATTTTTTTTTCTTTTTAGTTTCATTTTTTGGGGGTCTTTATTTTTTTTTTAGAGTAGGATTTTATTTTTAGATTTTTAGTTTTATTAATTTTAGTGTTATTTTTTTTAGGTGCAAATAACACACACACATTTAACCCACTCACACCTAACTGAGCTACACACTATCCTACACCCAACTAACCCCCAAACCCACACCTAACCTATCATACACTCACCATCACCCAATTACCCCTTCATCTTCTTCCCTCATCACCCACGACACTCTCTCACCTCCATTAAAATAAACCACATTATCTACTACCTTCACTACTACAAACCAAACCCAACTCAAAACCATTGAACCTGTTGGAAATTATGAATGCAAATACAGAAATGGAACTCTTTATATATCTCAAAATGTCAACTTCAATACAACAATGTGATTTCTGAATAGTCACTATAAAACTTCAAGGCGTGATGTCACTTTTCTAAATACAGTATTTGCCCCACACGAATAATTTCGGTATACAAACAAGAATCAGCAAATCCGTACTCAAGATACAATGAAGCAATTGCACTGTCTGCAACTTGTATATTTGAAGACAGCCCTTGGATGTAGCAGCGAAGAACAGTCAATCAAGTTCTTATTCTGTTTATGTGCACAAAACAGAATAAGAGAATTTGTATCTCCTGAAAATTGTAAGAGAGTAATAGCAGGGTCTGGAAATCTGAAACTGGTTTTTGTTATCAATGTAATTCCGTTTTTAGGCAACCTTTATTTATAGAAAATGAAAGGTTTTGTCTTCAAGAGTCATGACTGTTGAATTAAGTCATTTCCGAACAGGTATGACTGTAAATTACCAACAGTCTTAAGTCCTTTCCGAACAGGTATAATAATACCGAATCGGTTTTGCACGGGTCAACCAAAAAGTGACCGCGCCCGAGCTACCGCGATCCGACCCGGACGAATCCCGGCAACCCGCTACCACTGCGGACATGCGGCGTGCGAAGTGCAAAGTGCGCCACTAGCGCCTCTACAGCCCACTGCCCCGCACCGGCGCGCGCGCGCGCGCGCGCGCGTGTGCGTGTGCGTACGGTGCTTCGCACCGTATTGAGGTCTCTTGAATAGCCTCTTAAATGCTAGATGAATTAACTCTTCATCTTCCATTTGTACTTATTAAGTGTACAAATTCTTAACATTTTTCCAATGTGGGACTCAAAGGTTGCCCACCCCTTTTATAGCTTAGTGGCGACACTTAGCTTTGTACATTTTCCAATGTGGGACACTATCCCTTTTTATATTTGGGTTAGCTTCCCACCTCTTCCACACACTTCCAATGTGGGACAAGCTTTTAAGGCTTTTACACCCAAAAAACTCTTACTCTCTTATTTTAAAAATCTCCAACATTCCTCCACCATTTTCAAAATAAGTTTTGTAAATCTTTGATTGTCTGTAAGACTGTGTATAAGCATTGGTGTCTCACGACTTGAACCAATACCCTGTGAAGGTTCGTCAAGGTTAACCATGAAAGTATAGTAGACTTGTCTTTGAACTATCAATCTATATTGATTATCCGGATTTGTCTTCACACACAAATCTTTTAGTCACTGATTATCCATATAAGCCGACACATGAATTAGGCCTTGTGTCTGTACCTTGATTTCATGAATGCTTTAGAGTCAAGCCCAATACTCATAGGAAGCGGCACCACTTCCACACTCATATAGGTAGATTATCATAGGTGTCCATGTAACTTAAAACACCATAAATCTATTAAGGTTAAACCCATCCTCTTTCATTATTCATTACATGTTCTAAGCACTTATCCTTGGGATGTTAAATTTTATAGTGCTTAAAATCACGTCGTATGATGTACTTTAATCATTGAACTTGAGACTTGAATATATCAAGTTTCAAGTTGAGTTTCCATCAAGAGTGATTATTATTAATGGTCTTTAGTCCCATCCCCATTGATGTCTTAGACACCAGTCCTCTTGCAAGACCTTTTGTAAAAGGATCAGCTAAATTTTGACTTGATTTTACATAATCCACTGTGATTACACTATCTGTAATCATTTGTCTGACATAACTATGTCTCAGGCCAATATGTCTAGACTTTCCATTATACACTTTACTATAAGCTCTGGAAAGTGTAGACTCACTATCACAATGTATAGATATTGGAGGCATTGGTTTTGGCCAAACTGGAATTTCAATCAATGAATTCCTTAACCATTCTGCCTCTTTACTAGTTGCAGCTAATGCTACAAACTCAGCTACCATAGTAGAGTCAGCTATACAAGTTTGTTTCTTTGATCCCCAAGAAACAGCTCCTCCACCAAGAGTGAAAATCCATCCACTTGTTGAGGAATGATCCTCCCGCTCAGTTATCCAACTGGCATCAGAAAACCCTTCTAATACTGAAGGATATCCACTATAGTATATACCATAGTCCATAGTTCCTTTCAAATATTTTAATATTCTATTGACAGCATGCCAATGCAATAAACTTGGATTACTAGTATATCTACTTAATTTACCAACATCATAAGCAATATCAGGTCGAGTACATGTCATGGCATACATTAAACTACCAATTACTCGTGCATATTCCAATTGTGAAATAGCTCTACCATTATTAGGGATCATCTTTAGCTGTGGTTCAAAAGGTGTACTAACAGGTGTGCAATCAAACTGATTAAATTTCTTTAAAATTTTCTCAACATAATGAGATTGAGTGAGAATTATATTTTTATCTTTCCTTATTATTCTCATTCCTAATATGACATCAGCTACATCCATATCTTTCATATCAAATTTAGAAGACAAAAAACTCTTAGTATTATTAATGCTTTCTAAATCAGTACCAAGAATTAACATGTCATCTACATATAAACAAATGATCACACCTTTACCATTAGCAAATTTACTATAAACACACTTATCAGATTCATGAATTTTAAAACCATAAGAAATAATGACTTTATCAAATTTTTCATGCCATTGTTTAGGTGCTTGTTTTAGGCCATATAAATACTTAATAAGTTTACATACTTTGTTTTCTTGTCCAGGCATAACAAACCCTTCAGGTTGTTCCATGTAAATTTCTTCTTCTAAGTCACCATTTAAAAAGGCAGTTTTCACATCCATTTGATGAATCTCAAAATTATATATAGATGCTAATGCAATTAAAATTCTAATAGTGGCGGTTCTAGCAACAGGTGCATAGGTATCAAAATAATCAATTCCTTCTTTTTGTGTAAAACCTTTAGCAACCAATCTAGCCTTGAATTTATCAATTGTTCCATCTATTTTCATTTTCTTTTTAAAAAGCCATCTACACTTAATGGGTTTAGATCCTGGAGGCAAGTCTACTAATTTCCAAGTTTTATTTCCCAAAATTGAATCCATTTCATCATTTATAGCTTATTTCCAAAATGCTGAATCTACAGACTTAATTGCCTCATTATAAGTTTGTGGGTCTGTTTCAACGCTAAGAGTCAAAGCATATTGATTACAAGATGTGTTTCTAGTTCCTTCAACAAGATAGACTACAAAGTCGGGACCAAAGCTTTTTTCTTTCCTAGGTCTTTTACTTTTTCTAATCTCTTCTTGTTCTACTAGTGGAGTTACAGGTAACTGTGAAGGAGTGCTTACTTCTTTTTCATTATTAATTCTAGGAATAGAAGAAAACCTTTGTTCATAAAAAATTGCATCTCTCGATTCAATTATTGTATTTACCTCAACAGAATCATTAGGTTCACTAACCAAAAATCTATAGGCTTTACTATGTTGTGCATAACCTATGAAAATACATTCAACACCTTTGCTTCCTAATTTCTTTCTCTTAGTTTCAGGTAGTCTTACAATAGCTCTACAACCCCAAACTTTAAGATAACCTAAATTAGGTTTTCTATTCTTCCATAATTCCTAAGGAGTTTTCTTATTATCTTTAACAGGTATTCTATTCAGAATATGACATGCAGTTAAAAGTGCTTCTCCCCAAAAACCTTTACTTAAACCAGAATAAGAAAGCATAGCATTAACCATTTCAGTTAGTGTCCTATTTTTTCTTTCTGCTACTCCATTTTGTTGTGGTGTATAAGGTGCAGTAACTTCATGTATAATTCCCATATCTTCACAAAATTGAGGAAAGTGATATTCACCACCTCTATCAGATCTAAGACATTTTATTTTAGAATCACATTGATTTTCAACTTCATTTTTATATGTCTTAAATATATTAAGCACATCATCCTTAGAGTTTAAAAGATATACGTAACAATATTTTGAAAAGTCATCAATAAACGTAGCAAAATATTTACTACCACCTCTAGTAGGTGTTCCATGCAAATCACAAACATCACTATGTACTAATTGCAACAAAGATGTAGTTTTTTCTATTTTAGGAAAAGGCAATCTTGTTATTTTTGTTTGCATGCATATTTTACACTTTTCATTCATATCATTCTCATATTTAGGAATTAAATTTAAATTAACCATGAAATGCATTTTCTTTGTATTAACATGTCCTAAACGACTATGCCATAATGAAAGACAATCAACGATATAAGCAGAAGAATCCTTTTCATTGATATTGAGCTTAAACATGCCCTCATACAAATATCCTTTGCCTACAAAGGTACCATTCTTAGTCAGAATAAATTTGTCTGACTCAAATACAAGCTTAAAGCCAAATTTGTTAAGAAGACTTCCAGAAACTAAATTTTTCCTAACATCAGGAACATGAAAAACATTGGTGAGGCTAAGGATTTTTCCGGAAGTGAATTCGAGATCCACTGTCCCTTTGCCTTTAACCGCAGCTGTAGATGAATTTCCCATATAGAGAACATCTCCTTCCACTGTTTCATAGGCAGAGAACAAGTTCTTGTCCTTACAAACATGCCTTGTGGCACCAGAATCAACCCACCAAGAGTTGTCTTCTCCAAGCATATTAGCCTCGAATATCATAGCAGCAAATTTTTGCTTTGTCTCTGATGTCCCTCCTTTTTCCTTTAGTTTCTTGAACTCACGACAATCCTTCTTGAAGTGACCTGGTTTGTTGCAATGAAAACAATTTCCTTTCTTCTTTTTGTTTGATTTAGAATTATTTGAAAAATTCTTCCGCTTGTTATTTTTTCCATGATTGCCATATTTTTGCTCCTTTCCTTCCTCCACCACATGGACCTTAGAAACAGAATTTTCTTGTTCCTCTTTACCATCTAGAATTCGAGACTCTTGTTCAATTCTTAAATGAGTCTCTAATTCTTCAAGTGAAAGATCCTCCTTTTTGTGTTTGAGTTCTTTCTTATAGTCTTTCCAAGAAGGAGGAAGTTTTTCAATTATGGCAGCAACAATTACATTATCATCCATATTTAATTTTTTCAGTTTGCAATGATTTATGATGCGTTGGATGTCATGAAATTGTTCTAGCACAGGCCTATTATCATGCATTTTAAAGCTTAGAAACTGACCGATAAGGAACTTCTTACTTGTAGCATCTTCCGTTAGATATTTGGTCTCCAATGTTTCCCATAAGGTTTTTGCAGTCCCAACATTTTGGTACAAGTCGAACAAATTATCAGCAAGTGCATTGAGAATGTGACCACGACACAAGTAATCATCGGTCTCCCATTTTGTGCGTTGCCTAGTCTGTTCCACGGTTTCATCTTCATCTTCATTTGGTTTTGGTTGTGACAAGACATATACAATCTTCAATGTTGTTAGAAGAAAATGAACCTTTTTCTGCCAACGCAGAAAATTACCACCATCAAAACGATCCAACTTGACAAAGCTTTCTGTTATTTGTCGAAGTGATTTGGAAGAGTCGGCCATTTCCAAAATACTGTATTTAGATTGTTGGAAATTATGAATGCAAATACAGAAATGGAACTCTTTATATATCTCAAAATGTCAACTTCAATACAACAATGTGATTTCTGAATAGTCACTATAAAACTTCAAGGCGTGATGTCACTTTCCTAAATACAGTATTTTCCCTACACGAATAATTTCGGTATACAAACGGGAATCAGCAAATCCGTACTCAAGATACAATGAAGCAATTGCACTGTCTGCAACTTGTATATTTGAAGACAGCCCTTGGATGTAGCAGCGAAGAACAGTCAATCAAGTTCTTATTCTGTTTATGTGCACAAAACAGAATAAGAGAATTTGTATCTCCTGAAAATTGTAAGAGAGTAATAGCAGGGTCCGGAAATCTGAAACTGGTTTTTGTTATCAATGTAATTCCGTTTTTAGGCAGCCTTTATTTATAGAAAATGAAAGGCTTTGTCTTCAAGAGTCATGACTGTTGAATTAAGTCATTTCCGAACAGGTATGACTGTTAATTACCAACAGTCTTAAGTCCTTTCCGAACAGGTATAATAATACCGAATCGGTTTTGCACGGGTCAACCAAAAAGTGATCGCGCCCGAGCTACCGCGATCCGACCCGGACGAATCCCGGCAACCCGCTACCACTGCGGACACGCGGCGTGCGAAGTGCAAAGTGCGCCACTAGCGCCTCTACAGCCCACTGCCCCGCACCCGCGCGCGTGTGCGTGTGCGTACGGTGCTTCGCACCGTATTGAGGTCTCTTGAATAGCCTCTTAAATGCTAGATGAATTAACTCTTCATCTTCCATTTGTACTTATTAAGTGTACAAATTCTTAACATTTTTTCAATGTGGGACTCAAAGGTTGCCCACCCCTTTTATAGCTTAGTGGTGACACTTAGCTTTGTACATTTTCCAATGTGGGACACTATCCCCTTTTATATTTGGGTTAGCTTCCCACCTCTTCCACACACTTCCAATGTGGGACAAGCTTTTAAGGCTTTTACACCCAAAAAACTCTTACTCTCTTATTTTAAAAATCTCCAACATTCCTCCACCATTTTCAAAATAAGTTTTGTAAATCTTTGATTGTCTGTAAGACTGTGTATAAGCATTGGTGTCTCACGACTTGAACCAATACCCTGTGAAGGTTCGTCAAGGTTAACCATGAAAGTATAGTAGACTTGTCTTTGAACTATCAATCTATATTGATTATCCGGATTTGTCTTCACACACAAATCTTTTAGTCACTGATTATCCATATAAGCCGACACATGAATTAGGCCTTGTGTCTGTACCTTGATTTCATGAATGCTTTAGAGTCAAGCCCAATACTCATAGGAAGCGGCACCACTTCCACACTCATATAGGTAGATTATCATAGGTGTCCATGTAACTTAAAACACCATAAATCTATTAAGGTTAAACCCATCCTCTTTCATTATTCATTACATGTTCTAAGCACTTATCCTTGGGATGTTAAATTTTATAGTGCTTAAAATCACGTCGTATGATGTACTTTAATCATTGAACTTGAGACTTGAATATATCAAGTTTCAAGTTGAGTTTCCATCAAGAGTGATTATTATTAATGGGCTTTAGTCCCATCCCCATTGATGTCTTAGACACCAGTCCTCTTGCAAGACCTTTTGTAAAAGGATCAGCTAAATTTTGACTTGATTTTACATAATCCACTGTGATTACACTATCTGTAATCATTTGTCTGACATAACTATGTCTCAGGCCAATATGTCTAGACTTTCCATTATACACTTTACTATAAGCTCTGGAAAGTGTAGACTCACTATCACAATGTATAGATATTGGAGGCATTGGTTTTGGCCAAACTGGAATTTCAATCAATGAATTCCTTAACCATTCTGCCTCTTTACTAGTTGCAGCTAATGCTACAAACTCAGCTACCATAGTAGAGTCAGCTATACAAGTTTGTTTCTTTGATCGCCAAGAAACAGCTCCTCCACCAAGAGTGAAAATCCATCCACTTGTTGAGGAATGATCCTCCCGCTCAGTTATCCAACTGGCATCAGAAAACCCTTCTAATACTGAAGGATATCCACTATAGTATATACCATAGTCCATAGTTCCTTTCAAATATTTTAATATTCTATTGACGGCATGCCAATGCAATAAACTTGGATTACTAGTATATCTACTTAATTTACCAACAGCATAAGCAATATCAGGTCGAGTACATGTCATGGCATACATTAAACTACCAATTACTCGTGCATATTCCAATTGTGAAATAGCTCTACCATTATTAGGGATCATCTTTAGCTGTGGTTCAAAAGGTGTACTAACAGGTGTGCAATCAAACTGATTAAATTTCTTTAAAATTTTCTCAACATAATGAGATTGAGTGAGAATTATATTTTTATCTTTCCTTATTATTCTCATTCCTAATATGACATCAGCTACATCCATATCTTTCATATCAAATTTAGAAGACAAAAAACTCTTAGTATTATTAATGCTTTCTAAATCAGTACCAAGAATTAGCATGTCATCTACATATAAACAAATGATCACACCTTTACCATTAGCAAATTTACTATAAACACACTTATCAGATTCATGAATTTTAAAACCATAAGAAATAATGACTTTATCAAATTTTTCATGCCATTGTTTAGGTGCTTGTTTTAGGCCATATAAGGACTTAATAAGTTTACATACTTTGTTTTCTTGTCCAGGCATAACAAACCCTTCAGGTTGTTCCATGTAAATTTCTTCTTCTAAGTCACCATTTAAAAAGGCAGTTTTCACATCCATTTGATGAATCTCAAAATTATATATAGATGCTAATGCAATTAAAATTCTAATAGTGGCGGTTCTAGCAACAGGTGCATAGGTATCAAAATAATCAATTCCTTCTTTTTGTGTAAAACCTTTAGCAACCAATCTAGCCTTGAATTTATCAATTGTTCCATCTATTTTCATTTTCTTTTTAAAAATCCATCTACACTTAATGGGTTTAGATCCTGGAGGTAAGTCTACTAATTTCCAAGTTTTATTTTCCAAAATTGAATCCATTTCATCATTTATAGCTTCTTTTCAAAATGCTGAATCTACAGACTTAATTGCCTCATTATAAGTTTGTGGGTCTGTTTCAACGCTAAGAGTCAAAGCATATTGATTACAAGATGTGTTTCTAGTTCCTTCAACAAGATAGACTACAAAGTCGGGACCAAAGCTTTTTTCTTTCCTAGGTCTTTTACTTTTTCTAATCTCTTCTTGTTCTACTAGTGGAGTTACAGGTAACTGTGAAGGAGTGCTTACTTCTTTTTCATTATTAATTCTAGGAATAGAAGAAAACCTTTGTTCATAAAAAATTGCATCTCTCGATTCAATTATTGTATTTACCTCAACAGAATCATTAGGTTCACTAACCAAAAATCTATAGGCTTTACTATGTTGTGCATAACCTATGAAAATACATTCAACACCTTTGCTTCCTAATTTCTTTCTCTTAGTTTCAGGTAGTCTTACAATAGCTCTACAACCCCAAACTTTAAGATAACCTAAATTAGGTTTTCTATTCTTCCATAATTCCTAAGGAGTTTTCTTATTATCTTTAACAGGTATTCTATTCAGAATATGACATGCAGTTAAAAGTGCTTCTCCCCAAAAACCTTTACTTAAACCAGAATAAGAAAGCATAGCATTAACCATTTCAGTTAGTGTCCTATTTTTTCTTTCTGCTACTCCATTTTGTTGTGGTGTATAAGGTGCAGTAACTTCATGTATAATTCCCATATCTTCACAAAATTGAGGAAAGTGATATTCACCACCTCTATCAGATCTAAGACATTTTATTTTAGAATCACATTGATTTTCAACTTCATTTTTATATGTCTTAAATATATTAAGCACATCATCCTTAGAGTTTAAAAGATATACGTAACAATATTTTGAAAAGTCATCAATAAACGTAGCAAAATATTTACTACCACCTCTAGTAGGTGTTCCATGCAAATCACAAACATCACTATGTACTAATTGCAACAAAGATGTAGTTTTTTCTATTTTAGGAAAAGGCAATCTTGTTATTTTTGTTTGCATGCATATTTTACACTTTTCATTCATATCATTCTCATATTTAGGAATTAAATTTAAATTAACCATGAAATGCATTTTCTTTGTATTAACATGTCCTAAACGACTATGCCATAATGAAAGACAATCAACGATATAAGCAGAAGAATCCTTTTCATTGATATTGAGCTTAAACATGCCCTCATACAAATATCCTTTGCCTACAAAGGTACCATTCTTAGTCAGAATAAATTTGTCTGACTCAAATACAAGCTTAAAGCCAAATTTGTTAAGAAGACTTCCAGAAACTAAATTTTTCCTAACATCAGGAACATGAAAAACATTGGTGAGGCTAAGGATTTTTCCGGAAGTGAATTCGAGATCCACTGTCCCTTTGCCTTTAACCGCAGCTGTAGATGAATTTCCCATATAGAGAACATCTCCTTCCACTGTTTCATAGGCAGAGAACAAGTTCTTGTCCTTACAAACATGCCTTGTGGCACCAGAATCAACCCACCAAGAGTTGTCTTCTCCAAGCATATTAGCCTCGGATATCATAGCAGCAAATTTTTGCTTTGTCTCTGATGTCCCTCCTTTTTCCTTTAGTTTCTTGAACTCACGACAATCCTTCTTGAAGTGACCTGGTTTGTTGCAATGAAAACAATTTCCTTTCTTCTTTTTGTTTGATTTAGAATTATTTGAAAAATTCTTCCGCTTGTTATTTTTTCCATGATTGCCATATTTTTGCTCCTTTCCTTCCTCCACCACATGGACCTTAGAAACAGAATTTTCTTGTTCCTCTTTACCATCTAGAATTCGAGACTCTTGTTCAATTCTTAAATGAGTCTCTAATTCTTCAAGTGAAAGATCCTCCTTTTTGTGTTTGAGTTCTTTCTTATAGTCTTTCCAAGAAGGAGGAAGTTTTTCAATTATGGCAGCAACAATTACATTATCATCCATATTTAATTTTTTCAGTTTGCAATGATTTATGATGCGTTGGATGTCATGAAATTGTTCTAGCACAGGCCTATTATCATGCATTTTAAAGCTTAGAAACTGACCGATAAGGAACTTCTTACTTGTAGCATCTTCCGTTAGATATTTGGTCTCCAATGTTTCCCATAAGGTTTTTGCAGTCCCAACATTTTGGTACAAGTCGAACAAATTATCAGCAAGTGCATTGAGAATGTGACCACGACACAAGTAATCATCGGTCTCCCATTTTGTGCGTTGCCTAGTCTGTTCCACGGTTTCATCTTCATCTTCATTTGGTTTTGGTTGTGACAAGACATATACAATCTTCAATGTTGTTAGAAGAAAATGAACCTTTTTCTGCCAACGCAGAAAATTACCACCATCAAAACGATCCAACTTGACAAAGCTTTCTGTTATTTGTCGAAGTGATTTGGAAGAGTCGGCCATTTCCAAAATACTGTATTTAGATTGTTGGAAATTATGAATGCAAATACAGAAATGGAACTCTTTATATATCTCAAAATGTCAACTTCAATACAACAATGTGATTTCTGAATAGTCACTATAAAACTTCAAGGCGTGATGTCACTTTCCTAAATACAGTATTTTCCCTACACGAATAATTTCGGTATACAAACGGGAATCAGCAAATCCGTACTCAAGATACAATGAAGCAATTGCACTGTCTGCAACTTGTATATTTGAAGACAGCCCTTGGATGTAGCAGCGAAGAACAGTCAATCAAGTTCTTATTCTGTTTATGTGCACAAAACAGAATAAGAGAATTTGTATCTCCTGAAAATTGTAAGAGAGTAATAGCAGGGTCCGGAAATCTGAAACTGGTTTTTGTTATCAATGTAATTCCGTTTTTAGGCAGCCTTTATTTATAGAAAATGAAAGGCTTTGTCTTCAAGAGTCATGACTGTTGAATTAAGTCATTTCCGAACAGGTATGACTGTTAATTACCAACAGTCTTAAGTCCTTTCCGAACAGGTATAATAATACCGAATCGGTTTTGCACGGGTCAACCAAAAAGTGATCGCGCCCGAGCTACCGCGATCCGACCCGGACGAATCCCGGCAACCCGCTACCACTGCGGACACGCGGCGTGCGAAGTGCAAAGTGCGCCACTAGCGCCTCTACAGCCCACTGCCCCGCACCCGCGCGCGTGTGCGTGTGCGTACGGTGCTTCGCACCGTATTGAGGTCTCTTGAATAGCCTCTTAAATGCTAGATGAATTAACTCTTCATCTTCCATTTGTACTTATTAAGTGTACAAATTCTTAACATTTTTCCAATGTGGGACTCAAAGGTTGCCCACCCCTTTTATAGCTTAGTGGTGACACTTAGCTTTGTACATTTTCCAATGTGGGACACTATCCCCTTTTATATTTGGGTTAGCTTCCCACCTCTTCCACACACTTCCAATGTGGGACAAGCTTTTAAGGCTTTTACACCCAAAAAACTCTTACTCTCTTATTTTAAAAATCTCCAACATTCCTCCACCATTTTCAAAATAAGTTTTGTAAATCTTTGATTGTCTGTAAGACTGTGTATAAGCATTGGTGTCTCACGACTTGAACCAATACCCTGTGAAGGTTCGTCAAGGTTAACCATGAAAGTATAGTAGACTTGTCTTTGAACTATCAATCTATATTGATTATCCGGATTTGTCTTCACACACAAATCTTTTAGTCACTGATTATCCATATAAGCCGACACATGAATTAGGCCTTGTGTCTGTACCTTGATTTCATGAATGCTTTAGAGTCAAGCCCAATACTCATACGAAGCGGAACCACTTCCACACTCATATAGGTAGATTATCATAGGTGTCCATGTAACTTAAAACACCATAAATCTATTAAGGTTAAACCCATCCTCTTTCATTATTCATTACATGTTCTAAGCACTTATCCTTGGGATGTTAAATTTTATAGTGCTTACAATCACGTCGTATGATGTACTTTAATCATTGAACTTGAGACTTGAATATATCAAGTTTCAAGTTGAGTTTCCATCAAGAGTGATTATTATTAATGGTCTTTAGTCCCATCCCCATTGATGTCTTAGACACCAGTCCTCTTGCAAGACCTTTTGTAAAAGGATCAGCTAAATTTTGACTTGATTTTACATAATCCACTGTGATTACACTATCTGTAATCATTTGTCTGACATAACTATGTCTCAGGCTAATATGTCTAGACTTTCCATTATACACTTTACTATAAGCTCTGGAAAGTGTAGACTCACTATCACAATGTATAGATATTGGAGGCATTGGTTTTGGCCAAACTGGAATTTCAATCAATGAATTCCTTAACCATTCTGCCTCTTTACTAGTTGCAGCTAATGCTACAAACTCAGCTACCATAGTAGAGTCAGCTATACAAGTTTGTTTCTTTGATCCCCAAGAAACAGCTCCTCCACCAAGAGTGAAAATCCATCCACTTGTTGAGGAATGATCCTCCCGCTCAGTTATCCAACTGCCATCAGAAAACCCTTCTAATACTGAAGGATATTCACTATAGTATATACCATAGTCCATAGTTCCTTTCAAATATTTTAATATTCTATTGACAGCATGCCAATGCAATAAACTTGGATTACTAGTATATCTACTTAATTTACCAACAGCATAAGCAATATCAGGTCGAGTACATGTCATGGCATACATTAAACTACCAATTACTCGTGCATATTCCAATTGTGAAATAGCTCTACCATTATTAGGGATCATCTTTAGATGTGGTTCAAAAGGTGTACTAACAGGTGTGCAATCAAACTGATTAAATTTCTTTAAAATTTTCTCAACATAATGAGATTGAGTGAAAATTATATTTTTATCTTTCCTTATTATTCTCATTCCTAATATGACATCAGCTACATCCATATCTTTCATATCAAATTTAGAAGACAAAAAACTCTTAGTATTATTAATGCTTTCTAAATCAGTACCAAGAATTAACATGTCATCTACATATAAACAAATGATCACACCTTTACCATTAGCAAATTTACTATAAACACACTTATCAGATTCATGAATTTTAAAACCATAAGAAATAATGACTTTATCAAATTTTTCATGCCATTGTTTAGGTGCTTGTTTTAGGCCATATAAGGACTTAATAAGTTTACATACTTTGTTTTCTTGTCCAGGCATAACAAACCCTTCAGGTTGTTCCATGTAAATTTCTTCTTCTAAGTCACCATTTAAAAAGGCAGTTTTCACATCCATTTGATGAATCTCAAAATTATATATAGATGCTAATGCAATTAAAATTCTAATAGTGGCGGTTCTAGCAACAGGTGCATAGGTATCAAAATAATCAATTCCTTCTTTTTGTGTAAAACCTTTAGCAACCAATCTAGCCTTGAATTTATCAATTGTTCCATCTATTTTCATTTTATTTTTAAAAATCCATCTACACTTAATGGGTTTAGATCCTGGAGGTAAGTCTACTAATTTCCAAGTTTTATTTCCCAAAATTGAATCCATTTCATCATTTATAGCTTCTTTCCAAAATGCTGAATCTACTGACTTAATTGCCTCATTATAAGTTTGTGGGTCTGTTTCAACGCTAAGAGTCAAAGCATATTGATTACAAGATGTGTTTCTAGTTCCTTCAACAAGATAGACTACAAAGTCGGGACCAAAGCTTTTTTCTTTCCTAGGTCTTTTACTTTTTCTAATCTCTTCTTGTTCTACTAGTGGAGTTACAGGTAACTGTGAAGGAGTGCTTACTTCTTTTTCATTATTAATTCTAGGAATAGAAGAAAACCTTTGTTCATAAAAAATTGCATCTCTCGATTCAATTATTGTATTTACCTCAACAGAATCATTAGGTTCACTAACCAAAAATCTATAGGCTTTACTATGTTGTGCATAACCTATGAAAATACATTCAACACCTTTGCTTCCTAATTTCTTTCTCTTAGTTTCAGGTAGTCTTACAATAGCTCTACAACCCCAAACTTTAAGATAACCTAAATTAGGTTTTCTATTCTTCCATAATTCCTAAGGAGTTTTCTTATTATCTTTAACAGGTATTCTATTCAGAATATGACATGCAGTTAAAAGTGCTTCTCCCCAAAAACCTTTACTTAAACCAGAATAAGAAAGCATAGCATTAACCATTTCAGTTAGTGTCCTATTTTTTCTTTCTGCTACTCCATTTTGTTGTGGTGTATAAGGTGCAGTAACTTCATGTATAATTCCCATATCTTCACAAAATTGAGGAAAGTGATATTCACCACCTCTATCAGATCTAAGACATTTTATTTTAGAATCACATTGATTTTCAACTTCATTTTTATATGTCTTAAATCTATTAAGCACATCATCCTTAGAGTTTAAAAGATATACGTAACAATATTTTGAAAAGTCATCAATAAACGTAGCAAAATATTTACTACCACCTCTAGTAGGTGTTCCATGCAAATCACAAACATCACTATGTACTAATTGCAACAAAGATGTAGTTTTTTCTATTTTAGGAAAAGGCAATCTTGTTATTTTTGTTTGCATGCATATTTTACACTTTTCATTCATATCATTCTCATATTTAGGAATTAAATTTAAATTAACCATGAAATGCATTTTCTTTGTATTAACATGTCCTAAACGACTATGCCATAATGAAAGACAATCAACTATATAAGCAGAAGAATCCTTTTCATTGATATTGAGCTTAAACATGCCCTCATACAAATATCCTTTGCCTACAAAGGTACCATTCTTAGTCAGAATAAATTTGTCTGACTCAAATACAAGCTTAAAGCCAAATTTGTTAAGAAGACTTCCAGAAACTAAATTTTTCCTAACATCAGGAACATGAAAAACATTGGTGAGGCTAAGGATTTTTCCGGAAGTGAATTCGAGATCCACTGTCCCTTTGCCTTTAACCGCAGCTGTAGATGAATTTCCCATATAGAGAACATCTCCTTCCACTGTTTCATAGGCAGAGAACAAGTTCTTGTCCTTACAAACATGCCTTGTGGCACCAGAATCAACCCACCAAGAGTTGTCTTCTCCAAGCATATTAGCCTCGGATATCATAGCAGCAAATTTTTGCTTTCCGCTTGTTATTTTTTCCATGATTGCCATATTTTTGCTCCTTTCCTTCCTCCACCACATTGACCTTAGAAACAGAATTTTCTTGTTCCTCTTTACCATCTAGAATTCGAGACTCTTGTTCAATTCTTCCGCAAAGTGCGCCACTAGCGACTCTACAGCCCACTGCCCCGCACCCGCACGCGCGCGCGCGCACCGTATTTAAGTGCAAAGTGCGCCACTAGCGCCTCTAAAGCGCGTGTGCGTGTGCGTACGGTGCTTCGCACCGTATTGAGGTCTCTTGAATAGCCTCTTAAATGCTAGATGAATTAACTCTTCATCTTCCATTTGTACTTATTAAGTGTACAAATTCTTAACATTTTTCCAATGTGGGACTCAAAGGTTGCCCACCCCTTTTATAGCTTAGTGGTGACACTTAGCTTTGTACATTTTCCAATGTGGGACACTATCCCCTTTTATATTTGGGTTAGCTTCCCACCTCTTCCACACACTTCCAATGTGGGACAAGCTTTTAAGGCTTTTACACCCAAAAAACTCTTACTCTCTTATTTTAAAAATCTCCAACAGAACCCACCTCCACCTACCCATAACCCGAAATCGGAACTCCCCAAAAACAAACCGCCAACAACCTGGACCTTCCCAAAACCAAATCTGGGTTTCACCCTATTTCGCCAGAACTCGAATTCGGCCAAAAATCGATGACCACCGGAAACCCACCTCTAAACTCCGGTCGGCCACGTTCAATACCAGAAATTCGAGACCAACCCGGCCCACATTTTCGACGGCACCTGACCTGCTCCGTCAGAACTCCGACCCAACCCGTGGTAACCCGCAACCCACCTGCCCGATCGCAACCCATTTTGGGCCAAACCAATACCCACCAAACTCGGACCTACCCGAACTCTACCCAAACCTCTTGGCCCGATTATACCCATATCTGCTATATTTTCACCACAAAAATCGGAACTTACCCTTCTTTAAACAAATCTTTCATTTTTTTTACCAATAAAACCCAAGTGCCTATCCATAGAAACCTTTTGACTTACCCATATGAAATCCCATAAATCTCTCAACCAAGAAAATATCGTGGCGATCTTAAAAGAAGGGATGGAAGCTTATAAAAAAAATGGGACTGACTCTCATATAAAAAAAAAAGACGCGTAGAGAGAGCGCAACTGTGTATATTATGTACAGTTTACGACCATGAAAAAAATTCAGAAAAATATAAAAAAAAGTTAGTTTAGCTTTAGAATAATTTTTAGGTTTAGTGTTTAGTCTTCTTTTTGTAATCAAGTGCTGAAATTTGTGAAGAAGTTGGGGGCATGTCAAGGTGCATTTCAGACAAATTTGTGAAAAAAAAATTGCGTATTGTATTTCTTCATTCTCTTTTCAATTTATATCCTTCTTGACATATTATTGATTGTTGTTTATGCACATATGAGAATGTTTGACTAAATAGCCCGTTCAAGGGGTGGGATGCACTGCGAATGATGTTAGTTTAATTAATCAATTTCATTAATGCTATAAATCTAGAAAAATTAGGGTCATCAATTAATTTATGTAACGAGAGATAGTAAATTAATTGAACAAATTAATGTTCGAATTTAGGAATCGAACTAGAGATAGGTTTTTTCGATATTTGAATATTAATTTGCTGTTGAAATTTGAGGATTGATATTATTTTCGTTAAATTGTTCTTAGCGGATAATTTTCTGAAAATAGTGTAGTCCTAATTTTTCATCGTGTGACATTTATAAATTAATTTTCTTAAAAATATTTTATTAAATTTATAATTTTAATGAGAGTTAGATTATCGATTTAATATTATCTCGAAATATTTCAAATTTATAAATTGAGAAATTAAAATAATTGAAAATGCATTGTAATCCCATCTCTTGACCTTCTCACATTATCCCACACTCGGTTGCACATTCTTTTTCATTATTTAGTCATTTCGTAATTTTAGCATTAGTTAATTTTTCCCTTGAAATTGTTTTAAATAAAAATTAAATTAAATTTAAAAAGTATTTTAATAAAAAAAATTGGAATTGCATGTTTTCACATTAATTGTTTCACCTTGGAAGTTGAATTGATACCCGTACTTACCGCAATACGAGTTATTTTTAGACAAGTTTTGTAGGTACTCAAGGAAATTTTGAGAGTGACTTTTGAAGACGACGACCGTACGCAAAAAGCCTCTTATTAGTACCAAATACAAAATGTGTTTTAATATGTATACAAATTATAGGCGGAAACATTAGTTTTACCACTTAAATCTGGCCCAAAAATAAAAAAATAATAATAAAATTGATCCACTCAATATATACTCGAAATTAAAAAACTTAGACCACTTAAAATAGTCCCAAAATAAATAAAAAAATGGTCCACTCAAAATAGGCTCAAAATAAAAATAAAAGATAAAAAACTCGACCCACATACAAATAGGACCAAAATAAAGCATGAGATTTTGAAAGGTTTCACATTTAAATCATTATCTCAAACATGTTGTGAAAGTCACATTTAATAATTAGATTCCAATTATACACTAATTAAAAATTCTTTGATTGACTTAGAAACTAATCCTAATATTGATCGAACCATAAAAACTTATTGTAGTGACTTAGTTAGAAAAACTTGTGATAGTTTTGAATTCACATTTGGCATACTTATTTGGTATAATGAATTGAATGTTGTCAATAAACTTAGCAAACTTTTACAAACATATGAATTGAATATGGGTGGTGTTAAAGGCATCACTAAAACTCACCAACGGCACCACTTACTAAAAACACTACATAAGTTGTCAAATATTATCCCTACCATCCAAAAGTGAGGCACCCACAAGTCAAAAGTATTTAGACCATTTTTTTACCAAATTCATTTTCTCCGATCTTTTTATCTCTCTACACTTTTCTTTTTCTCTTTCAAGCTTAAAAATCCCTAACCTTAACTATACCACCACCTTAACCCTATTCCTCTGTTGCCCCTCCCCCACCTCCCCCTTTATGCTTCCTCCCCCACCCCGCTATCACCCCTCTCCAGGCACTCCACAAACCGCTCCTTTGTTGTCCCCTTGCCATTTTGACCAAATTCATTTTTTCCATTTTTTCCTTTTTTAGATCTTAAATGGTCACGATGTTAATATTAATAAGTAAAAAAGATCAAGAAACAAATATTGTATGTATGTTTCAACAATTAAAAACTAAGTAGGGGTGTTTTTTTTAAATCTGTAACTATACATTCGACACCTAAGTGCCCAAAGCGATGATATAATTCGGCACTTAGGCGCTGAAATTTATCTTTACATTCGTTATTAGGATACTGAAGAAATTGAATGTCATTTTTTTAGTGCACTTTGGCACCTAAGTGCCGAAAACAATGATAAAATTCGGCACTTTGATATCGAGCCAGTATTCTAATGTCGAAAAAATAATATTTTTATATGTGGTGTCGGTGATAACTTTTTCCCTTCTGGCGGTTTAGGAGGATGTTTCGATATTGTGGTGCTGATATTTGTCAAGATTTCGGTATTTGATCACCGAACCAAGTTTTGAAACTACTACTCCCATTCGGTGTTAGAGTGTCGAAAAATGTCGTCATTCCCGACACTATAACACCGAAACAACTAGGAACGACTTTTATTTGGTTTTTACGGTTCATTTCGATAATTTAATGTTTTAAAGGTTATATAGAGGTTAGGAATATGATTTTATATCTTACAAGTTCATCTTTTTATGTTCTTTTGACCTTGAATAATTGGTTCATTCACAATGTTGTGGCGTGATTCTTGGAGGTCCATTGTCTATAAAAAGTTTCTTGCAACCACCGGTCACTTCAATGCAGTTTTATGGTTGGTATGGAAGAGTTTCAATGGAGGGTTGGGCGATGAGGAATTTTAATAGAGGGTAGTGGTGGTGGTGGTGGTAGTAGTGGTGGTGAAGTTGAAGTTAGGGTTTGAAATATTTTGGATCAAAACTAAATTTTATATTTTATTAATGTTTAAAGTTAAATTATAAATAATAATTATGGGCTTAATTTATATTTTTCAAACTTTCAAAAAAATGGTTAAATTTGTTAGTACCGTTACCCATGTATTTTTTTTCTAAAGCGGTGCCGGGGATAAATGTTTGTAGTGCCTTTAGTACCACCCCTTGAATATTGATGTTGTTTTGAATTTATTAAAAGGAATTAATTCTTATTTTGAAAATCAAAGCAAAATCGGATTTGAATCCGCCATTATTTATTTTTTAAAAATTGCTAAATAAATGAAAATTGACTTCGTATTTTGTGAACAACAGATTATTTATAAATAAAATATTTTGATGAGAATTTAGTGATGAGATTAGAATATCACCGAAAAATATTTTAAAGTTAATTATCTATAACATGTAATAGATCAAGCTTCTATGTTACTTGTAATTATATTTGAAAACAATTTAAAAAATATGAGTCTACTTTTTGGATTTTTATTCGATTTGAACAAGTTAAAAAAAATTATTATAAAGAATTTTTGTACTAAGCTTTAAGACTTTTTTAACACGTGATATGAGTTGTGTATTGTTGCAAATGAATTACTTTAAGAATTGAAAGGGCATTACAAAAAAATTAATATCATGAAATGTTGATTTTCAAATTTTTTATTATTTATAGAATAATTTTGACTATACTCTTTACGATTGCCTCAGCTGAGAGAAATTTTACAAAGATAAAGCTAATAAATTGTTATCTTCATTCTACCATATCATAAGAATGATTAAATTTATTAGATATATTATCAATTTTAAATTATTTTCTTAATAAAATAAATTTTGATGTATGTTATCAATTGAAAATTATTTACTTGATAAAATAAACTTTGATGACTTAATCAGTACTTTTGCATTTCAGATGCAAAAAGAACACATTTACATAGTTCTTTATGCAAAAAGAACACATTTACATAGTTCTTTATGTTTAAAGTTGCGCTTAAATGTTTTTAATGTATTTTTACAATTGTAATTTGATGTGCCTTTTGATTTGTATGTTTTTTAACTTTTATATAAGAAAATTTAGGGGATTTTTTTTATGAATATGCATTGTGCTTCCCTCTTAGGAGTTCGCATAAGGTCCTCATTTGATGTGCCTTTTGATTTGTATGTTTTTTAACTTTTATATAAGAAAATTTAAGGGATTTTTTTTTATGAATATGCATTGTGCTTCCCTCTTAGGAGTTCGCATAAGGTCCTCAAAATGTCAGGGAGGCTCTGTGGGGTATCCATGTTGCCTAAACCTATGTACAAACTAAAAGTGTATTAAGTATTACACTTGTACTAGTTTTCATATATGGGACAAGGTTTTTCTATGATAAGTTTAGAGTCAATGTTCCAGTCATTATGATTTAACAAGTGCGTATATATTATGTTGTTTACTTGTGGAGTAGAACATGTTATACACGGAATTGCTTTGAAATATGTTTGAGTTCCATATTAATTTTAGACTCCAAATAAGCCAAAATAAATTATTAAAATCATTAATACCTGTGGGTACCCTTTTGTTGACCAAGCCCATAAAAGTAGTCGGCCAAGCCCCAGTGAATAATAAAAGGTGCCCGATCCAAATTATGAGTCATGAACGACGGTTAGAGTAAAAGGATATGACCGAGACCATCCCCAAAAATCTCGAATGAGATATTCAAGGGATATTGGATTAACGTGTTGGTTACCAACACACTCTTTCTCCCAATTGAATATATATTTTACCCCTGGGCCGAGGCATAGGAGCATGTGAAAAACTTTCTCGAGAGTTACTCAATACAACAGTAGACCTCTCCGTGGACATAGGCAATTTGCCAAACCACGTATATTCTTGGGTTGTGTGATTGTGATTGTGATGATTGTTGTTCTTATTATTTTGGTGATTATTTTCCTGAAAAATGCGTTACTAAAGCCGTTTATTGAAAATAAACTATTTAAGTAACTCCGAGTTATTTTTTGAAGAAACTCTTTTCTTAAATAAAAAATGATTAATCACAAGATGTGTTTAATAAATCAGTATGTACGAGATCTTATTCAAGATTTGGACAACAAGTTTAAAAGATAGTTTAAACAAGTTTTAAACACAGCACAACCAAGAATGAGATGAGAAAATGTAGATGGCTTATGTTCACAATTTTTTACGTGGTAAAACCTCACCAATTGAGGAAACATCCACTACTCCCTCTACGGAGTAAAATGAAAAATCCACTAAAACAAATATATGAGTTACAAACTATATAACTAACATGCAAACAACTCAGACCTATATAAGTTTAGGAATGTACCCTCTAGTGTCCTTAAACTTCTCTGCAGTTCTGATTGTAGATGTAGTTCTCCCAGTTTGTCACCTTCTAATTTGCTCCAGCACTTTACGTCGACTTATGTTCTCAAGATCTTATCACCAACACTTTTCGTGTTGTAGGGTGTAAGTGTTTGTGAAGGTGCTTTCTAACACATGCATGCACACACACACACTTATTAAGTACAAACAGTCCTAACAAATTACAGTTTACACTATATGCTATGATCTTTTCTTTTTCTCTCTTCTTACAAAACTTTAAACCCTATTTGACCTTTCAATCTATCCCAGAATCCACGGATACCTTGCTAGGAAGACAGACAAGGTTTAATTAATCTCAGAATTTAAAATAAAAACTTTTTGAGATTGAAAACCTCCAAGTGAGATTCCAAACTAGGTCAAAGGTTTAGTTTTACAAGAACAAGAAACAGAAAGCATTTATTGTTGATTTCGAAGTAAGAAAACGTTTTAAAGAAAACAATCAACAATATATTTCTCAAGATGAGAAATAAAAAAGAAACTAAGTGTAATGTAACATGAATAACTCAGATCTGAGATTTCTATGGAATCAGAAACTAGATCTAAGTAAAAGTCTAAGTTGGAAACAAGATCTCACGAACACAAGGTTACAGCAACCAAAAATAACTCAACTCAAACTCTCAAACACTCAAGAACACTCAAGATGGTGTTTTTGGATATGGTGTTTTGAAGAAGTGTTTGGGTTAGGTTTTAAGAGGATTTGGACGAAGTTAGGGTTTTTAACTTTCTTCTCTCTCTGGTTTCTCTCTTCTCTCTCTACTCTCTTCTCTCTCTACTCTCTCAATTTCTCAGAGGAAATGAAATGGCAAAAAGTCTTCGAAGTCTGAGGGAAGGCTCCTTTTTATAGTGAGAGGAGAAGGTTCGAGATATCTGATCAAAACCAAGGGCTGAGATCGAGTCAATATAAATTGACTTGAATCCAAGGGCTCACACAAGGCGGTGCTTAAACGAACGCTGATTGGCTTAAAAAGATACACGGGGATCCATCAAGGAAACATGCATACCATTGATAAGAAATGATCCAAGGGCTGATAACACACGCGTCTATTGTCTCAGTAAAGAACACAAATCTAACTAATCAGAGGCAGACAGGTGTTGGCCAGTAAAGGGATATAAAACGCGCGTCCAAGCTAATTACAAGCAATACCCTGAAGTCTCTGCCGCTTTCGAATTCTACCCAAGGTAACTTTAGCCCATAATACACAACAAATAATACTAAGAGATTGACCCCAAAACTTTTAAATCAAGTTTTAATTATTAAAACATTGTTTAAAAAATGTTTAAAAAATCCCAAAAAATTATTAAAAAACAAACTTGGGGATTTAAACACACTCAACACATGTACACTCATAATAATGCAATATGACATGCATGAATTGAATTCTAAGTGTGTGAGTGTTGGCAATAGTCTCTTGATTATTACAAGAAAGAGAGATGAATAGGCATAGCAATTTCTGAGGCTCTTTGGTTTCTAGGATGGACATAATTTTGTCACAATTTCCAAACTAGATGAGCACTTATACAATATAGACTCAAGTGAGTCAAAGGTATAACGGCTTCATTTCCTTCATTAATTGTTTGTGTTGAGATTTTTGTCACACAACCATTTGTGGGAAGATATTGTTTTTCCTGTGAAAACCTTCACCAACAAGAACCAGTGATGTCCCATCACAGCAGTAACGTCCCTCAAGAAAGAGACATTCACTAGAAGCCTAACCCTCCAAGGGTAAGGTTTGAGATTCATCATTCAAACCCAAGACTTTGCTAGGAGAGAAAAGTCTCCGAAAAAAACCACGGGCCACCCAGGTCCACGCATATCTCTAGGTTGATAGACGCCTATGAGTCCAGGCTCCATGAGCAGAAGGAAGCTACTCGCCAGCAGCAAGATGAAAATGCTTGCCTCAAGAGGCACCTGGAAAGGATGGAAAGAGAACTCCATCGAAGCACAAGGCGATGCCACAATCGGACTCCTAGACCTTAGGCGAGCAAATCTCATAAACAAGGAAGGAGCCCGAGGCGTGGGTCTGAAAGAATCGAAAAGCATTGGTCAGATGATGACCATTTCGAATGACTACAACTAGCTCGTCGTTATAAGAGTCCCAGTTAGCAGAACAATGACATACGAAATTTGGTCCGAAGGGAGATAAACCAGCACCCATCTCATCACGGTGCCAGATCTACGAGAGAGTTATCCAGGCGAGCTCTCAAAACCTAGATGAAGTCCCCTTTTTCAAGGGCAATAGAAGAAGAAGAGGCTACAAAGAAGTTCACGATTCCCAGGTTCAAGATTTACGATAGGAAGACTGATCATATTGACCATGTCAGGAAATACCGGTAAGCTATGACTTTATGGAGTCATAATGATGTGCTCGTGTGTCAAATCTTCCCTTCAATGTTTACACGATATGGCCCAGAAGTGGTTCGAGAAGATACCTCTTAGGTCCATCCGAAATTTCAAATCCTTGGCTGAGGAGTTTACAACTCGCTTCATAATAAGAAGCTCCTACCCGAAAGGATGGATGCACTACTTACTATGAAGAAGAAGATACAGGAGAACCTCAAAGAGTACGCGAAGAGGTATTGGGAAGTATTTAATGAAACTGAGGATTTTTCGAAGTAGGTCACCATAGCAACCTTCAAAATTGATTTTCCTAGCTCCTGCCTCCAACATCAGTCCTTAACTAAGAAGGAGGCCGCAACCATCGATGATTTGATGGCTCGTATTAAAAAATATGCCAAAGTTGAGGATGTGACCCATCTTAATGAAGGGGATAATATTCACGCGAAAGCTGGCAAAGGAGCCGAGAAAAATGAACCACGAAAGAAGGGAACAAGAATGGGGGAAAAATGGCTCCAAGAATGGGAACAAAAATGATGCCTCGAAGGCATTTCAGGTTATAAACACAGTCTTTAAGGAGCCAATATATAAGATTCTTACAAAGGTTGAATATGAGCCATTTATTAAGTGGCCAAAGAAGATGGGAGGATACCCTTCCAAGCAGAATAACGCACTAAGGTACACATTCCACAATGAGGGCGGTCACAAGACTGCGCATGGTAAAGCCCTCAAGTCTCACCTCGAGGAGTTGGCCCATGCCTTAATGAGTTTATGGAGAAGAGGATAGATAAGGCAACAGTGAACGGAGAGCAGAGGCCCAATAATGTCCTTAATGAGGTTATCGGCCACGAATTCACAGTGATACATGGGGCGTCAAAACTCAAGCAAATTTAAGGAAATACAGCTCGAATGGAAATGAAGAAACTTACCTCGGTCATGAAGTCCTTTTAGATTGACCCAACAAAAACTCAGGTCAAGAACCGTCGATGATCGGAGGATGTCGATTATAATAACCATATTGTGTTTACTGATGAAGACTTGATTGGGGTGAGAATCCCTCAATATAATGCACTGGTCATCACACTCGGGATAGCTAACTGGGATGTCGACAGGTTGCTCGTTGACCAAGGTAGCTCAACCGAACTAATGTACCTAGAATTGTTTAAAAAGTTAAAGCTGAGCATAGCCGACCTCAAGGAAGCCACTATTAAGTTGGTCGGCTTCACGGGAAAGATCACAGTCCTTTTGGAAAAGATCATCCTGCCAGTCAGGGTAGGAAACATCTCAAAAATGCTTGAGTTTATTATTTTTGAAATCGAATCACCGTACCAAGCCATCCTCGATAGAGGATGGCTCCATATAATAAAGGTCGTTCCATCGACCTATTATCAACAGTTGAAGTGTGTAACTCATCGAGGAGTAGTTGAGATCCATAGAGACTAGGCTACGACAGGGAAGTATTTCATCACGACCATACGCCCCAAATAGGGGAAGAAAGTGGAAGAATCAAAAAGCAAGGAGGAATCCCAGGAGGGGTTGGTGCCCTCCAAATACCAACTAAGGTATAATTGACCGAGAGTGGAGGAGACCAGGCTCCTTCTCCCTGAGAGGGTCATTGAAGACCTAGAAGAAGTCGCTGCTGGGAGTAGCACAACTGTAAAGAAGTTTTTGATTGGTACCTCCTTGACCGGTCACGAGAAGAAAGAATTAGTCACCCTTCTCCGTAGAAACTTGTATGTTTTTACATGGGAGCCCTACAAGCTACCTAGGATTGACCCCAGCATTGCTTGTCATCGATTGTATGTGGATCCAGCCTTCAAGACGGTCACATAGAAGGCTCATCGAATAGCCCCAGAGAAGGCTAAAGTAGTAGAGCAAGAGGTTGGGAAGCTACTGGATGCAGGTTCCATACGGGAGGTTCAGTTACCTAAATGGTTATCCAACCTAGTAATAGTTCCAAAGATCAATGGAAAGTGGTAATTTGTATCGACTTCACCGACCATAACAGGGCCTTCCCCAAAAATAGTTTCTTCCTTTCGAAGATTGATCAACTGGTCGATGCTATAGCAGCACATGAGAGGATAAGCTTTTTAGATGCATACACTAGATACCACCAAATCCTCCTTAACATGACAAATCAAGATAAAACCTCCTTCATAACCACCGTTGGTTTGAATTGTTATAAAGTTATGCCTTTTGGCCTTAAGAATGTAAGAGCAACCTATCAACGGCTAGTTACAAAGATGTTTAAAGATCAAATGGGGGATACTAATGAGGTTTACATCGATGACATGTTCATCAAGAGCAAGCTCAAGGACGACCACCTCTTCGACCTGGCAAGGAATTTAGAAATCCTCAGTAAATATCGAATGAAACTCAACGCAAGTAAGTGCTTTTTCGGTGTCTAATCAGGAAAAGTCCTTGGATACTTGGTCAGCAAGAGAGGAATAGATGCAAATTCCGACTAGATTGACGCCATCAACAAAGGTCAGACCCCTCAAATAGTAAGATATATAAAAAAGCTCACGGGAATTATCATCACGCTCAACTTGTTCATTTCTAAGTGTTCAGAGCAGTGTCACCCGTTCTCTCAGTTGTTAAAAATAAACAAGGGCGTGATATGGAATAGGGATTGCTCGAGGGCCTTAGAAGAACTGAAGGCCTAACTCAGTATGCCCCATTTTTTCATGATTCCTAGAGATAATGATCCTTTATATCTATCTTTACCTTGCAATATTAGACCGTGCTGTGAGTTCTGCCTTGGCATGTGAGAGAGAGGGGATCCAACATTCAGTCTACTATACAAGCAAGACCTTTTTGGAAGCCTAATAGCGGTACCTGCCATTGGACAAACACGCTTACGCACTAGTGATAGCCTAAAAGAAATTGAAGCGTTATTTTAAGTCCCACTCCATCTTCGTGGTTACTTCGCACCCCCTCAAGGTTTTTCTGAGGAAAGTAGGCCTCTATATCCGACTGTCAAAGTGGTCGATCGAGATTGGAAGGTTTGATAATCACTTTTAATGAGAACAGCCGTCAAAGGGAAAATCCTAGCCGATTTCATTACTGAGTTCAAGGAGAACAGCCCTGTGATCATCCAGAAATAAGACAATTAAAGGAAAGATTATAGGAACTAAGTGTTTGGACCTTATACGTTGATGGATACCCTAACTCAAAGGGGAGGAGTAGGTATCGTTCTAGTGACTCCTCAAAATACAGTGCTCGAGTGGGGAATCAAACTTGGATTTGAAGCTGTGACACCCGCCCAATTAAATATCGGGTGATCAGTCCTTTATAAAATTTATAACAGAATGTTCGGTTGGTTCATTCTTAGCATCGCTCTCGAAAACTTAAATCCAATTTAATTACCTAACATTTAATTAAGCTAGTTTCAAAACATTTTCCAATTAAAATTGAAACCAATTAATTCATTTAATAAACTTCTGAACATGTAATTATATACCATACACAAGAATTTAATGCTGACTGAATCCATTACTGAATAATCAAGAGTGGATAAAAACCTCCAGTTCCAAGTCACAAATCAAACCATAATAAATACTCAATCCAATAAAAAAGAACTACAAAGTAAACTGATTACAACTCCGCTAAAGAGAATGGGCGACACATACCCGAACTGAGATATCTGAACTAGGAACTGAATGAACTGAGAGAAGCGTCTAATCTCAATGACCCATATCTTCCACAACAGCTGCAGCTCGGCAAACCATCTAAGTATCTAGAACCGGTGTCCTTGTGGCTGGGGACCTGTACTAATACATATATATATATATATATATATATATATATATATATATAGAAAAACAGAGAAGAAATGCAAGAGACGAGTCAGATCCCGATGTTTTAAAAAGATTTATTAGAAAGTATTTAAAATTTCATTAAAGCAAGTATTATATGCATGTTAGTTTGAACTCTCACATGAGATTCTCACCTCTCTACTAGTGTGCACGCCTAACGTACCTCTAATCCAACCTAGCCATCTGACACACTCCTAACTAGGAAAAAGGCTTATCCCTCTAACTACCCCTCGTAGTAGTATTTCGTATTTGATCTCGACATTTATCATTTTAAACATGTGTTATCATACTACAGTCAAATATTTACTATTTACTTACATGCTTTACCAAAGAGTTTGTTATAAATGCATGTATATTATTCTCAACACAATTATACAAATAGGGCACCCCTAGGCTAAGTTGCGGTGCACACATACTCTACTATCAAATTCCGGTACATCGCGTACATGAGGACCACGAGTTTCGAATCTCTCAGGAACCGTTACAATAAGCAAAATCACACATATTGGAGGCGAACATAGTTCACATATCCATGGGTCACGCACATACCTACGCTCTCATGGTCAGCTGACTTATTAACTCACAAATAAGCCATTCACAGTCCTATGTCCTTAAGGTACCGATCTAAATCCCCTCGTAGGCACACTAAGATTAGATGGCCCAGTTTTGAAAGCCGACCTCCCGTGATAGCAAGTATGGTAGGTATGTCATAAACATAATATATCAAATATAGGTATACACACAACCCATCAAATCAAACGGTATACACACAACCAAATGTTATATTCCATACGTAGAATTATTATCACTAAATACTATCCACGTATTTTCAAATTATGATATTCCCCCTCTCGTAATATATATAAGGATAATATGTCCTTCGAAAATCCTTAATACAAAATCATAAGAAGTCCCAAATGTGACTACTAATTTTTATTCTTATAATTTCCATATTGTTAGAACTAATATCGTAGGTATTTATCACTTAATACTCTCGATGCAATTACAATTACAATTATCTCTCTCTCGCAATCTTCAAGGTAAATTCACCGTTTCAAATATTTGAATCATTACACCTAAGCAACTCCCAATAATTCTGCACTATTTTGGGTTCATCGAACACTAATTTTTTTTCTCACTCAAATTGACTGTTTATACAAATAGGGGAAAAATAGGAAATTCTCTGAAAATTAGAAATTTCGCTTGAACCAGAATTGATCTCGCTCGAACGACTTCGCGCGACAACCAATCTCGCTAGAATGACTTCAAGCGAGATCTCGCGACCTGGGTTGTTTCGTCTTCAACCTTAGACAGCCTCGTTTTTCACAATTTTTTAACCCTAAAACCTCTAAAGATTAAGCCCAAACTTCCAACAATCAACACCAAATATTATTCTAACATGTATATGAGATTTCCCATAATCTAACATCATTAAGTTGTCACCAATTATCCATAAATTCAAAATCCCCAATTTTATTGTTAAGAACCCTAGTTCTTAAATTAATATGCATAACTTCTAAATTATGCCCAGATTGGTTCATAGAAATCACCCTAATTTCGTAGGCATCATCCTATCTATATATGGTATTCAAATTCTTATCAAATCAGCCCTAGGTTATGATATAGTTCTCCAATTTCACCCAAATTAACTTTCATAACAAAGGTTTAATAACCTAGACTAACATGAACATAACTATCGCTAAAGAAAGCAATAAATAAACACTTGCCTCGATTTCAAAGGTCTGATCTGTTGGTGTTGTTGGTATGTATGTGTTCCTCGCGTTCAGATCTACACGATGGTGGTGGTGGTTGTGCAAGGTGGTGAGCATAGCTTCTCCTCCTTTAGAATTTGCTCTCCCTCACCCATTGTGGCTCTCTCTTGATTTTGGTGCAACCTAACCCTAATTGTCCCCAATTAGCTGATATATTATTTCTCCAATTTTCGTCCATTTAATTCCTCCAAAAATCCAAATTACAAAACTACCCCTATCGGGTGCCGGCTTGGCCTAAAAATATCTCGGAGTCCAAATAAAATACCCGGGTAGAGTTTTCTAACTATCTCGACCCATTCGGACTCAACGGCGCACTCAAAGTGATCATACGAGTTACTTAAAATAATTTACCTTTTTATTTCACTTAATTAGTCCTGACACGACTCACACGCGCGTCTCCGACTTAATATACAAAACTGTCGTATTTCTCTCTCACGATAAGTTATTTAAAATCGTCATTCCATATTACTTATTCTCAGAGTAATATTAATAATTACTAACTTCTCATCACGCTAGTAAATATTCAAATTTAATCCGGATTAATAATTAATCTTCACATTTTAATTTAATTAATCCCACAATAATAATAAATCACATAATTATTTAAATCTTTAAAAATACGGGGTATTACAGAAGCCTCCATCAATGAGGCAGAATACGAGGCGTTGATCGTCGGACACGCAAAACACAACTGCTAGGGGAAAGGCACCTTAAAGTCTTCGACGACTCTCAGCTAAAATCCATCCAGATAAACTGTGATTTTAATGCAAATGATGAAAGGATGGCAGATTATCTCGCCATTGTGAAGGTACTAATAGCCAACTTCGATCAAGTGGATGTTCAGCAGTTCCCTAGAGGATAGAACATTCATGCAGATGCCCTAGTGGCTCTGAGTTCATCAATCGACTCTAACTTGAGAAGAACGATCCAAATAGATTTTCTCATGCAGCCTAGCATTAATCAGACTATTGAGCTGCTGAATTTCGAGTGGGTTCTCCACATTAAAAAGGCTCCGAGTTGGATGGATCCCATTACAGACTACTTACGAAGTGATATACTACCAAGTGACAAGATGTTGGCTGATTAAAATAAGAGTCAAAGCTGATCGCTTTCACTTATCTCCTGATGGGAAGTTGTTTAAAAGATCTCTCACCAGCCCATACCTCTAGTGCATTCATCGCAAGATGTCGAACAAGTTCTGCACGAACTTCATGAGGGAATTTGTGGAAGTCACGCAGGAGGAAGGTCGCTAGCCTTTCGAGCAATGAAGGAAGGGTATTAGTGGCTATACATGTAGAAGGACACTGGAGTCTACGTTCGGAAGTGAAAAAAATGCCAAAAACACTCACCCATGATCCACTAGCTCGCTAGTGACCTAAAGTCATTAACAAGCTCATGGCCCTTCGCCTAGTGGGGTTTGGACATCGTAGGTCCTCTGCGTACTGCGACAGGCAATCAAAAGTATCTATTGGTCTCCACATACTACTTAACTAAGTGGATAGAGGCAGAACCACTTGCGAGCATCAGAGACGCAGACGTGATGAGGTTTATATGGAGAAATATCATTAATCACTTTGGTATACCCAGAACGATCATTACTGACAATGGGACCCAGTTTGAGAGTGGCCCCTTCCAAAGTTTTTGTAACAATTATGGAACAAGGCATGACTTCAGCTCTGTAGCATTCCTCCAGAGCAATGGTCAAGCTGATGCTTTCAACAAGACAGTGATCGATGAACTAAAAAAATGACTGAAATGAGCTAATGGAGCTTGGGCAAACAAACTACCCCACATCCTCTGCGCCTATCGCACCACCCCAAGGCGAGCAACTGGGGAAACACCCTTTGCACTCACATATGGTATGGAAGCATCTATTCCTCTAGAAGTTGGTTTCCCTACCATGCGGTCTACATTGGTCGACCAAGGCCACAATAATGAAGCATTACTCACTGAACTTGACTTAGCCGATGAACGAAAAGAATTGGTTCTAGTTAAACTGGCATCCTACCAGCCAACAATACAGCCAAACACTTAATCCAAGGAATTTTCAAGTTGGGTACTATGTCCTGAGGAAAGTCCTTGGCAGTGCTGTAAAACCATCAGATGGAAAATTGGAACCAAACTGGGAACGACATTTTAAGGTAACGAGGGATGACTTACAAGGAGCTTATCACTTGGAAATAATAGAGTGCAGGGAGATACCAAGGGCTTGGAATACAACTAACCTAAAGAAATTCTACTTCTAGATTTCTTTATCTATGCATCATTAGTTTAAGATAATTTTTATTTTACAAATTAATGTTGCTCTTTGTTTACGAATTTGATTAATAAAGCTCAATTGGCGCTGACATTCTACATGTATTGGTTGTCCCAAAAATGTTATATGCACCCTTTCCAAGTTACAAGCTCCACTCTTTTTATGAGTATAATAGAATTCCTGGATTATAGTAAGGTTAACTTACTTCAGTCAAAGCATCTTTTGAACTAACCTCTCACGGTTACAATACAATGGTTAGGACTATCCTAGCTAAACTTGTTCAAAGTACAATTTGTAGGGTTAACAGGCAATAACCCTCCTCAGTCCTTTGTCCCAAAACACAATTGGCCTCCTAAGTTTCTTCGGTAACAAATAAAGACCTACAGGGGATCCTTAGGCAATACGACCAACTCAGGTTGGTCGCCAACATAGTTTATCTCCAAAATCTTGCTCGGGTGGATCGCCCATTAATCAGGTGTATTCCCACTATTGCCCTACTTAGGCCTAAAGTAGTGTGATGAATCGACCTAAAAAGTAAAGTGGGCGGAATGGTATGGCTAAGGCATACTGGACTGGGGGAATGCTCAATTGAAATTAAACTCTAAATGACATATAATCGGCTGAAGTGCCCAAAATAACTATAGTTTAGTAATAAGACGAAAGTAAGCAACACATATTTAGTCGTCATATGCCCCAAACATAAATATTTTATTTCATACTAAGAATTACATAGTTACATGTACAACAGTAATGAAATAAATCAACCCTAAGAGGATCCAGGTCACTGGGCAAGGTAGTCCGCTACCCGAGCTTTTCGACCATCATCAGGGTGAGGGGCAAAGCTCTCCACAGCCTCATCTGAGCTTGGCTCCAGCAGCTGCCTTGGAATAGCATCTATGGGAATCTAGCAATCATCACTTCAAAAGGGGGGTGATCTCAAGCCTATACTATAGGGGAGATTTTTGGGGTACCATCAACTCCCTGAGGGCACTTATCCACCCTATAATAAAGGTCGTCTCCTCCTTTTCTTTCAGCTTGGTAGGGGAATCTATCCTGCCTTGATCATAGCCATCATCCCCCACCTGCCGAGGACCCTTTCGAAATAAATGCTGGAGACTTGTGATGTCTTTTTACAATTCAGCAGTGATTATATACGTTGGTCGAACATCCCCCTTCAGCTCGGCAATCTCCCTCTGAGAACTGCCATCATCTCTCCTACATCTTCGCATAGATGACGATGAGGAACCTTGCATAACTTAGGGAGCATTGCTTGGAGTATTTCCTTGAGGCACGAAATATCCCTCCTTAAGGCATCATTTTCTTGCTGTTGCACTTCCCTAACCTGATTGATCTCGGATGCGTCCAACATCTTAGACTTCAGAGAATCCATCTTTTCTTGAATATAGGTACCAACCTCCTCCATCTATGCAAGCCTATCTTTCAACCTGGCGACTACTTCGGACTGATCTTTATAGCCCTAGTTCCTTGCCAAATGGATTTTCAAATGCTTGGCGAACTTGGTCGCTTACATTCAAACCAAGGATTTGGCTTAGGCAAAAGGTGGCAGGAATGTAATCATCAAGATCAACAAACCACAAGACATGGAACACAAATGACAGGTATATCAATGATTGCGAAAATAAAATTTCTCCATTTCAATGAAAAATGGCACTAGTCGGGTACAGGTACATGGAACGTCAAAAAGAAATAACAAAAAATACACAACTAAAGGAAAAAATTCTAGAAGTCTACTAGGCGACCTCAACCTTCTCGGTGGGGGCTAGCTTATTCCCCTTATTGTCAATAGCCTCGATCGTCTCAGCCCCGGGTACACCTCCCTCGCTCGGGGTAAGATCCACTCCCTAATCGCCAGTAAGGACATCAGCAGTAGGAGTAACAGGATCCACAGTAGTCTGAGAGCAAGCTCCACAGTAGTCCGAGCAACAGGGATTTCTTCATTAATGACTGGCTTGGGACCAGGATTGCTCTCGTCGAACAGACATGAGTCAATAGTAACTCCATCAGTAACTAAGGCTCGATCCCAGCCTTTTTTGAAGTTTTTTTACTGATGTAGTCGATCTGCTTTTTGGCATCTTCATACGCTGCCTCCCAGCCCTCTTTATAGCCACGCTCTAATAGTGGCCACCTCTATTTCCAGGCTCTTCACTTTCTCAGCAAACCCTTTATTTTCATATGTGATGACCAGTTTCTCGCCACGAACAACTCGTAGGCCTCACGGAGTTCCTTAAGCTCCTTGGTTTCTTCAGCCCTCTCCTAGGAAAAAAAAGCCTCGGCATCTGAGAGAGCCTTCTCAGAGGACTTCTGGGCCCGAGGGTAGTCTTCAAGCCCTCTTTGAGCTCAGAGTTCTTCCTCTCCAGCTTATTGCGGTTATGCCTGAGGATGGTGTAGTCAGATAAAAACTATAGGAAGAAATAGATGTGAGTTAAAGATTACGAAGAAATTATAAAAGACGGAGAAAAAGAGGAAATGTCATTACCAAAGAAAGCCCCTGATCTGCCTTCAGGGATAACTGGTCTGGTCCTATCTTTGAAGATCGCTCTCTATCCTCTATCAGCACTGCTCTCTCTAGCATCACGGGAGCGAGATAAGGGGCTAGAGCCACAGTTGGGATAGCCACGGGCACAAGATAAGCTTGTGCTCTCTTCGTCAGCTCTTCTCCTCTCCTCCTCTCCTCCTCTTTCTTCTTCTTCTTCTCCTCTTCTCTCTTCCTCTCTTCCTCTCTCTCTATCTCTCTCTCTCTCTCTCCTCTTCTTCTTTCCTCTTCCTCTTCAGCTCTTTCCATTGAGCTACTGTTTGGGAACCACTAGTAGTATCCCCAAACCTTATCTTCTAGATCTTCATCCTATTGGACAACAGGACATCATCATCATCACGGATTAGGTTCTTTCTTCTATGGGAGCCATTTCTTCCTTGCTATAACTTTCTGACTTAGAATCTCCCAAGCTAGAACCTTCCTCGTTGGAACTCTCTCCACCAGATTCTTTCTCGCCGGATCCCTCCTCATTGGATCCTACCTCACCACTTCCACCTTTGTTGCCTACAGCAACACCAGACTCTGAGTTACTCTCTTCCTCGTCATCTAGCTCGACGAGATCGAGAGAACTTTCTTCCTCTTCCTCCTCCTCTGGGATATCAAGATGAGGAATGAAGTCAACTAGACAGACGATGAAGCTAGTGGTAGTGTTTTTATATTCTAAAAATAAGACAGTCGACTTAGGATGCTGACCTTCTATAATAAAGTCCCTTATCTTCTAAGCTTTGATCAACTCAGCAGCACGGATCTTGTGAGGAACAGGTTCTTAATTTTTTGATTTCGTTAAAAAATAGAAGAAAATATCAGAGGAAGAACACAATAGAGAAATAATCAATAAGCAACAAGGTTGGACAATAACCTATATACTCATCCCCTTGCGTAGGGATCTGACGTCCCCTGTACCTTGCTCCCCCTACTTAGGAAGAAAATTTCCAGTTCCTAGCAATAAACCCCTCAAACCAGTAGTCCTTAAGGAAATCAGGTAGGTTCACTACCAATACCCTTTCTGGAGTCCTCGCTTTCAAATAAATAAGACCAGAGCTCGTACAAGATAAGGAATAACATAACCAAATTTCAACCAATCCTAAGTTAGTGCCATAAAGCTGGTTTATCCTATGAATACAATTAACGATCTTCCAGACATTTGGAGAGCATTGGTCAGGGACTATATCAAAATATTGGAAGAAGTTCAAGAACAAATGATTCGAAAGAAAGGTTAAACCCCCTGGGATAACAAAATAATGTAAATCCAGTGGTCATCCTCAGCGTCCCGGACGTTACGACGAACAGCGGTACACTCAATATCCACCTAGTTGGAGATATTATAGCATTTTTTAAATTCAGTTAAAGACTTGTTGTTTATTTTTGCCATAAACAAACCCTAACTAAAGTACAAAAGAAAAAAAGGCAGAAAGAGAAAAGGACTGAGGACTTACAAAGCAAAGACCAAGCTTGAAACGATGAGAAATCACATGTGAATGACGATGAAGAGCATGAAATAGCTTTTGAACGACAAAGAACCAGCTTGAAAGCAAGAGGAAACTTGAGAGTAAAAGATTATTTGGAAGGGAAAGAAGGTAAGAAGTTGAAGTGACAAAGTGAATGGTCCAACACTTTGGTTGAAACCCCTCAATGATAGTGCACGACACTCGAAGAAGATATATCGCCTAAATTTACTGCAAAATGGCGATTCACGCCCCTATCAATTCTAGAAATAACAGCAGTGCCATCAAAGGAAGACCGAAGACGTTATTTAAAAAATTTCAAGCCAAATTGGGGCCCCAAATATTTTAGGGGCAATTGTGGGTACCCTTTTATCAACCAACCCCATAAAAGTAGCCGACCAATCCCAAGTGAATAATAAAAGGCTCCCAGCCCAAATTATGAGTCATGAATGACCGTTAGAGTAAAAGTGTATGACAGAGTCCATCCCTAAAAATCTCGGATGAGATATTCAAGGTATACTGGATTAACGTGTTGGTTACCAACACACTCTCTCTCTCTCAACTGAATATATATTATAACCCTGGCCCCGGGCATGTGAAAAAAATTCTCGAGAGTTACTCAATACAACAGTGGGCCTCTCCGTGGACGTAGGCAATTTGTCGAACCATGTATATTCTTGCGTTGTGTGATTGTGATTGTGATGATTATAGTTCTTATTATCTTGGTGATTTTTTAGCTTCATTAATTATTTGTGTTGAGACTTTTGTCACCATAATACCAATGAACAATGTAATACTTTTTCCTTCTTCAATTGTTCCATTTGCACTTTGGTTCATTTTCTTTCTATAGGATAGGGTTCACCCCCACTTTAGATAGTAATCATCCAACATTTACTCAAAGCTTTCACACCAAGTGACTTCATAATATTGATTAAAGGCTCTCTTGGGAGTTCTGGAGATAAGAGAAAGGAAAGAAAAGTTTTATTACGACGAAAAATAAATTAACGAAAAGTTAATAAGAGAGAAGAGAAAAGAAAAGAAGAGAAAGGAGTTTTAGAGAGAAGAGAAACAACTTTCTTTCTAGTTTATTAAGAGTTAGGAGGAAAATTATGTTTTAAGGGGAAAAGGAACAATTCATTAAAAAAAAACTTTCTTTTCTCTCCATTTCTTTCCGATTTGGAAAGAAAGTTTTGCAGAGAAAGGAAGAGAAAGTTTTGTAAAAAAATTTCTTTCTTTTTTCTCCTTTTAAACTCACAAATAAGAGAAAGACACTCTCTCTCCTATTTAAACTCTCAAATGAAGGAAACACAATTTTCCTCTATTTACTTTCTTTTTCTCCAAAATAGATCTTGCAAACAAGGCCTAAAATTCGAGAATTCTCTATTTTATACGTCTCACTATTTTTCGTAAAATAGTCTTAGACTCCATTTCAATTTAAGTTTTTCAAACCAAATTTATTTGGTAATTTAAACTATATTCCTAAAAATTTTCAAATACACTAATCAAACATTGGGGAAATATATAATGGAATACGAAGAAATCATTTTCCCATATCTATTAATGTGTTACAAATAAGGACTTGAACAAACCAATTATTTTAATCAGAGTTGTAAGAATAATTTTTCTAACATTGTTCATAGCATAGTTTTAGACTAGTTTGGCGTGTCCCGTTACAAACCGTCATGAACCGTCAAGACGAAACGAACTCAAACATCTCCAAGTTTGAATACTTCCCAATGTCCCAATAAGGTATAAAACAATTTAGATTTTGAATTAAGTTACAAAATTAATGTTTGGGGTGTTTACTTTTTCAAAAGGCAAACATGAACTATTTCTTTTGAAAAAGAAAAATATTTTGGTTTTTTAATCTCGTTCAAACGAGATTGGTATCTAGCTCAAACGAGATGCTAAAGTCGTTATAATGTAATTTTTACATTTTGTTCTAATGTGTTTCAAACGAGAGCTTACTGTTTCAAAATTCTAGAGCTCGTTAGAAGCGAGCTCAGATCTCGTTCGAACGAGATCAACATCTCATTTGAACGACTCCGCATTATCGTTCAAATGACCCACTGACTTAAATTTTTTATAAATACATGTTTCGTGTTCAAAACGTTTAAGACATTTTCCAAATTCTTTTCTACATAACTTTTGTGAAAGTTCTTCATGTTTTTTTGTTGTCAAACACCTTTAATTCACAACAAAACATCCTTGAATATTGTTCTTGTGAGTTATTTAAACCTTAGAAAGTTTGTGACTTATCATACACTTTTGTGGAGAGGATCTCCATGGATGACTTGTGATACCTACGGGGATTCACTATTGAACACTAAAGCTGAGGCTGAAGGATGAAGAGTGTGGTCTTTGTGGTTCTCAAAAGAATCAGTATTGTCGCCTACACTCATTGTGATTCTTGCGAGAATTATTGTTGTATTTTTCTTGTAAGTTGTCATTTGCAAATTATTAGTGGAATGAAAGGTTTTTCCCTGCGGGAATTTTTCTTGAAACTTGGCCTTGATTGATTCCTTATTTGAATGCTTAAATGATTTATCAGTTTTATCACAATAGATTCATGTTTAGGATAAAAAGATAAAATATGTCTTAAAATTTCCTTCTGCATTAATAAATTGGAGTTGAAACTTTTGTTTGGAACCACCATGCGATTATTTGCACTCTACAAATTGGTATCGGAGCTTTTAGTTGTTTTTACCGTTTATAAATTGGTATCAGAGCAGGTTGCAATATCTTATTGCGTAGATCCTAGTTTATAGCTTTTTAGGTGGTTGTTTATTCATATCTCTTGTGTTTGGTTTTTTTCTCTAGATGAATTCTCATTTAAATTTGAAGTTTGTCAAAATAATTGAAATTCTTGGGGAACAAATTTCGTTTTAAAATTATTTTGGAACTTTTGCAAACTGTTCAAAATTCAAGAGATATTATTATGAGAAATTTGCTGCCTTGGACCATGACTTTAGAATTTTAAATTGTCCAAGAAAGAAAGTGATAATAGAGTCCTTGTTTTAAAGAAAGAATTAGAGGATGTTAAAAATTCTAGGGTTTCTATTTGTGCCAATGAGGATAAAAATAATTTGATTGACAACTAAAAGGCACATAAAAAGACTCCTAGATAAAAGTTTGCTTTCATTGTGGGGGAGAGAGATAACCTTCTAGGAATGATTGTAAATATGAAGGAGTCCCTAAAATAGGACGAGTCAAATTCTTTACTTTAGTCTAAAATTTCAAAGTTAAAAGATGATCTAAAAGACTCGAATAGTGTTAGTAGTAATGGTACTGGCTCATCTTGTTCCAATGCTTCTGTTGTTAAAGCCCAGACCATAGTTTGTTTTAGAGGGTCAACCACATCCTAGGGTGTAAAAAAGGTCAACCCAAAGGTCATGTTCCTCATCGTATTTACACGTTCACTCATTATGGTAGGGAAGACCACCTTAGGCATTTTTTCTATGATCTTATAAGATCCTAGGAAGTTGAAGTTGAGTGTCCTGTTGGTTCCCGAAACCCGTCGTATTAGGTATACAGTTGTTTGGGTTAGGAAATCAGTTTTAGAGATGCTAAATGTTAGGTTGTTTGATTATCACATGATGCTTCACATGTTATATCATATGGATGACTGCTTGCATGATTTTGTCTGTCATACTCTAGTTGTGCTCCATGATAAATGTTTGCTAGTGTTATGACATGTATATCTTATGTATTATATTTTTCTTTTATTAATTCATATTGAAATATACAAAAAGATTTTATTTTGATGAAATTTTTGTAAAATACAAAAGGAGTTTTTATTTTTATGTATTTTAGTTTTACACATTTAGTGTGGCATATTGGTGTGTTTGAATCCAATTCACTTCGCAATTTCCATGTGTCTAGGACATTTCGTTATGACTTTAGATACTTAGATTGATCTTAAACATGTTTATGGAATTGTTTCAGATTTGACTTGTTTTACGGATTCGACTTTGCATATGCCTCCACACACACTTGCACGAGCTTATTAGATTTTGACTTCATGATGTATCTTTTAGCTTGGTGAGCTATTCTCCCATCAATTTTGGCATCTACAAGTTTATTTGAATATGGAAGATTTGTGCATGTAAGAACCGTTTCTCGTGAGAGTTTGCTTAGTAATGAAAAATATGAGTGGAGACGGAAAATGGCTGCGAGAGACAAGTGAAGTCATTGTAAAAGCCACTATTTTACAAAAAGGCCAAGAAAAAATAAAGGCAATAAAAAGAGAAAATTGGCCAAAAATTGGCCAACATAGTTTAGTTTGCTTGATCATTCAAAATAAATCTCTTTAAAAGAAAAAGAAAGAAAAATGATAATGTTTATCTTTTGAGGGAGTTTAGTTTAAGATCAAAGAGCTTTCACAATGATACATTACACCAAAACAGGTCAACCCGTTACAAAAAATATTTGTAATGGATTAAATCCGTTGGAAAATTGGAGTTATTTTATTTACCAACAAAATTTTTAACAGATAAAATCCGTTACAAATTTAATATTTTTAACGGGCTAAGTCCGTTACAAAATACTTTGTAACGGATTTGGCATTCGTACACACCTCATATATTAGTAACGAATATACTAACTTGTAACGGTTTGTATCCGTTACATGTATAGAATTTGTAACGGGTAAAAAACATCATAAAATACATTGCAACGGATTGAGAGTGTCATATATTTGTAACATATGTTTTTATTTGGAACAGTCATAGTCCGTTAGCAATATTATTTTATTTTTAAAATAATATTAATTTTTCATTAAACAAGTAGATATAAATACACTAGTAAAAACTTATGTTCAACCAATGGCAATGCAAAACCAATGCCCACAAATTTCACTCAAAACATAATTTCGAAACACACGTGACATAATGAACGACACTACATTTCGGTGATATTAAATCGATCTAAAACTATAATTAATTCATAACCATTAAATTTACCAAAACAAAATGTACTACAAGATAAATCATTTAGCCTTTAACCACAAACTTGAAATGAAGTCTAACATCATTAAAGTTCTAAATATATTATTCTCCCAATATTAGTGTTCATGATATTCCTTCCAAAAGTAGACTTCATTCTCCCAAGAGTAATCATCATATTTCCCCATAAGAACCTGTTGAACAAACTCAATCTTAGTAAATGCGTAAGATTAAATGAGTAAATAACATAAAAGCCTAGTACACTCATGTGCCATTGGCACGCGTGTAATTTTATTGGGGAGTAATCAATACAAAATAAACGACCATACCCGATGAGAACGTGGTTAGTTTAGATAAGTTACTTTGGTATCGCTTGATGTGTTTATACCTGTTTTTAGGCTGTTAGGTTGTTTTCATTTTTTGCCCCAAAACTCCCACTTTTAACCCTAAAACAAGCGTATAGTAGACAATTAGGCCAACTGAGAATTGAATGAGGACGCGGTTAGTTTAAACAATCACTTGTTCTGTTTGTATCTATTTCTGGGCCGCTAGGTTGTTATTTTAAGTTTTAACCCCCAACGCCATATTAACCCTCAAAAGAAGTGTATTCTAATCAATTAGATCAATCAAGACTCCGATGAGGACACGATTAGTTTGGATAAGTTAATTTTGTATCTCTTGATGTGTTTGTACATAAATTTAGGTCGTTATACCCATTTTTAACCCCCAAAAGAAGCGTATACTAATCAACTAGGACGACCAAAAGTTTAATGAGGACGCGATTAGTTTAGACAAATTACTTTGGTATCATTTTATGAGGATGATGTTAGTTTAGACAAATTATTTTGGTATTGGTTGATGTGTTTGTACTTAAATCTAGACCATTAGGTTGTTGTTTTCAATTCCCCCAATGTCCACTTCAACTACAAAACAAAGCGTATACTACTTAATTAAGTCAACCGAGAGTCCGATGAGGACGAAATGTTTGAATGTCTCAATCACCTCTCCTTTCACTTAAATGAAATTTATAAAATGCAAATAAATGAATCAATACATAGATTAGGGCAAAAAGCAATCCTATATATCATATTATAAAACATACTTGAACAAATGACTAAAATGTACCAACAAAGTGTCAAAATAAATAATGATACCACAGTTGCATTTCAATAATTAGTCATACCTGATATACCGAAGAAGAGGGGTTCAACAAATCACGTTAGCATCTACTTCCTGATAATGGAATGAACAAAAAAATAAGCACAAACAGTTACTGAAAGAATTTTTAGTATGAAGTGAAAAAGAATATGGTTAATTTTGGAATAAATTTCACCATAACCAAACAATAAAATACGTCATTCTACATAACATCGGAATCTTGAAAAAATTCTTTGCACATAAAGTAAACTAAAGAAATTTTTAAGTGTATGTATTCCAAGTTTAATCCAAAACATTACAAGAACAAGAAAATAGAAAGATAGTAATAGGACCTTTTCCATCAGACAACCTCCATATCAATGTTTAATGTCTGTAATCCTACCTGCTCTCATATTACATATTTGTCCCAGTGTCCAGATGAGCTGTCCAATCTTCACTACATCACATAAAGTAAAACCTTCCCAAGAAGTAACACATATTGCACCTGTTACTGGATATGTATTTGAAAACATGCTTTAAAATGAGTATTAACTAAAGAAAAAAAAAGGCTGAAAAAGAAGACAGCATACTTCCAAGAGTTGTCCAATCTTCATTACATTTACACAAGAGATGGACAGGACCATCGAGAGATGATAATTTTAGGCACTTTCACTTTCACCCTGATCTGAAATTGGAAGGCTAGATAAACATGACTATGAGCAAATGGAATCACAAAATAAATAGACTAAGCTTTAGCAGAAATCATGTCTTTTACATTTTTAATAATTTGAATAGCACGCATTCGAGTTCCATAAATAATAGTTCTTCAAGAGAAACACATCCCTACAAATTGACATTGAAATCAAAGACAGACCAAGTTTCACAATCTCAATTAACAAGATGATTGTGACTTTACCCCATATATTTAATACAATAGTATATCTATACAGTTACCCCCTTTATCATAATCATTAGACTTACCCCTAATTTTACTGCAATATTTTAAGATACCCCTCTTTATTGGTGAGGGAGGGAGGAGGTAGGGGTTAAGCCTAATGTTATGACAACAGGGTGGATCTTAAATATTATATTTGCCACAGGGAGTAAATAAAAATCACTGTAAAAGAAATGTGCTAAAATAAAGGTTGTCGGGCTTGGAATACCTTTAATCCTGTCATAGAAGTTAAACAATTACTCAGAAGGCTAATCTTCTTGATGCATTTCAACCCACATAGATTAATGGCTCGAATAAAATTTCTACCCAGCCATAGCTCTTGTAATTTTGTTAAATTTTGCAGGTTCTCCATTACCTGCATCAACAAATCAAATAGTACAGGATTGAGCGTACATTCTAAAAACATACTATACAATGCATCCCTCATTGTCAAGAGGCCGCTCCTCTAGAGTTTTGACAAAACTCTATATGGTAGAGTGATCATCCCAGCCATTTGTTTTCAAATAAATTACCAAGATTATATCAATTTCATAGATCTATTTTTACTAAAGTTGGCTTTGGAACAGTAGATAACGTGGCACAATTTGTACCATCTATTTTTCAACGAGTGGTTGAGATACACAGATCTCGGCCTCGACGAGTTACATCATAACTCTAGGGAAGCCTAACTACATTGTTCCCTTAAGTCTTAATATCCACATCATCCTAAACACACTTCATATGGAGTGGTCATTCTAAGTTTCCATGAGCTGATATTCACCCAATTGGCCACACTTGTCATCATCCAATAGTTGTTTAAGAGACAAGAATCATGCTCGTAATCTGTTAGAGCCAAGTTCAAGAATTTGAAGTGCATGAAAGTGCTCGATCTCCTCTATCTTAGTAACTTCATTTTTGGATACATAGAGTTCCTTCGGTGTGGTGGAGACATTGGATAATCCATTCAATGACGAGATTTCATTAAAAGAAACATCACATATCAAGAGCCCCTTGAATATGATAACATCAAGAATTTTTTAAGCTAGTTATGTCTTAGCACTAGTTCCTACAAAAATAACACAATTAACTACATTTAACCACAAATGCTAAATAAGTTAATACCCTATATTGAAAATTTACCCCAACCCGCCCACACACCACCAAGAAGGTGCAGTCCTCTTCTGTGTGCAAAACATTGGCATCGCACACACATTTAAAAAAAGCCTAACCCTTAGTGTGGTGAAGGCGTGATTTCATCTCAATTACTCCTATACATGCACAGTAGACTTCACCCAAAAAGTACACACACATGCATATGCTGCTGAAGAAAGCTTCCACAGCGGAAGACTTGAACAACACTCACAATCAACTCAAATTAATTTCTCAACAGTCAACTAATTTTCCAATTTTCTAATTTTGGCATAAACATATGCAACATACTAGTAACCTCCTTCAATTGTGATCGAACATTAGATATCTCATTCTTCATCGAGGCAATTTCTTTATTTCCTTTCAAATGTTGTACAAATTTTACCCTCGCCACCCCCATTTTAATTAATTATTTCTTTGAGACGTAGGACCCCACTCCATGCATTAGGCCTTTAACATCCTTTCCAAACACTTTTGTTAACACATCGTTGTTGTAATTCTCAAAAGTATCGCTACTACCCTCTCCAATCATACTTATGGCTCTTTTTTTTCTCTTCCGCAGCCTTCACTTCCTCCTATATTATTATAAATAAATTTGTTAATCATTTGATAGAAGTTCAACTAAAAATTATAAGAACCAACAATAAAAATATTATACTCACATAAAAACTTTTGGCACTCTCCAACACAGTTTTATCACCACGTATATGTCCTGACAACCAATTATCTACCCTCTCAATTTGTACTCCATGCTTAGTTTTTTGTTGTACATTGTTAAAATTAACAGCTAAGAATATTTTTAATGTTAAAAGGAAAATAAAATGATACACACCAACAAGTATTTCTTTTGGGCATAGGTACGACTCCCGAGACAATGGGTATACTTCAACTTTGAGCAGTTCTCAACATTTTTTAGTTTTTGTTGCCTTTTTTTCTCACCATTTTCCATTTCTATAAATTTCTTCCATATTTCAGGGTCAATACTTTCAGGCTCAGCGTTATCATCCTATAAATGAGATCGCAATGTATTTTTGAAAGTCCTGAATTTTTGGATTCATGTTTTCTCCACTAATGGGCGAACCAGTTTTGGGGGAACGCTAAGATCAAATTCTCTCTGTTATCATTAAGTAAAACAAAAAAAAATAACAGAATAATAAATAACAAAAGAATAAAAATAGAAAAGAAGAATAAAAAATGAAAAATGAAAAAATGAAGTATAAGATCATATTTACAATTAAAGCGTTCCAAACATCATCTTTACATATCTTTGGCATATGTCTCCAGTCCGAGAAGTGAATCGGGCAATTAGCTCTCACAAAATCTCCGGTAAGAGAACTCCACAGCTTTGCATTATCACTGACTATAGATCCGTCATTTTCAACAATGACTTTGATTTTCTCTATTTGGGTTTTGTCCATTGAGGAGGAAGGTTGTGCTGAACCTGTACCTGATGACACTTTCCCAAATTTCAAAACAAAATAGTATACTTATTTAATCAAAAGAATATAACAACTAATGCATCATTTCTCCTTATTAACATATTACTAATCATGATATAAAGACAATAATTATGGCAAGATCAATTGAATTTAAAGGATCGGTCTAAGACTGATAAAAAATATGTCAATAACTTATGCAAAAATGCCACTTGATTGAATTAAAAGTGCTACAATTCACCAATAAAAACACATTAGCAACTAGGGAAAAAACAATAGCTAGACTTTGTCATATTGCTTTAGCAAGTTCTCCAAATGAGGTTCATCTTCAAGAGTAGATTAGAACACAGTTGGTGTCTCTAGATCATCTACTCGACTGGTTAATCTCTTCAGGGAATGTATAATAACCCACCAATTAGGAGTGTTAAGATCTTTTTAGTAGAAGACTTGACTGGCATCAGAAGCGATAATTGTAGGTTCATCAAACTCATTGTTGGTACCCTTGAAATTATCAAAATTAATTATGATCAAATTAGAGTCTGGACAATGTTTACAACCATTGATCTTGTCCTCCACCCTCACCCAATCACAATAAAACACGACCTCCTCAAATAGCGTATAGTCTAACTCAATTATTTGTTTGATAACTCCGTAATACATTGTCCAAGCATCTTTAAGATTTTTATCACTTTTCCTTGCCCTAAATTAAGTCCAAGCCTTCATGCAAACACCACCATCTTGTGTCACAACAGTATCGTCGTGATACTTAGGAGAGAATACAAAGTCATTAGTGCAGAATTTTTTATATGTTTTAACCTTATGTTTTTGCCTTTGTACTAACCGCCACAACATAGCATTTGTCTATGTCTCTCCGGAAGTGACCAGCTACGCAATAGAAATAAAATAATAGCTATAAAGTGAGTCTAGATAATAAAGAATATAGCATTTGTCCAATTATTTTATTGCCGCAAGATTTTCACGAGCAATCGGTCTTATACAAACAGCCATATAATATCCTGTATTTCTGCGTATTTGTAATTTAATAATTTGGTTTATTTTTAAATTACACAAGTGAAGTAATTTAATGGAATTAAATATTAATGTGATAATAAACTATTAATCGAGAGGGAAAATGATTAATATTTTGAGATAAATTTACTAAGTGGATATTAAAATATTTACGGTTAATAATGTATTTCATAGCGACTGACAATGGTGTATTTGGATTTTATCTCAACCGGGAGTCGCGTGTAAGGCTAAATTGAGGTCGATATAGGATATTTACTTTAAGTTACTCGGACGATGATTTCGAGGTCACAGATGATTTCGAAAGGGTCAAAATAGTCGGAATAGTATACCCAGGGATAGTGGTTGGGTTCGGGGAAATTTTAGACTAAACCAGTAACCGTTCGAGGATATTTTAGTCATTTCGTAGCCTAGATTTGAGATAGCTACCATTTTTTCAAGCCTTATATCAGTTGGTAGAGGTTTGAGGCTAGGGTTAGAGAGATATAAAACCTAAAGGATCCATTAGAGAAGGAAGGGAATCCATTCTTGAAGCTTAAGAAAGAGTTCTTAAAGGATTGAAGCTTGTTCTTGCACCCATATCATTCTTGGAGTGTTGATAAAAAGGGAAGACAACCTCTAGCAACTCAGAAAAATGAAATCAGACCCTACTGAATAAAGGCAAGTGGTTATTGTAACACCCCGTATTTTTTTGTGCATTTAATATTTAATTAATTGGAGAATTTTAAATTACTTGTGGGTGGTAATTTTAATTTAATTAATTATGGCAATTTATGTTTAAATATTAATCAGGGAGTGAATGGTCAATATTTAGGTAAATTTATTTACTAAGTGAATAGTAATAATCTAATTGCGTCATTTCGGGTAGTAATGACGGGGTATGCGATTATCTTAGCCGGGAGTCGGTATAGACTAAATTGGGGGTGAGGTAAGGATTTTTATAAATAAATTCGGATGCCAATTCTGAGTGCGCGGTTGAGTCCGGATGGATCGAGATAGTCAGAAAAGAGTACCCGGGGGTAGCAATTGGGTCTCGGGATATTTTTGGGCATAGCCGGGCCCACACGGGGTGAGTTGGGCCACTTTAATTAAGCCCATTAGGTGAAAAACGGGATTAAGGGTTTTTAACCTAATGAGGAGATTAGAAATCAGCAGCCAATACAACTCTAAACCTAGGGTTTGAGAGGGGATTTGGGGGAAAAGCAAATCAAGAACAAATTGGGAGCTTTTGGAGCCAAATTGAGGGACTCCGCCAACGGAATCAGACACTACGAACACTTTCAGGCAAGTGGTTAACTGTTTTGATTCTTAAAGCATGATAATCAATTTATATTATAGTGGTATGGGGTTTTACACAATATGCTCCTGAAATCTCGCGAGTGTTTATTCCGTTGAATTCTTGTTAATTGAACTCATATTTTGAATTGTTAAATTCTTGAAAATCTGGAAAAATAATTATTGGAATTATTTTCATTCATGAGGTAGTATTCATGTTGTTTTGAGCACGCTGTCATGAGATTTTAATATGGCACTGATGTTGGGCACCCGCCAAGACTCCTTTTCCGGCTACTTGATAAAGTATGGCGCGATATGGTGAGGCCTGGTGACTCCGGTTAATGTGTTGTTGAGAAATTTATTGATAAAATGCTATTGAGATTTGCATTATTTGATTTGAGTATTCGTAGTCGTATTGTTGCGCTTTGTTCATCGCTAACATCTTTGTTGAGCATATTCCTGTCGTATTGTGTACTTCCCCATCTTTTTCTTAGTTGGCAGGTGAGCACGGATTTGAGTGCTATGGACCAATTGGGATGATTTTAGCGAGGATTATTTGGGAAGAATTTTAATACAAGAGATGAGAAGACTTGTATTTATTTTGATGTATAGAGCATTTGGAGATTTATTTTATTTTCGAGATAGTTAGATTGTTGTAATTATTTCGAGAGATTTGTTGTATTAATTTGAAGATGAGATTAGTGGTTTCTTTTCTATTATGGGATTTAGATGCTCTATACGTTGTTATTTGTGGATTAGTTTAGTTTTATCGATAGTAGCGCTCCGTTCGCTCTCCCCGGGCGAGCGGGGTGTTACAGATGGTATCAGAGCATCAGGTTCTAGTGTCCTTAGGATCTGTGCGGCTTTTCACGTTTCTGCTTGACAATCTTTGATATAGAGCCCTATTATAGGATTGTTGTATTCTCATACATATGTGCATATACGTTCTTCTGCAAAAAAATTTATTTGAGAGTGAACTCATTCAAAATTCGATTCTCATTTCCAAATGATGCCCAGGAAGGAGAGAGCAGTTAGGGCAGCGGGAGGAGATGAGACGGGGGAGACTCGTTAGGAGCAAGAACTACCACAACAACGGCCATAGATGATTTTGGCAGCATAGGTCACTGAAATAGTGGCACAGACAGTTGGAGCAACGATGGTCACAACGGCAAGGTGCTTTCCACGGAATCAGCCACAAGTGTTAGTGGCGTCGGATGTTCAGACTCACGCAGGGTCGTCGGGGTGGAAACATTAAAGAGAGGTTATTTTAGCGGTAACCCTCCAGAGTTGCGAGGGGGTTCAGGTGTAGTACTAGTGTGTCAAGGAAGAGAGGTATCCAGCGTCACCTACGCATGGGAGATTGCGATGGGGTGCGGAAGTAAAGGCTAACCACTTTTAGTTAGTGGGAGTGATGCTACAGTGGTGGGAGTCAATCACCACAGTGAGGAAAGGGACACACTAACTACTGCCGAGTTTTGGGTACGGTTCGACTGCAAGTATTTTTCATTCAGCGGTTGAGACCGAAAGGAGGAGAAAATTTTGTGAGGTGACTCAAAGGGAGACCGTTTAATGGCCGATTACGAGGAAGATTTCACTCGTTGGCAAAATTTTGTACCGGATGAGGTAAGTAAGGAAAAGAGAAAGAAAGCAAGGTTTATGTATGGGTTAGTTTGGAGAATCAGACAACATTTAATTGAAAACTTCGCGTTAGTTGATAATACTTATGTCATTAACGCAACACTCCGGCACTGTCGGGAATATCGCTTCCACGCGAAAGGAAGCGGGAGGGGAGTGGGGATTAGCCAGTCGGATGAGGCAGAAAGGAACAATACCAGTGGGGTATCCCAGCAGCAGACTGGGGGAGATCAGGGGCAGGATTTTCGACAGAGAAATCATGCCAAACGATCTAGAACTGGAGGCTATCGGCGGGATGGCCAGCAAGGAAGGGATCAATGGTAGGGTGAAATTTTTAGGAGATGTTTAGTTGGTAGGGAAGCGGGACACATGAAGAGGGAGTGCCCTCAGCGATACAAGGGTCAACTACAGGATGAGGTCCTGAATGTACAGCCACTATAACAAGTCATGGGTGCGTTCGGGCAGGGGGAAGCTGCTCCGGAACCCGAGGATCAGCCATTTCAACTGGAGTATGGAGGTAATTATTTTATCCTATGGGCATGGGGTATGTTTTGAGTGACAAGGAGGGTGTCACAAGATAAGACTTATTCTACACTAGAGTTCGCAGATGAGTCGAATGTAGGGGGTGCGTTGGCGGTAGCAGCCGTAGTATGTGAATAAACTTTCCGTGGGGTGGCGGAGTTTTAGTGTTCTTCACGAGAGAGTGAAGTGTAAACGGAGTGAAAGTTTGGATTATGAGAGGGATTTATACTGTTGATAAATATGGGATTTGGGTGGATTATTATTCCCAAATATCGACGGGATAGCGATGAATCTGAACTATTGTGGATAGTGGGGTAAAGTTTTGGTGTTCGCAACACCAGGGTATGATTGGTACTAGGTATCAACTGAGAGGGCGTCTAGCCTATATATGGGTATATATATGTTGTTTTGCGTGGGGCGAGGGACACAGGAAGGTTTTCTGTTCTCGCATTTTATCCCAGGGAGTGGGGGTATTTATTGAAGTGAATCAGGATGGTTAGATTTACGTTCGGACAGGGAGAGATAGCTTGGGGTTGATTTTGCGCAAAGAATTGTGATTGTAGGGCGCGGTACCTTGCATTGTCTTGGTAGCCTAAGGGTAGGCATATATACTTTGCGTTTGAGAGACAAGTATTTGGGGGTGTAAGGAACTTATTGTTAAGTGTACTAATGGGTGATAACCCGGGGGTACAAGAATATTCTTAATAGGCACATTAAGGGGTGTTAACCTAGGGATGCAGGATTCTCCTAGTAGGTGCACAATTGGGCCTTAGCCTGGGGGCGCAGGATTGGTATATATGTATAGGAATGATGTGACTATATAAATATATATATACATAAATGAACTTGTGAATATTTCTACTGTGTGAGATTTGTAGACTTGGTAATAATAATATTAATTATTACATTGTGCCCTATGGTATAATCCTCAGGGTGGGAAATGGTTGGTCGTGGGTACATGGGGTGGGTACCTCGGCCACTATATATATATATATATATATATATATATATATACGCATGGGATATGACTACGGGTTGGAAGTTATCTTACGGGTTACGACTAGCATAGTCGAGAAAATTTTAGTGCGGTAGAGTACGGGTATAGGGTGTATGGGCGCCCTGGATAATAAAGATGCATATTTGGGTAACTTATAAAGAAAAGCGGGAGAGATAGATATCGCTAGCTTATAAAGGTATGACTGGTGAGTAAAATGAGAATATTGGAACACTAGGCTTCTCTTAATTTCGAGGAAGAAATTCCTTTGTAAGGGGGGAAGTATGTAACACCCCGTATTTTTTTGTGCATTTAATATTTAATTAATTGGAGAATTTTAAATTACTTGTGGGTGGTAATTTTAATTGAATTAATTATGGCAATTTATGTTTAAATATTAATCGAGGAGTGAATGGTCAATATTTAGGTAAATTTATTTACTAAGTGAATAGTAATAATCTAATTGCGTCATTTCGGATAGTAATGACGGGGTATGCGATTATCTTAGCCGGGAGTCGGTATAGACTAAATTGGGGGTGAGGTAAGGATTTTTATAAATTAATTCGGATGTCAATTCTGAGTGCGCGGTTGAGTCCGTATGGGTCGAGATAGTCAGAAAAGAGTACCCGGGGGTAGCAATTGGGTCTCGGGATATTTTTGGGCATAGCCGGGCCCACACGGGGTGAGTTGGGCCACTTTAATTAAGCCCATTAGGTGAAAAACGGGATTAAGGGTTTTTAACCTAATGAGGAGATTAGAAATCAGCAGCCAATACAACTCTAAACCTAGGGTTTGAGAGGGGATTTTGGGGAAAAGCAAATCAAGAACAAATTGGGAGCTTTTGGAGCCAAATTGAGGGACTCCGCCAACGGAATCAGACACTACGAACACTTTCAGGCAAGTGGTTAACTGTTTTGATTCTTAAAGCATGATAATCAATTTATATTATAGTGGTATGGGGTTTTACACAGTATGCTCCTGAAATCTCGCGAGTGTTTATTCCGTTGAATTCTTGTTAATTGAACTCATATTTTGAATTGTTAAATTCTTGAAAATCTGGAAAAATAATTATTGGAATTATTTTCATTCATGAGGTAGTATTCATGTTGTTTTGAGCACGCTGTCATGAGATTTTAATATGGCACTGATGTTGGGAACCCGCCAAGACTCCTTTTCCGGCTACTTGATAAAGTATGGCGCGATATGGTGAGGCCTGGTGACTCCGGTTAATGTGTTGTTGAGAAATTTATTGATAAAATGCTATTGAGATTTGCATTATTTGATTTGAGTATTCGTAGTCGTATTGTTGCGCTTTGTTCATCGCTAACATCTTTGTTGAGCATATTCCTGTCGTATTGTGTACTTCCCCATCTTTTTCTTAGTTGGCAGGTGAGCACGGATTTGAGTGCTATGGACCAATTGGGATGATTTTAGCGAGGATTATTTGGGAAGAATTTTAATACAAGAGATGAGAAGACTTGTATTTATTTTGATGTATAGAGCATTTGGAGATTTATTTTATTTTCGAGATAGTTAGATTGTTGTAATTATTTCGAGAGATTTGTTGTATTAATTTGAAGATGAGATTAGTGGTTTCTTTTCTATTATGGGATTTAGATGCTCTATACGTTGTTATTTGTGGATTAGTTTAGTTTTATCGATAGTAGCGCTCCGTTCGCTCTCCCCGGGCGAGCGGGGTGTTACAGTTATTGGTAATTCTTTTGAAGTTATAATACCCATGTTGTTAAGGTTTCAAAATAATTAATTGAATTGATGTTCTTTGAGGAAGAAACTTATTAGAACACGTGTTTTGGGTAGAAATATCATATAGTATGATTCAACACCTATAGAGGATAAGAAATCAGATGGGATGTATTAACCCCCACGAATTTAACCTGGGTTTTATGTGTATATCAATGGAGAACATAGAAATCTAGGGTTTTGATGGTTAGATGAGTTAATCCTTTCTTGAATTGAAATCATGATGTTTTGATGCTAAACTTACGTTGGAAATAATCATAGTACATGTAGAAAACGTTTGGGAATATTAGTTTTAATTTTGGTAAGAAATCATGAAAATTGGTTAAGGAAAAATGGTGAAAAATGCACTTGCATAAGCAAGAAGATGAAACAACAGGTTTTTGAATCGTTTCATTTTCTCTTAAAATGTGAGAATTTCCCTTTTAAGCCTAGAAACTCCTTAATTATTACCGGGAAAACTTTTGGGGCATGGTTAAAATATAAAGAGGGACTTGTTATATTACTGTAGACCTACGATAGGGTTGTGGCTTAGCCCTAGTGAGAGAATGAACACGAGGATTAAATGAGTTTGAATTATGACGTAATTAATTCCAGAAAGTTTGAATGAATTACGGAAGCCTCAAGTTAACTTAATATGTAGAGCAGTAGTGTATGATAGAGTTGACTACTGAAATTACATGGGGGGCAACTAGGACCCTTAGAGTAGAGAATAATACTCGATAAAATACGATAGAGAGAATAATCATAAATTAAAGATACGGTGAGTATTCGAGTGATATATACTACGTACAAAAGATTCGTTTTGGCTAGTGTGTATGGCTACTGAATATATATATTAGGTTGTGTGAATACCTATTATATGGTTGATGTTATATGTCAGCATACCTACGCTTCTTACTATCATGGAGGTCCCGCGCAGTGGGCGGTCCCACCTTGACGATTCCAGTGAGGTCTCGATGAGTGCCCCAGGACATAGAACTTAGGGCGAACCATTATTTGCATGAATATAATGGTACTGGCAATTCTTTTTGCTACGTTAGGTATGTGTGTAGTCCCCGGCTTAGAACTATGATCGCCTCTAATATTTAATTAATTGAGTTTGGGTTCGAGGAGACATACCAAACCAATGGTCCTTAATGTAGTGAATGATACATGGACTTAAAACCATAGTATGCCCTTATCAACATTGGTCATTATAAGAGACGTTGAAATAATATATATTAGTGTGTAATATATATACAAATGAGAATATACTACTTATGTGTGATAGTAGACAGTAGATTTGGTATATCCTGGAAGTAAATTAAGTAGAAAGACTTAATTTAATGATAAAATGAAAACGTGTGTGAATGTTAATTCCAACTCTTATAACAAACGAGAAACGTTAACTATTTGAATATCATGATGTATGGGCGGCACGAGGTTTTAAACGTGTCTCAAGTTAGTCACTTACTTATATCTCGTTAGCCTGGGTAGTACATCTAAGTGGGCTAAGTAGAGGACGTTAGGCGTGCACAAAAGTTGAGATGTGAGGAAACTCAAGAGAGTGTACGTGAACCTAACATGTGTAACTAATGACTGATTTGATATTGTGATAATCAGTTGATAAATATTTTTTAAATGTTTTGGGTTCTAACTCTTACTATAAATCTTTTCAAAACATTTTAGGTGTCCAGCCATAGGGATGCCAGACTTGATGATTCTTTACATGGACGTATAGTTACAGCACTGTGGAGGCTTGCAGGTTTTTGATTAGACGCTTCCATCTTCCATTCCTAGTGTATGAGTTCATTCAGTATTTCAGTTGGACGTGTTGTCCCATTCAGACTCTATTTTTTCAGTTATTTAGTTCATACGCTATTTTGGGATTCATTTATTAATCGAGAGAGAAAATGATTAATATTATGAGATGAATTTACTAAGTGGATATTAAAATATTTACGGTTAATAATGTATTTCATAGCGAGTGATATTGGCGTATTTGGATTTTATCTCAACCGGGAGTCGCATGTAAGGCTAAATTGAGGTCGATATAGGAGATTTATTTTAAGTTACTCGGACGATGATTTCGAGGTCACAGATGATTTCGAAAGGGTCAAAATAGTCGGAATAGTATACCCAGGGATAGTGGTTGGGTTCGGGGAAATTTTAGACTAAACCAGTAACCGTTCGAGGATATTTTAGTCATTTCGTAGCCTAGATTTGAGATAGCTACCATTTTTTCAAGCCTTATATCAGTTGGTAGAGGTTTGAGGCTAGGGTTAGAGAGATATAAAACCTAAAGGATCCATTAAAGAAGGAAGGGAATCCATTCTTGAAGGTTAAGAAAGAGTTCTTAAAGGATTGAAGCTTGTTCTTGCACCCATACCATTCTTGGAGTGTTGATTAAAAGGGAAGACAACCTCTAGCAACTCAGAAAAATGAAATCAGACCCTACTGAATAAAGGCAAGTGGTTATTGGTAATTCTTTTGAAGTTATAATACCCATGTTGTTAAGGTTTCAAAATAATTAATTGAATTGATGTTCTTTGAGGAAGAAACTTATTAGAACACGTGTTTTGGGTAGAAATCTCACATAGTATGATTCAACACCTATAGAGGATAAGAAATCAGATGGGATGTATTAACCCCCACGAATTTAACCTGGGTTTTATGTGTATATCAATGGAGAACATAGAAATCTAGGGTTTTGATGGTTAGATGAGTTAATCCTTTCTTGAATTGAAATCATGATGTTTTGATGCTAAACTTACGTTGGAAATAATCATAGTACATGTAGAAAACGTTTGGGATTATTAGTTTTAATTTTGGTAAGAAATCATGAAAATTGGTTAAGGAAAAATGGTGAAAAATGCACTTGCATAAGCAAGAAGATGAAACAACAGGTTTTTGAATCGTTTCATTTTCTCTTAAAATGTGAGAATTTCCCTTTTAAGCCTAGAAACTCCTTAATTATTATCGGGAAAACTTTTGGGGCATGGTTAAAATATAAAGAGGGACTTGTTATATTACTGTAGACCTACGATAGGGTTGTGGCTTAGCCCTAGTGAGAGAATGAACACGAGGATTAAATGAGTTTGAATTATGACGTAATTAATTCCAGAAAGTTCGAATGAATTACGGAAGCCTCAAGTTAACTTAATATGTAGAGCAGTAGTGTATGATAGAGTTGACTACTGAAATTACATGGGGGGCAACTAGGACCCTTAGAGTAGAGAATAATACTCGATAAAATACGATAGAGAGAATAATCATAAATTAAAGATATGGTGAGTATTCGAGTGATATATACTACGTACGAAAGATTCGTTTTGGCTTGTGTGTATGGCTACTGAATATATATATTAGGTTGTGTGAATACCTATTATATGGTTGATGTTATATGTCAGCATACCTACGCTTCTTACTATCATGGAGGTCCCGCGCAGTGGGCGGTCCCACCTTGACGATTCCAGTGAGGTCTGGATGAGTGCCCCAGGACATAGAATTTAGGGCGAACCATTATTTGCATGAATATAATGGTACTGGCAATTCTTTTTGCTACGTTAGGTATGTGTGTAGTCCCCGGCTTAGAACTATGATCGCCTCTAATATTTAATTAATTGAGTTTGGGTTCGAGGAGACATACCAAACCAATGGTCCTTAATGTAGTGAATGATACATGGACTTAAAACCATAGTATGCCCTTATCAACATTGGTCATTATAAGAGACATTGCAATAATATATATTAGTGTGTAATATATATACAAATGAGAATATACTACTTATGTGTGATAGTAGACAGTAGATTTGGTATATCCTGGAAGTAAATTAAGTAGAAAGACTTAATTTAATGATAAAATGAAAACGTGTGTGAATGTTAATTCCAACTCTTATAACAAACGAGAAACGTTAACTATTTGAATATCATGATGTATGGGCGGCACGAGGTTTTAAACGTGTCTCAAGTTAGTCACTTACTTATATCTCGTTAGCCTGGGTAGTACATCTAAGTGGGCTAAGTAGAGGACGTTAGGCGTGCACAAAAGTTGAGATGTGAGGAAACTCAAGAGAGTGTATGTGAACCTAACATGTGTAACTAATGACTGATTTGATATTGTGATAATCAGTTGATAAATATTTTTTAAATGTTTTGGGTTCTAACTCTTACTATAAATCTTTTCAAAACATTTTAGGTGTCCAGCCATAGGGATGCCAGACTTGATGATTCTTTACATGGACGTATAGTTACAGCACTGTGGAGGCTTGCAGGGTTTTGATTAGACGCTTCCATCTTCCATTCCTAGTGTATGAGTTCTTTCAGTATTTCAGTTGGACGTGTTGTCCCATTCAGACTCTATTTTTTCAGTTATTTAGTTCAGACGCTATTTTGGGATTCATTTATTAATCGAGAGAGAAAATGATTAATATTATGAGATAAATTTACTAAGTGGATATTAAAATATTTACGGTTAATAATGTATTTCATAGCGAGTGATATTGGCGTATTTGGATTTTATCTCAACCGGGAGTCGCGTGTAAGGCTAAATTGAGGTCGATATAGGAGATTTATTTTGAGTTACTCGGACGATGATTTCGAGGTCACAGATGATTTCGAAAGGGTCAAAATAGTCGGAATAGTATACCCAGGGATAGTGGTTGGGTTCGGGGAAATTTTAGACTAAACCAGTAACCGTTCGAGGATATTTTAGTCATTTCGTAGCCTAGATTTGAGATAGCTACCATTTTTTCAAGCCTTATAACAGTTGGTAGAGGTTTGAGGCTAGGGTTAGAGAGATATAAAACCTAAAGGATCCATTAGAGAAGGAAGGGAATCCATTCTTGAAGGTTAAGAAAGAGTTCTTAAAGGATTGAAGTTTGTTCTTGCACCCATACCATTCTTGGAGTGTTGATTAAAAGGGAAGACAACCTCTAGCAACTCAGAAAAATGAAATCAGACCCTACTGAATAAAGGCAAGTGGTTATTGGTAATTCTTTTGAAGTTATAATACCCATGTTGTTAAGGTTTCAAAATAATTAATTGAATTGATGTTCTTTGAGGAAGAAACTTATTAGAACACGTGTTTTGGGTAGAAATCTCACATAGTATGATTCAACACCTATAGAGGATAAGAAATCAGATGGGATGTATTAACCCCCACGAATTTAACCTGGGTTTTATGTGTATATCAATGGAGAACATAGAAATCTAGGGTTTTGATGGTTAGATGAGTTAATCCTTTCTTGAATTGAAATCATGATGTTTTGATGCTAAACTTACGTTGGAAATAATCATAGTACATGTAGAAAACGTTTGGGATTATTAGTTTTAATTTTGGTAAGAAATCATGAAAATTGGTTAAGGAAAAATGGTGAAAAATGCACTTGCATAAGCAAGAAGATGAAACAACAGGTTTTTGAATCGTTTCATTTTCTCTTAAAATGTGAGAATTTCCCTTTTAAGCCTAGAAACTCCTTAATTATTATCGGGAAAACTTTTGGGGCATGGTTAAAATATAAAGAGGGACTTGTTATATTACTGTAGACCTACGATAGGGTTGTGGCTTAGCCCTAGTGAGAGAATGAACACGAGGATTAAATGAGTTTGAATTATGACGTAATTAATTCCAGAAAGTTCGAATGAATTACGGAAGCCTCAAGTTAACTTAATATGTAGAGCAGTAGTGTATGATAGAGTTGACTACTGAAATTACATGGGGGGCAACTAGGACCCTTAGAGTAGAGAATAATACTCGATAAAATACGATAGAGAGAATAATCATAAATTAAAGATACGGTGAGTATTCGAGTGATATATACTACGTACGAATAATTCGTTTTGGCTTGTGTGTATGGCTACTGAATATATATATTAGGTTGTGTGAATACCTATTATATGGTTGATGTTATATGTCAGCATACCTACGCTTCTTACTATCATGGAGGTCCCGCGTAGTGGGCGGTCCCACCTTGACGATTCCAGTGAGGTCTGGATGAGTGCCCCAGGACATAGAACTTAGGGCGAACCATTATTTGCATGAATATAATGGTACTGGCAATTCTTTTTGCTACGTTAGGTATGTGTGTAGTCCCCGGCTTAGAACTATGATCGCCTCTAATATTTAATTAATTGAGTTTGGGTTCGAGGAGACATACCAAACCAATGGTCCTTAATGTAGTGAATGATACATGGACTTAAAACCATAGTATGCCCTTATCAACATTGGTCATTATAAGAGACGTTGCAATAATATATATTAGTGTGTAATATATATACAAATGAGAATATACTACTTATGTGTGATAGTAGACAGTAGATTTGGTATATCCTGGAAGTAAATTAAGTAGAAAGACTTAATTTAATGATAAAATGAAAACGTGTGTGAATGTTAATTCCAACTCTTATAACAAACGAGAAACGTTAACTATTTGAATATCATGATGTATGGGCGGCACGAGGTTTTAAACGTGTCTCAAGTTAGTCACTTACTTATATCTCGTTAGCCTGGGTAGTACATCTAAGTGGGCTAAGTAGAGGACGTTAGGCGTTCACAAAAGTTGAGATGTGAGGAAACTCAAGAGAGTGTACGTGAACCTAACATGTGTAACTAATGACTGATTTGGTATTGTGATAATCAGTTGATAAATATTTTTTAAATGTTTTGGGTTCTAACTCTTACTATAAATCTTTTCAAAACATTTTAGGTGTCCAGCCATAGGGATGCCAGACTTGATGATTCTTTACATGGACGTATAGTTACAGCACTATGGAGGCTTGCAGGGTTTTGATTAGACGCTTCCATCTTCCATTCCTAGTGTATGAGTTCATTCAGTATTTCAGTTGGACGTGTTGTCCCATTCAGACTCTATTTTTTCAGTTATTTAGTTCAGACGCTATTTTGGGATTCATTTATTAATCGAGAGAGAAAATGATTAATATTATGAGATAAATTTACTAAGTGGATATTAAAATATTTACGATTAATAATGTATTTCATAGCGAGTGATATTGGCGTATTTGGATTTTATCTCAACCGGGAGTCGCGTGTAAGGCTAAATTGAGGTCGATATAGGAGATTTATTTTAAGTTACTCCGACGATGATTTCGAGGTCATAGATGATTTCGAAAGGGTCAAAATAGTCGGAATAGTATACCCAGGGATAGTGGTTGGGTTCGGGGAAATTTTAGACTAAATTAGTAACCGTTCGAGGATATTTTAGTCATTTCGTAGCCTAGATTTGAGATAGCTACCATTTTTTCAAGCCTTATATCAGTTGGTAGAGGTTTGAGGCTAGGGTTAGAGAGATATAAAACCTAAAGGATCCATTAGAGAAGGAAGGGAATCCATTCTTGAAGCTTAAGAAAGAGTTCTTAAAGGATTGAAGCTTGTTCTTGCACCCATATCATTCTTGGAGTGTTGATTAAAAGGGAAGACAACCTCTAGCAACTCAGAAAAATGAAATCAGACCCTACTGAATAAAGGCAAGTGGTTATTGGTAATTCTTTTGAAGTTATAATACCCATGTTGTTAAGGTTTCAAAATAATTAATTGAATTGATGTTCTTTGAGGAAGAAACTTATTAGAACACGTGTTTTGGGTAGAAATCTCACATAGTATGATTCAACGCCTATAGAGGATAAGAAATCAGATGGGATGTATTAACCCCCACGAATTTAACCTGGGTTTTATGTGTATATCAATGGAGAACATAGAAATCTAGGGTTTTAATGGTTAGATGAGTTAATCCTTTCTTGAATTGAAATCATGATGTTTTGATGCTAAACTTATATTGGAAATCATCCTAGTACTTGTAGAAAATGTTTGAGATAATTTGTTTTTAGTTTGGTAAGAAATCATGAAAGTTTGTTAAGGAAAAATGGTGAAAATGCACTAGCGTAAGGAAGAAAATGAAACAACAGGTTTTCGAATTGATTCGGTCAAAAGGCGAATCAATTCAGAAATCGAATTGATTTGGCCTCCTGGCGAATCGATTTGTTTTCTATGAAAATGTGAGAATTTCCCTTTTAAGCCTAGAAACTCCTAAATTGTTATCGAGGAAATTTTGGGACATGGTTAAAATATAAGGAGGGACTTGTTATATTACATTAGACCTATGATAGGGTTGTGGCTTAGCCTTAGTGAAATAATGAAGGAGAGGATTAAATAAGTTTAAATTGTGACATAATTAATTCAAGAGAGTGGGAATGAATTACGAAAAGTTGGTTCAGTCTTAGCATCACTGTTGAAAACATTTAATTATTTACTAGCCATATAATATTTAAAACGTGAGATGCAAAAATTTTATTAATTAAATTAACTTACAACTAAGTAATAACTAACCAACCATTCAACATTCACACAAACAATCGCATATGAACAACTAATGTAATGAAATAATTTGAGTCTGGAGTAAACACTCCAATTGAGTCTGAATAAATAATCCAACAACTGAAATAAGATGAAAGTCTAAAAACTGCTGTCTCTGAATAAGATTGGGCAACATGCCCTAACTTATATGAAAGACTCCGAAGGAAGCAAAGATATATAGAGGCATCTAATACCGAGGTCCTGTAACTTCCACAACAGCTATAGCACATCAACAGAATGGAACTCATATGCTTGGCGTCCCTGTGGCTGGGCTCCTAAATTATGCACATCTAACGCATCTCCTTAATTCCATCTAGTTATGCTACTGCCTAACTAGTCTGTTCTAATCCTACCAAGACGGTATTATTTTATATGTCCACCAGTATTATTCAAATAACTTATGTTCATAACTCACATATTCATTAATTAAATTACTTAGCTCAAATATTATTTTAAGTTCTATTCTTAACCCTTTTAAATATCTTAGTCGTTCGCATCTACTAAGCAACAGTGAACCAGCCACAAGTACATATATAAATCACTCTTAGTACATATATACATATATGGCACCCCTAGGCTAAGTTACGATGCACACATACTCTGCTATCGAATCCAGGTACATCACGTACATAAGGATCACGCGTTCCGAATCGCTCAGGAACCGTCTGAATACAAATCACATATATTGGAGGCGACCATAGTTCACATACCCATGGGTCACGCACATACCTACTCTCCCAAGGTCAGCTGACTTATTAACTCATAAATAAGTCTTCACAGTCCTACATTCTTGAGGTACCAATCTAAATCCCCCCGAAGGCACACAAAGATAATATGGTCCTTTCCCGAAAATCAACCTCCCGTGATAGCAAGTATGGTAGGTATGTCATACACAAAATAATCCATATACTAAGTAATCACACACTTAGGTAATTATCATATTAATATAGGTGTACTCCAGCCCTATATTATAAGTCTCATACGTATCATAGTATCATCCCATTTATTCCACGTAATATGTTTAGCGCGATAACTCTCATCATATAATTTCGGGTACTTAAACCTAACCCAAAAGGTTACTGCGTTTCCCTCTAGTCTCTAAGGTTATTTCAGTAATCAAGGTCCCCCTACTACAGTCCCTAACCTTAAGTTATTATTTGTGCGAATTAATTTCAAGTTCTCACAACTTCCAATAGTAACTCACTCGTCGGACATTCATGAGCTTACCATTAAATCCCAAACTAACCTTGTAGAGGAGGCTTGAAGATAATCCCCCCCATTAACAACAGTGTTTGGGATTAATGCAGCTCGGCGTGGCAGCCCAGAGGGACCTTCCAGCGAAGAAGTTGATCGAGAGAGCTCGTCCTTTAGTCCTGTTGATTAATTTAGCCTTGTTGTATCTTGTGTTTATATCAACTATGAGCTATAACGATTGTAAAGATGTAATGAGTATAATGATTTTTTGTGACGTCGAACGGTACTCGCGAGAGACCAGGCTTGGAAGGGCCTGGGAGAGCTTTCTTGCTCTATCGAACGACCTTATTGTGGGAACTTTAGAGGGACTTGGTTTGGAGGATTGATAAGTGAGGCACCGTTGGGGCTTGTCCTGACCATCTTAGATACACCTGGTAAAACACTGAAGGACCCTGATCGTGGAACCTCGGGGGGAGCAGCCTTGAGTTCCATCGGGCATTGAGTTGTGAGCCAAATAAATCCTCTACTTAATGTCACATCCACTTTATCTAATGTCAATAACCAACTAGGAAACGTGAGACCTACACTTGAGTAAACCACCGTGGTATTTGGGGCTATCAGACAGATGGTGATCCACCTCTGTAAGGACAGCCCCCTGACACATAGTGGTTAGAAAAAAGGCATGTATTGGCATTTAATGCTTATGACGTGGAGATAACTAGTGCATCAGGTATTTAATGTTTGTAACATAAAGTATGAGGGATGTCTTTCACAGGCATTAATGACTGAGTTGCCTCGGGGATAGTGGGGGGGCTATTTAAGGACACCAACCACCTCTGTGGAGAGATCATGTTCTTGTTGAGAATTCAGAAGTTATTACTAAAGAGATTTATTACAAACCAGAGAGTCTACTCACCCACCAGTGTCATTTATTACGAAGCTTTAATATTTGGCAGAGATCATTGAGGGTGGTGAGGGTGTTTGGCTTCCTGCCAAGGTGTATTTAGGGTGCTCATTTTCTCTTTCCCTCTAAGCAAAGTTGCTTCTAAGTTCATTATTACCTTCTGAGTTATACACGAGAGATTTGTGAGTTCAAACTGAGTCTATCTTCACTGAGTTGTGTTTGTATGTCCTGTGGTTAATCAATAGTGTTGTTGTTTAACTTATCATTACTGTACTCAAAAGGAGTTACGCCTCCATCTGATCTAAACTACCCTCTTACATTTGGCGACTTTGCTGGGGAGGCATTCTTATAAGCAAGGAGTATGGCGCAGGATAACGTTAATCGAAGGCTTAACTTTGATGACATTCAACACAATGAAATACAAGCGGCGAGAAAGCTGGAGGCTTCTAGGGATGAAGCCCCTCGACTAGAGGTACCTCCAGTCTAGGCAACGACAGGTGTCCCAGTGGTGGCACAGACTTCAACGAGCGCTGGGTTAGGACCAACCCAAGTGGCACTCCTCATGAATAAATTTTATGAGTCTTTACAAACTCCTGTAGCTTCAACGGTGTTGGGAGGATTTGACGGCAACTCCTTCGTGACACGAGGGGCAGCCCTAACGGCCCCACCAAGTGCAGTCATAACAGGAACAATTCCATCAAGTACACCCTATGCTGTAAATCCAATGGTGGGAACCCCAGGAGTATCAACGCCTCCAACTGTGATGATTTATCCAACTGAAATGGGCACTCAGCCTATAGTCCCGTTGGTTATCGCTTTAATGGCGTCGCCCATGGAGGAGATGAGGAAGGAGATGCAGAAAGAGATGTTGAAATTCATGCAAGACTCCTCGCAATCTGCGGGCGAGGTAGCTTCGGCCTATGATGACTTTCAGACGCCTTACCCCCAGGAATATAATGATGAGCCCTACCCAAAAGATTATATTCCTCCTACCTTTGAAAAATATACAGGAGAGGGTGGAAACTCGAAGGAGCATATTAAACGCTTCGTTGAACACTTGGGGGTGCACTGAAATAACAAGAAACTCAGGTTGAGGTAATTTTCTAAATCCTTAACCGATAAAGTATACACTTGGTATTCTCACTTAGCTCCCAAGAGTGTTTCCACATGGGAGGAGATGCACGTTTTGTTCGTCCAGAAGTTCTTTCTGGCGGAAGATGAGTTTACTTTGACCCAACTGGGGAGGGAGAAGCAACGACCCGGGGAAGAAGTGGTGGCTTACGTTCGAAGGTTCAGGGAAAGGTTCCTCGATGTGAGGGAGGAGGCCAAAGAGTCCAAGCTACTACAGATATGTACGGAGGGACTGCTTCCTGAGTACATCTGCCATCTTATTAATGAGACGCGCGAGGGGACTTATTCGGCATTCCTAAAAGCAACAAGGAATATCTCGTTGGTTGTACGACCAAACCCAGTGGTAGTGCCCATGATGTTCAGGTAGACGATACAACCTGTGGGGGGAGGTCTCAGCCCCCACAGGTAGGTTACACCAAAGGAGCAGATGGGGGCAAGGTAGCGAAGAAGGACAATAAGAGGAAGTTTGGAAGAGACAGGGACGAACCACCACCATTGCCTTATACAGTAGAAGAGGTTGTCAGTTGTTACAATGCTATGATTTAGGGAGGAACAGTGTATGAACCAAAGGGCATCCCCATTGGATAACTGGACACTGCAACTAAGGCGGATCCTAAATATTGCCAAATTCATCGAAAGATCGAGTATCCAACGGAGAGATATTTCGTGCTAAGGAGAATCATTGACAAATATGTAAAGGCAAGTGTAGACACCCCATTATGTTATCCCTTAACTCTCCTTAAGTCCCTAGTACCTCCCTTCATCACTATAAACCTAGGTCACGTCCCGAGTACTGACCTGGAAGCCATCGGGCACTCCCCGGCTCAGTTTGACCCAAAAGTCAAACTCCTTGTCTCGACCGAGACTCAATGAATCTTCGAAGGGCACTAAATACCCTTTCCAACGGTCCACCCCGTGCACAATTCTAACTTACCATGCGGACGAACGCGCCATTTGCGTCCGAAACCTGACCTAGAAGCCACCGGGCACTCCCGAGCTCAATTTGACCTATGTCAACTCTTCAGCTCGACCGAGGCTGAAGGAATCTTTGAAGGGCACTGAATACCCTTTCCAACGGTCCATCCCATGCACAATTATGACTTTCCATGCGAACGAATGATCCGTTTGACTCCGGGAAACCACCGAACATTTCCCGAGCCCGGTTGACCAAAGTCAACTCTCCAAACTGGGTCAAACTCTTTGGAATATCGAATTACATCTCCTAACCTTTCCAAAGGTATGCCCCGTGCGGGATTCGGACTTACCATGCGGACGAACGCGCCGCTTTCGTTCGCGCGATTCCCTGTCCAATGGATCGACAAATGCTTCCGAGCCACATTTGACCCAAAGTCAACTCCCGAACTCGGGAGCGGTCCAAAGGACTTTCTAAGGTCTCTGAAATACCTTTCCAATGGTATGCCCCGTGCACGATTCTGACCAACGGTTTGCCCTCGGTGGACAATTTTCCAAAAAAGCCTGAGGCGCACTGCCAAATGGCAGGTCCCAGATCCTGCCTATCAGCACCTGCCGATAGGCAGTGCCATGATAGGGACGATCGGCAGTCCCCTAGGGTTATAAAAGGAGGCCTTGGCCTCATTTGCAAGGGGGAGCCCAGATCTGATAGAAATCTCTCTGAACGAATCCCAGAACCTCTCTCGAAGGCAGCGTGATTTCAACTTCCAAATCCCTCTTTTACCTTCACTTTTCATCATCCTTTTCATCAAACTTGGTGTATTAACCACTCTCCATCATCATCCAAGCTCAAGGTCTGGTCTCCAACATTCAAGATCAAGCTCAATATCTTCAAGAAGGTCCAACTTTCTCAAACTCTCTCTCTTAAATTCTCTTGAATTCCCAATAACTTGTTTTCTTACTTAGCACTTTTATAATCTCATCTCACACATCCTAATATATTTTTTTTATTTAGTATTGTTGTACATCTCTTATTTTCATATAAATAAAAACCTCAAAATAAGAAAAAGAGGGTTTGCTCATAAATTCCAAGTAGGGATTCTCACACTTTTTCCACATTTTTCTCACAACTAAAACACCTTTTCTACACACACACACACACTTACAAATAAGAGATCCCACATTTGGATTTATGGGATAAACCCCACCCTTTGCTTTGTATGCGAACTACGTGGACTTTGATGCCTTTATAGGCTACGTAGGCGTCTCGGGGTAAAACCCGAGACTCGAGTCCTTTCTCTCACTTTTTCTCTCATTTCCTATTTTCTCTAAATCCATTTTTCTTATATTATATATATCCTTAGTCTTAGTGACACATTACTCCATGTGCGTTATCGTTCCCTTATAGCGATCAACGTAGGGGTAACCGAAATCTCATTTTTATAATATTACTTTTATAATCTTCCTATGGATGACTCGCTTTATCTTTTCCATGATACAAGCCGGGGATTCCTACCTCCATTCTACATATATACACTTGCACACATCTCACGGGGGGAAACATAAAGGAAAATAGAAAATATCCATGAGAGACCGAAAGGGCGGAATGGGTGCCTAACACCTTCCCATTTCGTAACTAAGCCTCCGAACCCTTTTCGAATCATTTTGGTTTCGCACGCACCAGTATGTCTTTGGAAGCCATCCTTCGGGGTGGCTTCCCATTTTTCTTTTGTCTGTTTTGAGTAAAATAGACTGGCAACTCTGAATCTCTCTACATTTTTCACACCTCACAAAATCAACGCCGGCCGAAGCGCTCTCCCGAGAGGGGACGCGCGGGACCCGAAGGATTCCCCCTCCCTCCGCGGCGGGGATCGACGGGGATGGCCACAGTGGCGACTCCGCTGGGGACTTTTATTTATTTTGAGGGCTTGACTCTATTTACATGGATGCTATATTTGTTTATGCTTCCCCCCCCCCCATATCTGCGTGTTCCCCTTTCTCACATGTATATCCCATGCTTACGCTTATGTTCACACACTTGTAGAAAATCCTCCATTTACACCTCACACCACGTGCACCTAGGATCACGTATATCCCCATGTTGCATGCATCACCTATCCATACTTGGCGTACCTTTTTGGGCACTTGTACTTTGTTCCCGATTTGGCATAATCAAAGAAAGGCATTCTCATCATAAGCTACTAATAAGAGAATCATGCATGATTCACACGACATCACCAAAGAGCATTGATATTGACCAAATTTTACCTAGTAACTGGAGGGTCACTTCGTTATGGGCGCTGGTCCGGCAGGTCGCAGTTAGCATAAGCGATATGACTCTCACCTTCCATTGGCCAAGTACCTTCGACGTATATCGAACGGTTCCCCCGCATCGTACCGCTTGACCGAAGTCATGACGGGAGGTATATCGCAGGGAATTCGTTCACGTACGCCGAGTATATCGAATTCTCTCTCACACGTACCGTCCTCACGAGGTATATGGTGAGGCAATTCATGTACACTCAGGTATATCAAATGGCTTGTCCACAAGTACTGATTGCCCGCAAGAGCAAGACGTATATCGTGGAAGTCACGCCAAAGGGGGGAACCCATGCCGATTCACCCAACCAACTTCATACCCGCATATAGGTGTCAAACCTAGGACACGCACTTTAGATTGTCGGTTTCGACCCGAAACTCTGCCGAAATTTCGGGTCGATCTTCCGCCCAATTTTCGCGCATTTTTAAAATGGAACTCTGTCCGCGAGCCTGGTTACAAGTCCCAAACCGTAGTTTTGCAAATATTAAAACCCTACTTTTCCAGGCTCAGGTCTCGTCCGGCATTGCATTTAGGAGAATTAAATACAAGTGAATAATCATAATAATCATGCTGAGTTCCGTCTCCAAAAATATTTCTCCCTTTCTTATCAAAAATCCAAAAAATATTTCTCCCTTTCTTATCAAAAATCCAAAAACATTTCTCCCTTTTTATCAAAATCCAAAAATAGTTCTTTCCCTTTTCTCAAAAATAAATCTCATCATACGCCTTCTCAGGTTGACCGCACGCCCTTGGCCTGGCTCCCTATTGGCTTAGATCTTCAGTCAAATCACCCCGGAGTTTCGTCTATTCCTCTACTACTTCTTCCGAGTCCGGAATCCATCCATCTTCCATGGAGAATGCGGATCAAGCACCAGTCATACAACCGGATCTGTCCGACAGTCCTAGCTCAGCTCGTGGCCAAGATTGACAACCTCCAAGCTGAGGTCCGAGAAATGCTACGAAACCAATGTCATATTCCTCAAGAGCCTGAGGCCCTGTTCCCTCGTGCTATGGGTCCACCTGAGCCCATCTGGGTCCCGAAAAAATATCAGCACGCTCCGCGTGCCCCTCCTGCTAATGGGCCGCCTCCTGCCCAGCTTCCAATGCCAAACATTGCCCAGCCTATGGCTAACTTGCCTCTGGTTGCTGATCCAAAGGAGGAGGAGTTGAACAAAGTCAAAGAGGATCTCAAGATGCTCACCAGGAAGTTTGACCAAGTCAGGATCTCTGGGAATTACATGGACTACACCCATATGTCTCCTTATCCTAAAGCAAGGTTACCCGAGAAGTTCAAAATGCCAAATATCGAGAAATTTGGAGGGAGTGGTCCCCCGATTGTTCATCTTCGCAGTTATCATCGTTCCATGACTCTACTAGGGGCTTCGGAAGAAGTGATGGCCCAATTGTTTCAGCAAACTTTGAAAAATAGTGCTCTCCGATGGTTTTTATCTCTTGAGGAATTCGGAATCCGTAGCTGGGAGGATGTAGCCTGAGAATTCATGTCGCAGTATAAATACAACAAAGAGCTTGAGGTCACCCGCCGTGATTTAGAGTTGCTCAAACAAAACTCCAGAGAATCAGCTAGTAACTTTATAGGCCGATGGAGGGAAAAAGTGGCTACCATGACCAATCGACCATCTGAAGAAGAACAAGTCAGCATAGTGAAGAAGAATTTCTTGCCCCATGTCCGAGAAACCATGGGAGGACAGTACTATCCCCATTTTCGATCTCTCAGAGAAGCAGGAGTAGAAATCGAAGAGGGTCTTGCCAAAACAGAAGTTGAACCAAAGAAAGTGTCCGGACAGTTCACCCCCAGAAAATATGACAAGCCTGTCAGTGCCGCAGTCTCAACCATCAACAACATCTCTCAACAAACCACATCATAGGCACCGAAAAGCCGCCCTGCTCCCGTCCGAAGGGAATACACTGAGCTCCATGCTCCCCTCTCCAAAGCTTACCAAGCCCTGTTAAGCCGAAACCTTATAAATCCCCTGGATCCACGTCCATTGCCCAATCCACTTTCCAGAAACTTCAAGACCGATACTCATTGCGCCTTTCACCAAACAGCTGGCCATACCACCGACCAATGCTTCCACCTTCGAAACATAATCCAAGATCTCATTGACCGGGGTACCATCGCCCCACCAGCCAATCCTAAACCAAACCCTACTCATAACCCACTCCCAAATCATACCAATGCCATCTTCTTGGAAGGAAACCCAAATTTTGATACATCAACTCAAATCACACCCTTATACCCTCCTAAACCCCTTCAACTTTGCCCATATTTCCTCCTACACCCTGCTAGCCCCGCTGATCAGGCTTTGTCACTCCTTACCAGAGCATGCATCACTGTCCGGACCTGTTCTGAAAGTGGAGGTATGGAATTGTCAGAGGTATTAAACCAACTCCTAGAGTTCGGGCTGAAATTTCCCTCACAGATGATTATCGACTGCCAGAGGTTCAGTACGTTATTTTTGGAAGCACGAAAATGGGCCCAAGAATCAGATAGGTGGATGGTACCAACTGACGAAATCTGCTTAGATGATGTTGTCCGGATCATGATGGAAGCATTCAGGCAAACCAATAACATTTGCAGTATCACTGAGTTACTTGACACTTTGAAGCTGCAAGGGCACCTGGTCCCTTAACCCTTACACATACCCACAGAATGGGAAGACCTATATGAAGAAGCCATTGAGGTTAGGGAATGCATTGACTTCACAAGGGAAAATATAATTGTTGCCACTGGATGGGGGGAAGAATTCAAAGTTTCAAATGAATAACAAGCTTCAGGAGGAAATGTCCCAATAGCTGACTTATGTGGGATGATATCATTTGAGGAACTCCTCTGAGAAATAGACAAGGTGGCAGAACAACCTGAGATTGATGAGGAAATTGGATTTAAGTTTTTCCCTTCTTTAGTAAATCACATGACCAGATCTGGGAGACATTACCAAATTCCAAACTCACTACCAGCGAATGACAAGGGGAAGGGCGTTGAAGACCTTCCTATGCCAGAAATAATCCTTGAGGAGAGCAAGATCTTCGATCAATTGAAGAAAACTCAAGCTAACATCACTCTATGGGGGCTTTTTATGTCCTCCCAGCTACACAGAAACGCTTTAATCAAATTACTCACTGGACCCATAGTTCCTCCCTCTACCATACCAGAAGAAGCGGTGAACCTGGTTGGATCCTTGACCTCTACCCGAATGCTGTCCTTTTCTGAAGAAGAAATCCCCAAAATTGGGCTAAATCACAAGCATGCACTCAATATCTCCGTTGAAGTTATGGGGAAGGTTGTACCACTCTCTCTCATTGACAACGGGTCCGCTTTGAATGTCTGCCCACTGAGAACCTTCAAATGTTTAGGTCTGAAAGAAAGTGACCTCGCTCCAACCTCCGCTGCCGTGCGCGCCTACGATAATACCCGTCGTGAGGTGATGGGATCCATAAAACTTGTAATAGGGGTTGGACCTATAAACCCTGTCGTCGAATTCCAAGTCATCAATATCCCGGCCTATTTTAACCTGTTGCTCGGACGACCCTGGCTCTATAGTATAAAGGGTGTCTCTTCCTCATTCCATCAGAAACTGAATTTCTTCGCCGATGGGCAAGTCATCACCATCTTGGGTGACGACGGTAATGCCGAGGGTGCAAGCACCAGCAGTCCAATTCTTGAGACACAGCACGGGTCAAATGATATGCTCCTATCAGGTTTCCGAGTTGAACCATCCCTACTCCCGGCAGGGAACAATTTCAAAAAAAGGTTTTGTCCAGAATATGACCCTCATGGCAATGTCAATGTGATTCAGATGTTCAGAAATATTCACTTCATGCCCGGACTGGGGCTGGGACAAAGGCAGCAGGGGATACTTAAGCCCATCGAACTGAAGAAAGCTTTCCCTCCTTGCGGCTTGGGATATCAACCATCAGAACCAAAGCTCCGAATGATTCGCCAGACTCGATCAAAGAGAGGGTTAGACTTCGTCCGAACTATCTCGGGAGATTCTTTAAATGGACGATTCATCAAGAAGGGCGAGGATTTCCCCTTTTACGGTTTTCCAGAACCATGGTATGACCATACAGATAAGAAGATGAATCCTGGAATGGAGATCTTATTCGAAGATAGCTACCCATGGGCCGAAAGTTACCAATACCAGGTGCCACCGCTTATCAAAGATACTGAAGAAACTGAAGAAAGTGACTCTGAAGATTCCTTCAACCTGCAGACACTGGGGCTGACACTCTGCATGGTTCATTCAGGCATTACATCAAGGGACCCATCCCGTCTGATTAAAGCTGCTGATACACTTCTCCTCAACTGGCATGCTGCGCCGAAATCTCCCTCAACCCCAATTTTTACGTTGTTTTATCTACTATTGTCCATCCTTGCTCAAATGTAATAGAGACCTCTTTTGATGAGGTTCTCAATGCTGTTTTTCCTATCAATGAAATAAACGAAGATTTTGAGTATCTTGCTATGCCTTACATTAATTGTGTGAATTTTAATCAAACTTTTGATGATGATGATTTTGCAAATGAATAATTTTTAACTGATCTAAATAAGGTTAATAATGAACAACATAACCGCGTTCAAGTTAATGAACAAGAGACTGTTGTTATTAATCTCGATTCTAGTAGCCAACTGCACGAGATTAGGATAGGGGCCACCCTTAACAAGCATGAGCGCGCACAACTCGAAGAATTACTAAAGGAGTTCGTCGATGTCTTCGCATGGTCCTACGACGACATGCCCGGTATTGATCCCGAAATAGATCAGCACGAGATCCCCATTCTCCCAGATGCCAAGCCAATTAAACAAAAGTTGAGAAAGCTCCGCACCGAATGGTCACTTAAGGTCAAAGAAAAGGTGATCAAACAGTTGAACGTGGGTTTCATTCGAGTAATCGAATATCCCACGTTGCTAGCCAACATTGTACCTGTACCAAAATCAGGTGGAAAGGTTCGAATGTGTGTGGATTACCGAGATTTAAACAAAGCTTCTCCGAAGGATGATTATCCGCTACCCAACATCGACATGATCGTGGACAACACAGCCAGTCATGCTCTCAAGTCATTTATTGACGGATTTTCCGGATACAACCAAATTAAGATGCATCCCGACCACCAAGAGAAAACCGCATTCGTCACCCCATGGGGAACTTTTTGCTACACCGTTATGCCATTCGGTCTCAAGAATGCTGGGGCTACCTACCAAAGGGCTGCCACAACCATCTTGCACGATCTGATCAACAAAGAGGTTGAGGTTTACGTGGATGATATGATTATCAAGTCCAAAACTAGAGAAGGTCATGTTCCCGCTCTCCGGAAGTTCTTCGAACGACTGCGACAGTATCAGATGAGACTTAATCCACAGAAGTGCATCTTCGGCGTTACGAAAGGAAAACTCTTAGGATTCATGATCAGTGAGAAGGGGATAGACGCAGATCCCGCCAAGCTGAGGGCCATACTTGAGATGCCACCTCCCCGAACAGAGAAGGAAGTCCGAGGCTTCCTGGGGAAATTATAATATGTGAGCCGGTTCATCAGCCAGCTAACCTCCATCTGTGAACCAATCTTTAAGCTCCTCCGAAAGGATTCAACCAAGGTTTGGAATGAGGCCTGCCAACAATCTTTTGATCGAATCAAACAATACCTAACCCAACCTCCAATTCTCATGCCACCACAGCCTGGTCTCCCTTTGCTCTTATACCTAACCATAACAGACACTGCAGCCGGGGCTTTGCTAGCCCAGTACCTCGAGGACTCCCACAAAGAGAGAGCCATCTATCACGCCAATCGTAAGTTGGTCGGATACGAGGTCAACTACACTGCTTTAGAAAAAGTATGTGTCGCACTTGTCTGGGTCACCCAAAAGTTACGACATTACATGCTCGCCTTCCCCATTAACTAGTATTCCGAATGGATCCCATCAAATACCTGCTTGAGAAACCTGCCTTATCTAGTCGAATGGCCCGATGGTTGATGCTCCTAACTGAGTTTGATATCGTGTACGTCACACAGAAATCCATTAAAGGAAGAGCCATCTCTGACTACCTCGCTGACTACCCTATAGAAGAAGCAGATGTCTGGATCTCCGAATTCCCAAATGAAAACATCCTCTGCACCACTCAAGACTGCCCCGGATGGAAAATATTCTTCGATGGCGCTGCCAACAAAAAGGGATATGGCATTGGGATACTTCTGGTCTCCCCAGATGACTCCCACACTCCCATCGCCATTAAATTGGATTTCCCTTGCACCAACAACATGACAGAATACGAGGCATGCACAGTGGGTCTCCAAGTCGCTCTCGAGAAAGGTATTCAATACCTCGATGTATACGGGGATTCTGCCCTCATCATCGGGCAAGTGCTCAGAAAGTGGAAGGTCAAGGACGAAAAGCTTCAACCCTTTCATGCCCAATTAGAAGAGTTGGCCTCCTAATTCCGAGATATCACCTTCCATTACCTACCCCGAGCAAAGAACAACCTAGCCGATGCTCTCGCTACTTTGGCTTCCATGGTCGACATGCCCGAGGGAATAACAATGACCCCCTTCCTAGTTCAAAAACAAGACAGACAGACCCATTGCTACCATATTGAGCTTATCTCCACTGAAAATCCTGAACTAGCCGATTGCTAGTACTATGATATTTGGTGCCTCCTCAAACACGATAGGTATCCCGAGGGTTCCAATAAGAACGACACCGCTACCCTCCGAAGGCTGGCCGTTCAGTACATCATCTACCATAAAGCACTACTCAAGAGGAATTTTGATGGAACTCATTTACACTATATTGCAGGGGCTGACATTGAAGAGATAATGCAGAAAATCCACAGCGGGGAATGCGGACCTCACATGAACGGTGACATGCTTGCCAAAAAGATCATCCGACAAGGCTACTACTGGACCACCATGGCCCAGGATTGCACCGCCTATGTTCGGAGGTGCCCTAAATGCCAACAGTTCTCCAATCTCCAACATCTACCTCCGCGGGAATTATACAACATGACTTCTCCCTGGCCGTTCTCCACCTGGGGTATCGACATCATAGGGAAGGTTACACCAAAAGCGTCAAACGGGCATGAGTTTATCCTGGTTGCCATCGATTACTTCACCAAATGGGTCGAAGCTGAGTCATAAGCAGTATTAAATGCCAAGAAGGTGGCCAAATTTATCAAGAAGAATATCATATGCCGATATGGGGTCCCGCACGAGCTAGTGTCGGATAATGATTTTCACTTTGAGGCAGAAGTCACAGAAATAGTCAACGAATACGGGATTCAGAGACACAAATCTTCTCCCTACCGACCTCAGACCAATGGTGCAGTTGAGGCCGCAAACAAAAACCTCAAAGCCATCATTAGTAAGATGACCGAAAGTTGTAGGTATTGGGCCGACCGGATCCCCTACGCCCTCTGGGGATATCGAACCTCTACTGGGGCTACCCTTTACTCCCTGGTTTACGGCATGGAGGCAGTCCTACCTGTGGAGCTGGAAATACCCTCGTTATGTGTCATGCTCGAAAGCAAGGTTAGTGAAGAAGACTGGTGCCAAGGTCGTCTTGATGAGCTGACCCTCCTAGATGAACGGAGATTAAAAGCTCTTTACCACATACAAGGATACCATCGTCGAATAGCGCGATCATTCAACAAGAGAGTCAAGGACCGCGGTGTCCGAGTGGGGGATTTAGCCCTCAAAGAAATAATCGAACCCATCTGGGACCCCAGAGGAAAGTTCAAACCCAATTGGAGCGGCCCTTACATTGTGAAAAAAATCTTATCCGGCGGTGCCGCCATGCTCACTGACCTACATGGGGAAGAGATGGCTCGTCCAGTCAATCTGGACCGTCTCAAGAAGTTCTACCCCTAGTCCAAAATCTCGACGCGCTACGACTCTTCCCATCCCCCTTCTATTCTTAAAAAAAAAAATCTCTCTCCATTTCCCTCTACCCAGAACTACGTGGGCCTGATCCTCTGCAAAAACTATTTTCAAACAGATAAGAACTTTTTCAAAAACCCCAGAGGTACGTAGGCAGCTCATACTCCTCACATGAGCACGACCCCTTCTTTTTCACAAAATACCATTCTTTTCTTACCTCCGAGAACGACAGTTCATTCTGAACATCTACTTGAACAAATGGATTATGTATGCCTTAGCGATTGGTATAGATAATTCAAAATACAAAATTCATCGAAAGGCACAGCTGGATGATCAGAAACTTATTTATTTCATTAATAAGAAATTATAGTACGGATTACATAAGAAAAAGGAACGGGTAACTCCCTTCCCCCCTACTACCATAAAAACCAGACAAAATCCCCCACATATGTTACATAAATAAACTTCCCAGGAGTCCTACCCACAGCTACCCGAAGAGCCTGCACCCTCATCATCCACATCCTAAGGACCCCAAGTCTCTCCTGCCTGAATGGAGTGCCGCGAACACTCCATGGACCGATGAGCCTTAACCATCTTCGAAAAGACCACAACACCCCCTTCCATGGAGTCAGATAAAACAAACCACCTCCGACCGGTCTCTACTGCCAACATCTTACTGACTACTTCCCTCCACAACCACCTCATATAATCTTTGGGGACATGGAAAACCTTCCCAACAGACTGAGAAGAACGGGTCGACGGACGCCGATTTTCCCACAGAGATCCTAGCAACAGACGCAAGCGCTCAGTCAAATATTCTACCGAAAAGAAATTTGAGGTCCGAGGGGGCACGACCTGCGCCCAGCCAAATTAGCGTAAAAGCCGCCAAGGTAAATAAAAAGAGGTCTGCCTGAGACCAACCAGCCGCACATATGAATATTCTCCTAGCTCCAGAACAGGCTGCAATTGTCCCCACCAAGGCACGGACCAATACAGTCCACGAGCCCCGTACTCCACAAGCCAATTCTCCCAGTTCTCAACATACAGGCCCATGCCGATGAAGTAGCGCGAAAAGAAGTTGGGTACAGCCGATAAAGGATATTCTGGAGGAGTCGACAAGCGGAATCTTTTAAACAAACACATGAACAGCATCACAGGGCTACCCCTCAAAAAGTCTGAACGGACTTCTCTCCAAGCATCCAGGCCATTCAGAGTCTCCGCCAATATCACCGCCGCAGGATTGCGACGGTATGACATACATGAGGTAATGGCTACAAGTTGTGGGTCCACGCGCACCCCCCAGTCACCAACAGCAGTTTAGAAACCAGGCCCAGAACGACGGCTCCAGCATAGCCAGCATCACTTACTTCCCGCAAATGCACGAACAGCAACACCACCGGGAGGGAGATCATCCCTCTAGCAACCAGTGACCTGGCCGCCGAAGGCAATATATGAAGAAGCCCGGCTAATAGATCCCTAGGAGAAGGAGAGAATTCGGGTAAAGCCGCGGAAACACTAGGATTCACGCCCAGTATGGCAAAAAACTCCTCGTAGGTAGGACAAACTTCTTCCAACCCAAAGCGGAATACATGGTCTTTGGGGTACCAAAATTATACATCCGCCATCAGCATATTCCACTCAAAAGGTCGATTACGCCACAAGGAGACTCGACGCATATTGAAGGCATCATAGTCGACATTATAAGAGCACATAGCTTCCAAGGCTTCGAGGTAATTGGCAAACTCGATGCTACCAGGGAGAGCCATCTTGCAAGACTAAAAGATGATGGGTGGGTATGAAGAATGTAAAAGGTGTGAGGAAAAAACTCCACCCTTCTCCCTTTTTATACTTAAAAATACTCACAAGGGACATAATTACTACAGAAATCGAAAGGAACCCTACCTCACAAGGTACTAAAGGCTGAAGAGGGTACCAATCAAAGCTTTCAATTGATGGGACCGGACTGAACTACCGATAGGCAGGCCAGGGTGCTTGCCGATCGGCAACCCCCCATTTTTGGAAATCTCCCTTTTTCTTCTTTTGTCAAAATCAGAAATAAAAATTGATATTCTCAACAGAATTTCAAAATCCCTTTTCCTCCTTATATAATTCCCTTTTTTAAATTTCCTCTGTTCCTTCTTTGTCAAATCAGAAAACTCCATAAAAATAAATTGATATTCTCAAAAGAATTTCAAGAATCCTGTTCCCTCCTTATGGGATTCCCCGTTTTGAATAAAATAACTTTCCTTTGAAAGATTTCTAAAAATATTCCTTTTTTTACGGTCTCAGCAACAAATTAAAAAGCGCATGCATTCATTTCATCATTAAAATAAAAGATAGTAAAAAAACCGCATTGTATTGCATATATATGTTTTCTGTGTTACATCATTTTTGCAGGAAATAAAGAAAAGCCAAAAACAACGGGACTCAGCCCGAGCCCACATTTCACTCCCTCTCTCTCTCCCTCCCTCAAGAATTTCCATCCCGACGACGCGCTCTCTTTCCCGGACGGCGAGACGACACGCCCCCACTACCCGAGCCAGTGTCTCCCCCGGACGAGGCTGACGGCACCAAGTAAGAAGGAACAGGGACAGCCTCCCGAATGTGGGCAGTCGTCGATGATATCCAATCCCTGATGTCCCTGAGCCAAGTGGTCGACACCCGGATTTGTTGCAAAGGAAAGGCAGAATCAGTATCAAGCAAAAGAAATCAAAAAAGAGAGGAAAAGGATCGAAAGGTTTACTGCAGGACGAAGGACGTCCTCTGTCAAGACCAGCTCCTCCGGATCCATCGCAAGAAGACGGTGTAGCATCGGCACCGTCCCTCTATCAGCCCGCCGGATGTTGTACGAAGGAGTGTGCAGCCGAACAAAAGGCACCTCCGAGGTCGGTGCCGACGGACCACCACCACTGTGGGAAGACCCCACCGCCCGACTCGAACCAGCAGGAGGGAAAGGCAAAGCGTCATGTATACTGGGCGCCATCAACCAGCTCGTCACAAAGTCCATATAGTCATACGGCGCAGCCGTATCAGTATACAATGCATAGGACTCGTCAATCATCGCCGTGATCCTTTCATCCTCTAATAATTGTCGCTCCCACCTCATAGAAGTATGAGGCTGCGCGGGAGGAACCACCACCTCCTCCTCAGTAATCTGACGGATCACCCTCTCCCCGAGGTACCAGGAATGGCCGAACTCATGCGCCAACAAACGCCTCATCTGCGCGTTCACCCCAGTCACCCCCATATCCTGAATGGCGGTCCCCCAAGGATAAAAGGTCACCTGAAAATCCCCAAGCAGGCATAAGTCAATACAAAATCAAAAGAGGCAAAAAACTAAGGCTGAAATGGAAAGAGTCTTACCCTACCACTGGTCAGGTCATTCAAGACCTGACGCACCGCCTCCAGGGAGAGAGATCCCTTCGACTGTCGGTTGGCCTTACGCCATCGATACAAGTGACAAAAGTCCCCGATGGTGTCGTCCTTCAGAGAAATCAGTGGGGTGTTGCACCCAATCACCTCATAGAACCATGTCTGAATTCATGAGCAATACGAGACGCATAAGGAAAATGCGAATGCATGAAAGGAAAATGCGAATGCATGAAATGGAAATGCGCAAAGTAAAGAATACCTCAAGGAGATACGTGGCTCCAGTAAAAGTCTGCCGGCAGCACCGGCTGAACGCATCCAGAGAAGAGTAAAGGGTCGCCAAGGCCAGACTCCCCCAATCATAAAAAGGGATGTTCGAAAACATCCTCAAGTATGGCAGAAACCACAAATGGACGACGTCGTTGCTCGACGCCATCATGAAACCTCCCAGCACCAACAAAATGAACAACCGGGCCATCTGCCTCACTTGCAGCCCGTCCTCTACATTAACCACCCTGCTCAGCAAAACATCCTTCAGCAAGGATAGCCGGATAGAATCTCCAGAGACTATCCTCCTCACATCACCGAGTGCCGCATACACCGCCTCCGACCTCACCCACAAAGAGCGATCCACCTCTATCTGCTCCCCGTCATAATCCAGCCCCAGCAGTTGCTGCACATCTATGGGAGTCACCGTCATCTCCCCGAAGCCAAAATGAAAAGTGTGGGTAGTGTCCCACCACCTCTCCCCCAAGGCACACAAAACTGCTGTCGAACAAGGCGTCTCATCCAGCGCAGCCGCCAACCTCCCAAAACCCGCTAATGATACCATCCAGCACACCACGGGTGGAAGATGCTCCCAAACATCCCTAAGCCCCATCGTCCCAGGGGCACACAGGTTCTTCAAAGAAATATCCGACTGGCGAAAAGAAAAATTCAGTTAAAGGTCAAGAAAAGGAAAAATCACCTAAAAAGGAAAGAATGCCAAAGGTCAGGTTACTTACATAACCACCGGGAATCACTCTCGAAGAGCGATGACGCTACGGCGCCCGCAGCAAGGTCCGCTCATCCGCCACGGGATCGAATGCATCAAAGGCATTCTCATTTCCCAGGGCAAGAGGCACCCTGTCCCTCCAATCCACATTTGCCCAGTCATCAACGATCAACCACTCCCGGTGGACAGCGGTGCTCACAAAAGAGGCCATTTCTTGAAGATCGGAATGCTAGAACGATTCACAGAGAGAAATCGCAGAAAGAAAGAAGGCAAGAAGCTGATCCCTGCCATACCGATCGGCACTGTCTCCTCACCTTCCTGAGGCAGCCCAAAAGTCTGTGCCACTGCCGAATGGCACCTCTCAGTCTATACCGACCGGCACCCCCCTTAAAATTTCGTGCAAAAATTCCCAGAAAATACCAGAAAGCCTCAAAAAATCCCCAAAAAATTCCTAAAAATCCCAGGAAGGATTTATAATGTTTTCATCAAGGAAATTTTGCACTCCTTAGGGAGACACACAATTTTCCCCAACGGAGCCCTCAAAATCCAAGCAATTAACCTCTCGAGCAAGGCGCTCGGACCACCTAATCACCTCCTCATCAGACTTTACATCCATCGGCTACCGGTGCGATACATTATCACATGGTATTTTTTCCCAGCAGAAATTAGAAGAACCACTCGCCCTGAGCAATCTCTCCTAAAGGACAATCCAAATGTTCCCCAGCTCCTTCATCATTCCCCAACGAAACCTCAAATCCAACTCTTATCCCCCAAATGGAACCCCTCTTCCCCAGCGAAATCCTCAAAAACTAAGTGAAAACTCCTCCCGGTAAAGCTCCGGAAAATCCCTAAGGATCACCTGATCACTTCCCCAGCGGAATTCTCTTACAGCACCCAAAATAGGTTGTTCTCCCCTGCGAGGTCTCCTAAAAGGCTTCCCCCAGCTATCAGCTCCCCAGCTCAAAGCGGAATCACAAAGCTCTTTCTCCAGAAGAATCAAAATACAATCGTTATCTACTCTTGGGTCAGAATTGGCCCCAGTCTTGGATCGTCACCTTAGTTAGGTCAGAATTGACCTCGGTCCTCGGTCATCACCACTCTTGGGTAAGAATTGGCCCCGATCTTGGATCGTCACCTTAGTTAGGTCAGAATTGACCTCGGTCCTCGGTCGTCACCACTCTTGGATCAAAATTGGCACTAATCTTGGATCATCACCTTAGTTGGGTCAGAATTGACCTCGGTCCTCGGTCGTCACCACTCTTGGGTCAGAATTGCCCCGATCTTGTATCGTCGCCTTAGTTAGGTCAGAATTGACCTCGGTCCTCGGTCGTCACCACTCTTGGGTCAGAATTGGCCCCGATCTTGGATCGTCACCTTAGTTGGGTCAGAATTGACCTCGGTCCTCGGTCGTCACCACTCTTGGGTCAGAATTGGCCCCGGTCTTGGATTGTCACCTTAGTTAGGTCAGAATTGACCTCGGTCCTCGGTCGTCACCACTCTTGGGTCAGAACTGGCCCTGGTCTTGGATCGTCACCTTAGTTAGGTCAGAATTGACCTCGGTTCTCGGTCGTCACCACTCTTGGGTCAAAATTGGCCCCGGTCTTGGATCGTCACCTTAGTTAGGTCAGGATCGACCTCGGTCCTCGGTCGTCACCACTCTTGGGTCAGAATTGGCCCCGATCTTGGATCGTCACCTTAGTTAGGCCAGAATTGACCTCGGTCCTCAATCGTCAACACTCACTCTTGGGTCAGAATTGGCTCCAGTCTTAGATCGTCACCTTAGTTAGGTCAGAATTGACCTCGGTCCTCGGTCGTCACCACTCTTGGGTCAGAATTGGCCCCGGTCTTGGATCGTCACCTTAGTTAGGTCAGGATTGACCTCAGTCCTCGGTCATCACCACTCTTGGGTCAGAATTGGCCCCGGTCTTGGATCGTCGCCTTAGTTAGGTCAGAATTGACCTCGGTCCTCGACCGTCACCACTCTTGGGTCAGAATTGGTGCCCCGGTCTTGGATCATCACCTTAGTTAGGTCAGAATTGACCTCGGTCCTCGATCGTCACCACTCTTGGGTCAGAATTGGCCCCGGTCTTTGATCGTCACCTTAGTTGGGTCAGAATTGACCTCGATCCTCGGTCATCACCACTCTTGGGTCAGAATTGGCCCCGGTCTTGGATCGTCACCTTAGTTAGGTCAGAATTGACCTCGGTCCTCGGTCGTCACCACTCTTGGGTTAGAATTGGCCCCGGTCTTGGATCGTCACCTTAGTTAGGTCAGAATTGACCTGGGTCCTCGGTCGTCACCACTCTTGGGTAAGAATTGGCCCCGATCTTGGATCGTCACCTTAGTTAGGTCAGAATTGACCTCGGTCCTCGGTCGTCACCACTCTTGGATCAGAATTGGCCCTAATCTTGGATCATCACCTTAGTTGGGTCAGAATTGACCTCGGTCCTCGGTCGTCACCACTCTTGGGTTAAAATTGCCCCGATCTTGGATCGTCGCCTTAGTTAGGTCAGAATTGACCTCGGTCCTCGTTTGTCACCACTCTTGGGTTAGAATTGACCCCGATCTTGGATCGTCACCTTAGTTAGGTCAGCATTGACCTCGATCCTCGGTTGTCACCACTCTTGGGTCAGAATTGGCCCCGGTCTTGGATCGTCACCTTAGTTAGGTCAGAATTGACCTCGGTCCTCGGTCGTCACCACTCTTAGGTTAGAACTGACCTCGACCCTCTAAATTAGTCATCCTCATCTCCTTAGGTCCTCAGAATTGACCTCGATCCTCCGAATTGATCATCCCCAGCATACTTCTTAGGTCCTCAGAATCGACCTCGACCCTCTGAATCGGTCATACTCCCTCAAAAGCATCATGCGGTGTCTAATCGACGGCTATCATTTGTTCCAAACTCACACGTCGAGGGGCTCTGTAGACACCCCATTCTATTACCCCTTAACTCTCCTTAGGTCCCTAGTACCTCCCTTCATCACTATAAACCCAGGTCACGTCCTGAGTACTGACCTGGAAGCCATCGGGCACCCCCCGACTCAGTTTGACCCAAAAGTCAAACTCCTCATCTCGACCGAGACTTAATGAATCTTCTAAGGGCACTGAATACCCTTTCCAACGGTCTGCCCCATGCGCGATTCTAACTTACCATACGGATGAACGCGCCATTTGCGTCCGAAACCTGACCCAAAGGCCACTGACGCTCCCGGGCTCTATTTGACCTATGTTAACTATTTAGCTCGACCGAGAATGAATGAATCTTCGAAGGGCACTGAATACCCTTTCCAACGGTCCATCCCGTGCGCAATTCCGACTTTCCATGCGGACGAACGATCCGTTTGACTCTGGGAAGCCATCGAGCGTTTCTCGGGCCCGGTTGACCAAAGTCAACTCACCAAACCGGGTCAAACTCTTTGGAATGTCGAAGTACATCTCCTAACCTTTCCAACGGTATGACCCGTGCGCGATTCGAACTTACCATGCGAACGAACGCGCCGTTTGCATCCGCGCGATTCCCCGTCCAATGGACCGACAAATGCTTCCGAGCCACATTTGACCTAAAGTCAACTCTTGAACTCGGGAGCAGTCTAAAGGACTTTCAAAGGTCTCTGAAATACCTTTCCAACGGTGTGCCCCGTGCACGATTCTGACCAACGGTTTGCCCTCGGTGGCCAATTTTCCGAAAAAGTCTGAGGCGCACTGCCAAATGGCAGGTCCCAGATCCTGCCTATCGGCACCTGTCGATAGGCAGTGCCATGATAGGGCCGATCAGAAGTCCCTGGGGTTATAAAAGGAGGCCTTGGCCTCATTTGCAAGGGGGAGCCCAGATCTGATAGAAACCTCTCTGAACGAATCCCAGAAACCTCTCTCGAAGGCAGCGTGATTTCAACTTCCAAATCCCTCTTTTACCTTCACGTTTCATCATCATTTTCATCAAACGTGGTGAATTAACAACTCTCCATCATCATCCAAGCTCAAGGTCTACTCTCCAACATTCAAGATCAAGCTCAAGATCTTCAAGAAGGTCCAACTTTCTCAAACTCTCTCTCTTAAATTCTCTTGAATTCCTAATAACTTGTTTTTTTACTTAGCACTTTTATAATCTCATCTCACACATCCTAATATATTTTTTTTATTTAGTATTATTTCAAATCTCTTATTTTCATATAAATAAAAACCTCAAAACAAGAAAAAGAGGGTTTGCTCATAAATTCCAAGTAGGGATTCTCACACTTTTTCCACATTTTTCTCACAACTAAAACACCTTTTCTACACACACACACACACTTACACATAAGAGATCCCACATTTGGATTTATGGGATAAACCCCACCCCTTTTCTTTGTATGTGAACTACGTGGACTTCGATGCCTTTATAGGCTACGTAGGCGTCTCGGGGTAAAACCCGAGACTCGAGTCCTTTCTCTCACTTTTTCTCTCATTTCCTATTTTCTCTAAATCCATTTTTCTTATATTATATATATCCTTAGTCTTAGTGACACATTACTCCATGTGCGTTATCGTTCCCTTATAGTGATCAACGTAGGGGTAACCGCGTAAATCTTATTTTTCTAATATTACTTTTATAATCTTCCTATGGATGACTCGCTTTATCTTTTCCATGATACAAGCCGGGGATTCCTACCTCCATTCTATATATATACACATGCATACATTTCACGGGGGGAAACATAAAGGAAAATAGCAAATATCCATGAGAGACCGAAAGGGCGGAATGGGTGCCTAACACCTTCCCATTTCGTAACTAAGCCTCTGAACCCTTTTCGAATTATTTTGGTTTCGCACGCACCAGTATGTCTTTGGAAGCCATCCTTCGGGGTGGCTTCCCCTTTTTTTCATCTGTTTTGAGTAAAATAGACTGGCGAATCTGAATCTCTCTACATTTTCAACACCTCACAAAATCGACGCCGACCGAAGCGCTCTCCCGGGAGGGGACGCGCGGGACCCGAAGGATTCCTCCTCTCTTCGCGGCGGGGATCGGCGGGGATGGCCACAGCAGGAACATTGTAAATCCCTCCGCAGAACGTTAACAATAACCCACTCCTAGCGTATGGGGCCAATCTGGTGGTGTCCTGTGATGAGGAGGCAGAGAGAGAGGAAAGAGAGCTAACGACAAAGAAGGAGGAGTTTGAAGAATCTTTGGAAGATTGTACTAAGGGAATAGCTAACGTAGTGTTAGCGTACGATGAAGCAAGTGCTAAAGACATGGAGGACGTACATAGCATCGAAGGTGAGGAAGTAGACCAAGTCATAGAATACTATGCAGTTTTAAGATCCCCAAAGTTTACCTGGTTCTTCCACCAAGTAGGGATACCAAAGGAGAGTAGATTGGAAATAACCCAGGCAATCCTTGACATCGTGAGGAAAAATGCAGTCCCTTCCCTGAGATGGAAGGGACCAATGGCTAGGTTGGTAAAGAGGTTTCTGTCAGAGATAACTTTCAGTGACATAGATAGGGCCGTAAGGTTCCCTCATAAAAGGCCATTGTATGTGACCGTCAGCGTTAACGGGGTTATTTCTTCAAGGGCTCTTATGGATGGGGGAGCTTCCATCAATATCATGTCAATCAACTTTTTCCATGCAACTAATATTCCTGAGGAAAGGTTAGTCCCCATGCCTTTGGTGATTTCAGGATATGATAACCAGTCTTCCAAGTCCATTGGGTACGTGAATGTTGGGATTGTGATGGGAAATCTGAGTTCCCATATTAAGTTCCACGTAATAGAGAGTACAACTTCCTATCATTTATTGATAGGAGGAGTGTGGATGCACAACCAAGGGCTAGTTCCTTCGACGTATCACCAATGCATAAAGGCGAATATCAAGGGAACGAAGGTGACCATTAGGGCTATAAAGAGTCCCTTCGCTGTCGAAGAAGCACACCTAGTAGATGTAGCATTTTACACAGAATTGGAGGAGGATGTTAGGGTCCTAACAAAAATAATGGAGGGAGCATAGGTTCCCTCAATCAGAGAAAGCTCGGGGTCATTGAACGAGCAGAATAAAGAGGTTGCAAGCAGCAAAGGAGCGATGGTCGAAGAACCCCATCAGGTGGTCCCTCGGCCCCAAAACATTTTGAAGCAGATCAAAGACAGGATGAGGCCTAGAGTAGACCCAATGGAGCATGAGGTCGAATGACAAAGCGTGCTGAGTCAATTTTTAAGAGGAAGAGTTATTGAGGCTTCTAGAGAGAAGAAGAGGAAGGCAATGGAAAATACCAGTAGACAATGCAAAAAGGTAGTTACCGAAGAAGGAAAGGTAGTTTATCAGTTATAATAGTGTGAATGGGCAGCCAAAAAAACTGATAATGAGGCTGACCTAACATATGAGTGCTTTCTGGTAGATCAACGGGGATAATGTATGGTGATAGACAACTCCAACATACAGGAATTTGTGGAAGAAGTCGTCGAAGAACCAAATTACATGGAAGATCAACCGAAGCCACAGGCACAAGAGTTGAAGCCGTTGAACCTGGAGAAAGAAGGGGAGGATCCAAGGCCTATTTTTATCTCAAAAGATCTCAGTAAAGGGAAACGAGAGGCCTTAGTTGAGTTGATTCGGGAGTTTATAAATATTTTTGCGTGGAAGTACACATAGATAAAAGGGCTGGATGAGGAAGTGAGCTGCCACAAGTTGAACGTGATGCCTTTGTCCATTCCAGTGAAATAAGCAACGAGAACGTACAAGCTTGAGCTAGACTTGAAGATTAAGGAGAGGTCCAACGCTTACTGAAGGCAGGGTTCATCAAACTGATACAATACCCACTTTGGATGGCTAGCATTATTCCAGTGGGTAAGAAAGACAAAAATCAAGTAAGGATATGTATGGATTTCAGAGACTTGAATAGGGCTTGCCCCAAGGATGAGTTCCATCTACCATCCATCGATAGCCTGATAGATGCAACGGCTGGTCATGAGATGTACAGCTTCATGGATGAGTATGTAGGGTATAACTAGATCAATATGGACCCTACAGACGCAGAGAAAACGGCATTTAGAACCCCACTGGTCAACTTTATATACAAAGTAATGTTATTTGGACTCAATAATGCTGGGGCTACTTATCAAAGAACAATGATGGACATCTTCCATGACTTCTTTCAAAAGTTTATGGAATTTTGTGTGGATGATTTGGTCATCAAATTGAGGAAGGAGGAGTCCCATTTATGCGATTTGAGGAAGGTGTTTGCTCGGTGCATGAAGTATAAACTGAAGATGAACCCACTAAAATGCGTCTTTGGAGTAACTAGTGGAAATTTTTTGGGCTTTGTGGTTGATTGGCAATGAGTACAGATGGACCAAGATAAACAGCGAGCGATCTTGGAGATGCCCAATCCAAGAACGGAGAAGGAACTGAAGAGTTTCCTTGGTAAAGTTTCTTACCTTAGGAGATTTGTGCCTATATTGATCAAAATGACGCACCCATTGATGTAGCTTTTGCGAACGAACACAAAATTCAAGTGGGAGGAGGTTCACTAGGAGTCTCTTACTAGACTGAAAAAGCTGCTCGTTTCACCACAGACTTTGGTTCCCCCAGAGGCAGGAATACCGTTGTAGCTATACCTCACATCCACCATGAGGTACGTTGGAGATTTGCTAGAACAAGAGATTGACAGGCAAGAATGGCCAGTCTACTACCTCAGCAGAATCATACATGGGCCAGAGGTCAGATATAGTAGCTTAGAAAGGCATTGTTATGCCTTAGTCTTTCTAGCAAAAAAGCTTAGACATTATATGCTATCTTTTACAATTTATATTATAACCAGATGTGATCCTATTAAGTATTTTCTTGCAAGAACTATATTGAATGGTAGGGAAGCTAGGTAGTTCCTCATCCTCTCAGAATATAACTTGAAGTGTGTGGTCCCTCGCGCAATCAAGAGCCAGGCGTACGCTGACCTATTAGCAATCTTCCCCTCTGGGACGTTTGAGCCACCTAAAGCAAGTATTCCAGGAGATGATTTGCAGGCCAATTACTTGAATGCAAGTGATGAAGAATGGACGATGAAATTTAATGGATCTTCGACAGAAAAGAAAGGAGGGGCGGGGGTTATTCTTTCAAAAGTAATGGATAAGATTTGTCTTTCCTACAAATTAGATTTCCCTTGTTCCAACAATGAAGCAAAGTATGAAGCGTTGGTGATGGGGTTGCTAGAGGCCCTTCGAAGGGGGATTCGTTCACTTTGTATAAAAGGTGATTCGAACTTGGTGATCCAATAAGTGAATTGAGAATATGCGTTGAAACACCTAAGCCTGGAACCATACCAAACAATCATTCAGAGGCTCCTCAGCCAGTTCCATCGGACCAAAATTAAGAGACACCCTCGAACGATGAACGATGGCAGGTCTTGCATGCATTAGAAAACTCATCATCTTTGCTAAAGATGGGAGACCAGCGATAGAATTTTAGTTGCTCTTGATGAGAAGCATCCAAGGTAGTGGCGCTAAGGGTGGCAGAGGAGGAGCTTGGCTGAACAGCGGTGGCGGTAGCCTTTGAGACACTTGAAGAAGCCATAATAAGTGGCTATGAAAGAAACAGCTTGGTAAAAAAAGGGGCTATGAACAAAAATGGAGGAGCACAACCACAGGTGGTGGCGTAAAAGACGAGAGGAAGAAGAAAACTAGGTAAAACCTTAGCAACAATGGAGTTATGGAAAAGTTTCTCTCTCTAGAGTAGATGGAAGCTTGAAGAATACGAAGGAAAGAAAAGAGTTTTTTAAAAGTAGACGTTTGAAAACTTTTAAACCCGTCTGTTGAGTTTTCCACCACCACGTGTGCAAAGCCGCCTATAATCATTTCAAACAGACACGTGGCACTTCGAGAAGTGTCTTGATAGTTAAAAATACAGTGCCACATCAGTTGAGAAGTGATACATGGGGAATAGAAAGGGTTTCCTTCTTAGGCAAGTTTGAGTTTTGGTGCCATAATTTTTTATCAGACATATCCAATAAACCCCTAATGAAGAAGTTGTCCCAACTGTCCAAAAAAGCTTCGATGTCCCCTTGCCACAAGTCCAAACATTGTTTAATTATGACTCAACTACATTGGGGAGAATTTTTACTTTTTTTAACAAGGTGAAACGTTACAAGGGAAAAATTTTGCTTTTTTGAACATGGTGAAATGTTACAATGGAGAATTTCACAGGTCACAACAATAGGGGCAATCCTAACGACAAAATCACTGCCTGTACTGCACAAACAGCACAAACGGGAGAATTTCACTCCCCTAGAGTCCAAACGGGTATTTGAGAAAGCCAGCAGGTGTTTTAAGAGAATTATAAAATCAATCGTTGAAGCAAAGACAGAACAGTTGAAATTCAGTAGCAGGGTAAAGTGGTGATGGCCTTTCGCAAATCGTCGACAAGCCATGGTGCTTCGACTCAATTTTCATGCAGACATTTCTTGTTTCCACAACAAATCTCTCCATGAAGGGGAAAATATAGAGGGGGATTGAAGATAATCCTGAGATTAGAGATAATCCCCCCATTTACAACAATGTTTGGGATTAAGGCAGCTCAGCGTGGAAACTCAGCGTGGTAGCCCAGAGGGACCTTCCAGCGAAGAAGCTGACCGAGAGAGATCATCCTTTAGTCCAATTGACTAATTTAGTCTTGTTGTATCTTGTGTTTATATCAACTATGAGCTATAACCATTTTAAAGATGTAATGAGTATAATGATTTTGTGTGAGGTCAAACGGTACTTGGGAGAGACCAGGCTTGGTAGGGCCTCGGAGAGCTTTCATGCTCTATCGAACGACCTCGTTGTGGGAACTTCAGAGGGACTTGGTTTGGAGGATTGATAAGTGAGGCACCATTGGGGCTTGTCCTGCCCATCTTAGATACACCTGATAAAACACCGAAGGACCCTGACCGTGAAACCTCGGGGGGAGCAGCCTTGAGTTCTATCGAGCGTTGAGTTGTGAGCCAAACAACCCTCTACTTAATGTCACATCCACTATATCTGATGTCACTAACCAACTAGGCAATGTCATACCTTCACTTGAGTAAACAACCGTGGTATTTGGGGCTGTCAGACAGTTGGTGAGCCACTTATGTGACGACAGCCCCCTGACACATAGTGATTAGGCAAAAGGCATGTCTTGGCATTTAATGCTTATGACGTGGAGATAACTAGTGCATTAGGTATTTAAGGTTTGTGACATAAAGTATGAGGGATGTCTTTCACAGGCATTAATGACTGAGTTGCCTTGGGGGTAGTGTGGGGGGCTATTTAAGAACCCCAACCACCTCTGGGGAGAGATCATGTTCTTGTTGAGAATTCAGAAGTTTTTACTAAAGAGATTTATTACGAACCAAAAAGTTTACTCACGCACCATTATCATTTATTACGAATCTTTAATATTTGACAGAGATCATTAAGGGTGATGAGGTTGTTTGGCTGTCTGCCAAGGTGTATCTAGGGTGCTCATTTTCGCTCTCCCTCTAAGCAAAGTTGCTTCGAAGTTCATTATTACCTTTTGAGTTATACACGAGAGATTTGTGAGTTCAAACTGAGTCTATCTTCACTGAGTTGTGTTTGTATGTCCTGTGGTTAATCAATAGTGTTGTTGTTTAACTTATCATTACTGTACTCAAAAGGAGTTACGCCTCCATCTGATCTAAACTACCCTCTTACAAACCTAATATTTTTTGGGCTTCAATTGGACCCCTAATGGCCTTCACTAAGTACCAATATGTTCAATCAATCATTGCTAAAGGGTTTTAAAGATTAGGAGTTAATCAATTATTTAAAGGGAAATAAATCACATTTTCCAGAAAGGTCGATCGATCGACATCCTTGAGTCGACCGATCAGTTATCTGCCCATATTTCCTTTAGCAGTTACGAGTTTTCCCATTTTTACACCTCCAATTCTCCATTACAACGTCCTAAACTCCCAAATAAGTATATAGATCATTACAACAACGTAAATACACAATTTGTAACGTAAAAGAATCATCAAATCCTCACTTAGTATCGATTTCTTGGACTAAAAGTCATGGATATTTCTACTACCCTAGTTTTCAAGATTTCTTCAAAATCATCCTAAATCTCAGATACATCTCATAAGTTGCAACACTTAGATTATGCTTTTGTTAATCCATAATTTCCAGGAAATAATCTACATGAAACCTACCCATTTTCAATGATTAATTCTCCAATTTCACATTATTACAATTATTCATAATTTGTCTTCAAAACTAAAATATCATGTAAAATATATGTCTTGAATTAGTTGAAGATAAATCACTTTCCTTGAATTAGAGGTTCTGATCCTTTGATGAAGATATTGGTTGATTCTCCCTCTTTTTCCGGTCACAAATCCGGCGGTGGTGGTGGTTGTTTGGCCTTGGGAAACCCTTGGAACCTTTTCTTTCTTCTCACGTTGCTCTCCCTTATTTTTTATAGTTAATGGCTCTAATAACCCTAAGGGTTGGATGATATACACAACCAAATTTTTGTAGGTCACTATTTATCAAATATTGAAATGACTAAAATACCCTCCCGGGTTGCCGGTTTAGCCTAAAACTACTTTGGGACCCAAACTAAACCCACGGCTAGTGTTTTCTAACTATCTCGACCCTTACGGACACTCTGGCGCACTCGAAATGACCATACAGGTGATATAAAATAATTTACTTTTAAGTCCATTAAATTAGGTCCTGACTCACGCGTCCCAAGTTAATTATCGAAACTGCCGTATTTTCAACTTGTGACAATATTAATAAATTCTAAATCATATATTACTATACTCACTCAGTAATATATAACATCCTTATCATAATCAAATACTAACTCTCATCTCGCTAGTATTTAAATTCGAATTAATTTCTAAATAATTCCCATTTTAATTCAATTAATCCCATAATTAAAATAAATAAAAATACGGGGTATTACATTATTTGCCTATGGGGGATATGGTTGTAGATGAATATGTTTTCCATGATTGTGTTTTGATTGTGGTGGTTAGAGATACAGTTATAGACCTACTTCCATTGGATATATATGATTCTGACATAATTCTAGGAATGGATTGGTTATCTAAATATCATGCATCTATGGATTGTTTTCGTAAAGAAGTTGCTTTTAAAATGTCCCGACAAGTCTAAATTTAAATATGTAGGGGAAAGGAAAATTGTTCCTAGCCGCATTATTTCTGCTATTCAGACGAGGAGGGTTATGAGGGTTTTATTGCGTATGTTCTTGACACTAGGACGGGGGCTTTATAATTAGTTGATGTTCCTATTGTACGGGATTTTTCGAAAGTGTTTCCTAGTGAGTTGTATGCGTTACCTCTAGAGAGAGAAGTTGAATTTAGTATTGAATTAACGCATTGGTCAACCCCTATTCTTATGGAACCATGTGGAATGGCGCATGTTGAATTGAAATAATTACAAGATTCAGTTACAAAATTTACTTGATGGGGGGTTCATACAGCCTAGTGTATCTCTACCAGTTTTATTTTTTAAAAAAGAAAGATGGTACTGTGCTTTTGTGTATTGATTATAGGTAATTGAATAAAGAAACAACTAAGAAAAAGTATCCTTTACCTCGTATAAATGATTTGTTTGATCAGTGACAAGGTGATAAAGTGTTTTCAAAGATAGACGTGCAATCAGGTTATCATTAGTTAAGAGTGAAGGAGGGAGATATTTCTAAAACTGCTTTTTGTACTCGATATGGTCATTTTAAATTTCTGGTGATGCCTTGTGGAGTGACTAATGCTCCAGTCGTATTAATGAATCTTATAAACCGGGTACTACATCCTTTTGTCGATTCATGTGTGACAGTTTTTATTGATGATATTATGATTTACTCACATGATATGGTTGAACATGAAAAGCATCTCATAACTATTTTGAATGTGTTGAAAGATAAGCAGTTGTATGCTAAGTTTAGTAAGTGTGAATTTTGGCTATCACAAGTTGTATTTTTAGGCCATGTTATTTCTGGGGATGGTATATGTTGATCCTAAAAAGTTAGAAGCTATTGTAAAATAGGAGAGGCCCAATAATGTGACTGAGGTGAGGAGTTTTCTGGGTTTGGCTGGGTATTATAGGAGGTTTATAAAGGAATTTTCTTCGATTGCCTTGCCACTGACTAAATTAACCCGAAAAGATGTCAAGTTTGAATGTAATTTTAATTGTGAAAATAGTTTTGATGAATTGAAAAATAGGTTGGTAACCGCACATGTTCTTACTATTCCACATGGTGGAGATGGTTTTGTTATTTATACTGATGCTTCACATCAGGGGTTGGGTTGTGTTTTATGCAGCATGGTAAGGTTATTGCTTGTGCTTCGAGGAAATTGCGTACACATGAACGTAAGTATCCTACACATGATTTAGAACTTGTTGCTATTATATTTGCTTTAAAATTATGGCGTCATTATTTATATAGTGAAGTATGTGAAATTTTTACTGACCATCAGAGTCTTAAGTATTTATTTACTCAGAAGGAGTTGAATTTAAGGCAGAGGCGGTGGATTGAGTTAATTGAAGATTATGATTGTACAATTCACTATCATCCAGGGAAGGCAAATGTAGTTGCAGATGCTCTAAGTAGAAAGGCTTCGAGTAGGTTATCTTGTATTCGATGTGCTAGAGTTGCTCACATTATGGAGTTAAATATGATGGGAGTGGAATTGCAGCTAAAAGATGGGGACAGATTCTTTGCTCGTGTAAGCGTGAGGCCTTTGTTAGCTACCTGTATTCGTGATTTGCAAAGTCAGGATCCTTTTCTTGAGAAAAAACAACAAGATGTCTGAGATGGTAAGTCTGATGATTTTTGTATTATTAATGATGGAACTTTATTATATAAGCAGAGATTATGTGTGCCTAATGTGGATGGATTGAAAGAAAAAATCTTAGATGAGGCTCATAATTCCATTCATACTATGCATCCTGGTAGTACTAAAATGTATAGGGATTTGAAGGAGCATTATTGGTGGAATAATATGAAGAAGGAAATAGCTTATTTTGTTGCTAAATGCTTTATATGTCAGCGAGTGAAAGTGGAACATCATAAACCTGCGAGTTTTCTTTAGCCATTGCCAATACCGGAATGGAAATGGGATAATGTAATGATGGATTTTATGTTTGGGCTTCCTCGATCTTAGAAGGGGTCGATTTGGGTAGTGGTGGACAGATTGACCAAGTCAGCTCATTTTATAGCAGTCAAGACTACGTATACAGTTAATAGGTATATGAGACTATATATTAATGAGATTATTCGATTGCATGGAGCACTTGTTTCTATTGTTTCAGATAGGGACCCTACTTTTTTAGTACAGCTTTTCACCCTCAGATGGATGGGCAGTCTAAAAGGACTATACAGATTTTGGAGGATATTCTTAGAGCTTGTGTGCTTGATTTCAAAGGTAAATGGGATGAATATTTTTCCTTTGATAGAATTTTCATATAACACTAGTTTCCAATCTACTATTGGTATGGCTCCATATGAAGCGTTGTAAGGTGATGGTGTCGTACACCAATATGTTGGGGTGAAGGTTGTGTGGAGAATTCATTCCATGGAAGAAGCTACATCGAAGATTAAGAATAGCATGAAAATGCGTTATCTATATTTTTTTGATTTGGACAACAAAGGTATGTCAATTTCGGGGACGAAATTTCCTATCGGGGGAGAGTTGTAACAACCCGAATATAATTATGAAAACTATGTTTGAATCATGCTTACCTTATGTGATATATATAATGTGTTACTAGTATATCCAATGTTAAGTAATTATGTTTAGTCTAATCCTACTTTCATAAATCATGAAATATCGAATTAGTTACAAACACAAAATTTTGATGTTTTCGATAGAAATATTCATGTTGGAGACTAGTTTTGACCCTTATAATATAATAATTTACTTGAGGTGAAAACAATATAGTTGTAGATATGTGAGTGAAGTTTGTAACACAATAAACGGGGTTTAAAACTGAGGTCCGAGTAAGGAGTTACGCTAAAATTACGAAGCAAGGGAAAATTTATCCATTCGTTACATGGTATTTTGTCTTATTAGTACAACAAATGGCTTGTTTTGATTGGTTGGAAAGGGAGGTGGGTTTGGCCGACTTATAACCCTTAAAATCATCCCCTTTCCTCGTAAAATTCAGCCTTGGTTCAGTTTTGGAGAGTTTTAGCTTGAGGAAAGAGAATCGTGAAGTTGAGGAAGAAGAAAGTGAGGAGAAAAATCCGTAGAAAAATATGTAAAAGTCCCTAAGGTAATTTGACGCGACTCAGAATGTGTCTCAAATGTGCATTCACTCTAGGCTCAAGTGCAAGCCTGTCGCGTTAGTAATAAACCCGATAAGTCGGGATCGTATCCACAGGGAAAAAGGACAACGGAGTTGTGACGACCGGAAAAGACAAATGAACCCTAACTCTGACTCTAATGAAAGGAAAATGATTTGATTTTGAGGATCGATTACAACTAAATGCAATTCTGGAATGATGAAGAAATGAAACTAGACTAATTTACCTAAAATGTGAATGAAAACTGGTTTAAAACTTTTGACTAACTGATAAGAAAAATAGGACGGGAATACAATCCCCCAACCCTAGTGAATTGCAGCTATAATACTAATCATGAATTTAACTGATTAAATTGACCCGAAATTTAATACTCCCAATCATTACGTATACGAGGTTCAAGCTCGCGTCATACTTAATCTGAGGACGAGTAAATTAGTATCGCAATAGTAACACTCGAATTGCATTCTAAATCATCACGGTTACCCAGAGGCAAACGAGATATAAAGACCTACAATTGTTATGTTCCTACGCGATACGGTCGTATTCAATCACTAAATTCAGCGGATTAATGTTATATGCCTACAATTAACACATCGGGTTGGGTTCATGTATCCCGGCGTTAGGAAATCTAGCCTAACATGATGAAAGTGATGAAAACAGTGTTTAATGTGCAAGTGTTCATGATTAATCTAAGGAAAATTGATGGAATAATATAGAATAGAATCAAAAATAAGAAATAACTTACTAAAATTATCCAGGCAATAATCGCAGCAATGAATAAAACTGGTAATCACACAAACTCTGAATAAATCTTCAATCCTTGAATTAAACAGAAAATTGTATCTACTCTAGGGTTTTTGGAAAGAAAAGAAAAACTAACTACTATCCTCTCTAAAAATCCGTCCAAATAACAATAATAAATCGGGTTTTTATACCCTCCATGAATTTAGGAATTGCAGTTGCACTAAGACTCTTCCTTGAAACAGATAAGATTTGCAAATCTCGAAGGCGGAACCGGTCCGGGCCTTATGCGGACCGATCTGCTTTCAAGGCGGATCGGCTCTTTTATTTTGGGGCGGACCGGTTCTTTTTATTTTACCTTCTTCAGTTTGCTTGTGGTCCGGGGTCTTCTGGAGTTTGGCAAGGCGGACCGGTCCGGATTTTTGACTTTTTGGCTCAACTTTGACTGCTCACATCTTTTGTTTCAGGACTCCGATTGAGGTGCCGTTTCTTCCTATGTGCTTGTGAATGAGATCTCTTCAACTTCTCTTTAGGTACCTCATCCGAATTCTGGGTGGAAATTACGCTTTTTCCCTTTTGACTTTCCTTCTTTCTTTCTTGATTCTTTCGGTTTCCTTCTTTCGTTTCTTGACATCAAATACCTGTAAAATCATTACGAAATACCAGAATCTCGATGTACTCATTAGGATCAGTCAGTAGCAAGATTATGAGATAAAGTCAACTCAATTACGTTGTTCGAGGTGCTAAAAGTGACTAAATCAAGGGATTGCCCAATCATAATTCTATCCATAAATCTTGTTATTTTTCTTGTATTACAGATTACAATGATAGAAATCATCCATTGTTTATTAAACTTTCATGCCTTGATGTATATATATGGGTAGATACAAGTTTAAAGAAAGTTGATTGTGTAAACCCTTTATATTGCTTTGATTGGAAACCTTGTGTATTCAAACTTCTATATATTTTTGTATACATACTCGAATTGAGTAATTCCATTTGAAGATTAAAATAGACTCATATATGTATACCATATCCAAAAATTATGTGAAAATACCTAGAAATGAATCTTGGGTGATAATTTGAAGTTCAGGTATAGAATCTGTCCCAAAAGTGTAAGTATGCATACCATGTGTTTGAGGTTTTACTTGATATAGTAAATTAACTCTAAAAGTTATGAAACTTTAATTTTATATTATTCAATATGTTTATTGAAATTTGGTGGAAGATCATAGAAATTTATGAGGTAGAAAAATTATGAAAATTCCTGGAAGTTAACTGAACGATAGAGGCGCCTATAGGGAAGATTTGCTATGTAGTAAAGAAATGGGCATATTTTGCTCTAGGAAACTTGGAATGGTGTGTCTTATTTTGTATTAGGAACCTACTATGGTAAGAATTGGATTACCAAGAAGAAATTAAAGTATGTTTGGAGTATGAATTGGATATGTTAATTATCTTAACATGAATTTGGATGGAACTTCGTTTATGATAAATGATTTGAATGGAATCATATGATGCTAATGAATTGACTTATGTTAATATATTTATTGAATTGTTGATATTCTTATGATGATACTAATATTGTAAGAATGATAGGAAGGGAATAAGAACCGATTGAACAAGTGTTGGACAAAGAAAAAACAAAAGCCTGATAAGTTGCCAAGGTGAGTGTACTTATTATTGTTTCATATATAGATATGAAAATGATATGTTGGATATGAATAGGTCTAAGAGCAGATTGATTTGAATACTTCGGTATTCAGGATTTTTTTGGGGTCTTATGTTCCAGGATTTTTTGGGTCTTATGATCCAGGATTGGAATAGGACAAGGATCCAATAATTTATTATGTCTTATGACAAGGATTTGTTGGAACCTAGGTTCCAAGATCTGTTATTGCCATAACGGGCAGGATTGTTTGGATTTTATATCCACAGATCTGATATAGAACTGTTATTTCATTACAGGGATGGAGTACCTCACTAAGCTTAATGCTTAATGTATATATTTTAACATTTTTTAGGTTTATACGCTGCCAGCTAGGATACCATACGATCAGTGATTTTGAGAGTTGCACCGTTAGGAAGAGATGGGGTTTAGATATGGGGATTTTGTTATTATCACACTGAAGATTTTACTGTACTAACACATTGTGCATATTGAGATAGTGTGGTTCAACTTGATAACTGTAATAGTTAATCATAGTATTGCATGTTCACCTAAGTATAACTCTGATGATAATTATGTTATGGTACGAAGAACAATATTAGACTCATTATGTACAATATGCATGAAAATATTGATAAATGAATTATATTTCAAATGGGATGAAGATTTGATTTAATATAAAAATATAAGAAAAACAAATGATTAGAATGGATTTCGGTTTGGGGTGTGACAATAAAAGTCACTAAAGTGGTGTATGGGAGTATGTGTACAACTAGTTCTACCTAATTTATAGCAAAACTCTCTAAGGTGACCTCTTCTTTTACAAAAGGTGTAGACATAGACAGGTATGGGTCTACCTCGGTTCGCTTTTCTAGGTTAAACTCTTCTAGGTGGATTAGGTCGAGGGCCATAAGGGTCCATCACAAACTCGGGAACTGGATCGAGTGCAGTATGAGAAGTGGATGCACCATCATAATCTATTCCTTGCCTCTCGACGTTTCCTAAAGATGGGCCGAGGAGCATCTTATCAACTTCTTCGATGTATCCTCGATAGTTACCTTTACCTCCCGAGCACATTCGAGGTCTTTCTTGAGTTGGGATTCAAGGGCTTCAAATTTCTCACAAGTCTCCACGGATGCTTGGAGATCTCTCGTAAGACTAGCCAACTTGTTGGTCAAGTCGTCGTTCTCTCTCTCAACTAAACAAACTCTCTCTCTCACAAAGTCTCTTTCACCGAGAAATCACTCTCTCTCACCTCTCTCAACTCTTTCTCTAGCGCTAAAACTCTCACAGCTAACCCTTTTTTTTGTTTCTTCATTTTAAGGGAATCAGCGTAAAGATCGGCATAAGTGCGTTGAAGGTCACTCTCGCTCTCACTTAAAACATTATCTCCCTCACTCTCCTCAGAAAAACTAAACTCATTATTGATGTGTTCATGTTTAGTAGCTTCCTCGTCATCATGAGGTTCACTAGATGTACTATTATGACTAGCCATGAATCCGGTGAAGTTACATCAATGCGGTGATTGTTCTCCCAAACTCACCGATGGGGTTTAAGGCAGCTTTGCCTTTCCCTTGATGTTTTAACCTAGTCAAACACTCATGAGCTTTGTGACCCTTTCCCTCACACTCATAACATCTCTCCTCGTCTTTTTTTTGGAAATCTTTCTTTTCTGTTTCAATTTTTTTCTTGCCCGATTTAAATTTTCTATCTTTCTCAAAAAATTTCTTATCTTTAGAAGTATTTTTCTTTTTAAGTTTGATAAATTTCTTGAAAATTTTAGTAAAAAGGGCCAAATCATCTCAATCATAATCGAACTCAAAAATCGGATGACGCTTCCTCTCTCTTTTTAGACACTTCCTCTCTCCTTTTAGATTGGGATTTAAGTGCAATCCCCTTATCCTTAGGCTTAACTATTTAGGGAACATATATATCTCGTATGTTTGAAGATATCCTACAAGTTCTTCTAACCTAAGAGTGTCTGGGATCCCTAGCGAATTAAGAAAGGTAACCTTAGGAATAAAACGGGGGGGAAGATATCTAAAGATTTTCTTAACGACACAAGTCACGGGTATTTTCTCACCTAAATTGAAACTCGAGTTAACTATGTTGGACAGACGTGCATAAAACTCGTCGAAAGATTCAGACTCAAGCATTGTAATTTTTTAAATTGTGTAGTGGCATTTTGCAGCTTAGAAGCTTTAATAGAATTGGTACCCTCGTGAGTGAGCTGGAGAGTATCCCAAGCTTACTTAAACGTAGTGAGATTCATAATGCGGCGAAACTCGTCAGGGGTGACGATTCCCGAGATGGCACTCAAATCGCGGGAATTAAAATTTCTCCACTTAAATTCATCCCCTGTTCACTTTGAGACAAATTTAGGGCCGACGACATTATCAACTGTGACAGTGGGAGGAGTCCACCCTCTTTCACAGACTACCCAAACATGTTCATCTATGGCCTTTAAAGTAAACCTCATCCTAGACTTTTAGTATGCATAATTAGTACCATCAAAGATGGGCACTGGATTATACAAATTCTCCATTAAAATTCAATTTTTCAATGATCAACAATTTAAAAAAATTGATATCAAAGAAAAAAATACTTTTGCAAAAAAAGATCACACCGTAATTTTGTGCAACAAGCTCTCTGATACCAATTTGAGAGTGCGCTTACGATCTTAATGGAATATTTATATAATTAAATGTCCAACACACACAATTCCAAATTTTATCTTTTTATCCTAAGACATGCATCTAGGTGATAAAACAGATAAATTAAAGCATTCATACAAACAAGGCAATTTGAGAAAAAATCCCTTGGGGACAAAACCTATTTCAGCACTTTAGACTTTTACAAGACACTACTTGCAAAAACTCTAAAGAATACGGCTCTCTCCTGAGGAGTCCACAGGTTGAGGTCCACCTCGGTATCCACCGATCAACCTTTGTCTTCCTTCAGGAGTGATCGCTTCGAGATTCACAAAGTCAACAGTGAAGAATATATCTCCACAAGAGTAACTTCAGATATGAAATACTTTAGGGTTTCAAATGGATTCACACATATATTTAGGATGAATTTTGTGAATCAAAAGATGTTTTAGACCTAAATAAAGTGAGAACTTTTTGCACCAGATCTGCAGTTTTCTATTTCCAAAAAGTCTCTCTTAAAATTTGTACGAAGCAGGTATTTATAAAAAGGAACAAAAATCGAGGGGGCATCATTCATCCGAACGAAAACAAGCTTCGTTCGAATGAGAATAGCATCTCGTTAGAACGACAACAAGGTCGTTAGAACGAAAAACCTATGTTGTTTGAACGAGCTTCAAACGAATTTTAGGTGAGGCCAAATAGTACACCTTCACTAGATGCACGTCAGATAAAAAGTTAAAACGAGGCTTCTAACGAGTTTGACTTCTCATTTGAACGAAGACAGAGAATTTTGAAATTTTTTTAAAGATAAAAAAGGCTTCGTATTTAATAAAAAAAATATTTCAACATAAATATAAATAAATCTAAATTCCTAATTTATTTATACCTTTGTAATGTGGAGATCATCTTTAATTTGGAGATGTTGGAGATTAGGTTCTTCATGCCGGCTTGAGTCAAATGGTAACGGGATATGCCAAAATCTATGTTAGCCTAAGCTATGAACAAATGATAGAAATTATGCTCTTACATGATCATGACAAATGGTTTATGAGATGAATGGGTTAAAGGTCGAATTATATTTATAGCTTCTTAGGTTTTTCAAACCTAACTTGAATAACCTACTCCTTTGCTCGACTTATATACCCTAAATTACAAACTAACTTATTGATTGGTCATATATTAAAATAAAAAATAATTACTCGATCAAATAAATATTATTTTTTGGGTAGAAACTATTTTTTAAAAGATGCTTGCTCTGTCATAAGAATATGCAGCCACCCTCAAACCGGGTGTGTTTACATGTCGAGTAATGATAGTCTTACCGAAATCCAACTACTGAATTCATGCTTTAGGGGTCTTGTACCTTGAGAAGGTACAACACACCTAAAGCGTGAATTCGGTAGATTCGGGGTTGGCTTTCGGGGAAGACAGTTTCAATATTTGTGCCCATGATTTGACAGCATCTAAAGAGAAAGGAAATGAAGTGCGTGGTGGAAAAAGGGTTGACTCGATGAGTTGATTAGCTATTTTCTCAATTTTGTTAAGAAAGTGAGGCATTAAATAGTTGGGGACAAACGGTAAATTTATTGTATTTTTTTTGGAATTGGTGTTATGTATAATTATTTGTAAAAATTGGGGTTAAGTCGAATATATTATTATCAAATTGAAGTTTTGTCAACATAACCCTTTTATTTTTATTTATTTTTTTAGAAAAACAAAATATTATAATTAAGAACACGGTGAAATAAGGCCTTTCCTCTGCAACATGAGATTACAAAAAAATGTGAAGCCTAGATCTACACGCAGCAAGCCGAAGATTATATTTTAGTGAGTTATTCTCCTCTTTGCTTAAAGCGGGGAAATCGTGAAAATAATTAGAACTTAGGATCCGTTTGATTCACAAATTTGCCATGACAAATGTCAAATCAGTGGACAATATGGCATTTGCCCACTTTTTGGTCTTTTTGACAACAAAATTTGCCTACAACCCATTTGTCTATGTACAACACCTTTAATGCATGAAAAGTGGGCAAATTTTGTTTTGCTATTTGGGAAAGAATTATTTGCCAAACAATTTGCCACTTCTTACAAGTGTTTTTTTTATATTTTTATGCTAAAATAATTTAAAAACTATTTTACAAGCCATTTTATAAAACTGTTTTAAATAAAAAACTGTTTTATAAAAAATATTTTTAAATTGTTTTAAAAACAGTTTAAAAAATATTTTAAAACTGTTAAAAAACTGTTTTAAAAATAATTTAAAAACTGTTTAAAAAAATATATTTTTTAACTGTTTTATTAAAAAATCTGTTTTAAAACTGTTTAAAACATTATTTTAAAAGGTTTAAAAGCTGTTTTGAATAATTAAGAAAACTGTTTCGAATATTGTAAAAATTGTTTTATAAAAATTTTGTTAAAAAACTGCTTTAAAAATTATTTTAAAAACTGTTTTAATAATGTTTTATAAGAACTGTTTTTGAAATGTTAAAAAAAAACTGTTTTAAAAACTGTTATAAATAAAAAAAACTGTTTTTAAAATGTTTTAAAACTGTTAAAAAATGGTTTTAAAAACGGTTTTAAAAAAATGTTTTATAAAACTGTTTTATTACAAACTTTTTTTAAAACTATTAAAAACACTATTTTAAAAGGGTTAAAAACTGTTTCGAATATTGTAAAAATTATTTTAAAAAACTGTTTTATCAAAAAAAAAATTAAAAACTGTTTTAGAAATGTTTTAAAAACTGTTTAAAAACTTTTTATAAAATATTTAAATAAACTAATTGGATTGACTTTAATTTCGCTTAATTATTGTTTAATAGTTTTTTGTAAAAAAACTAGGTAAAATTTGGCAAATTTTACCCATGAAAAATTTCGCCATCTCCACCTTTGCCCACATTTGAATTAAACGGACACTTAGATCTTCAACCAGATTAACTTTTGAGTGGGGGTGAGATTTTTAACATAGCCCTTCTATTAATTAGAGGGATAGTTTGGATTTAACAAAAAGATAAATAGATTTTTTAACATAACCCTTTTACCGATTATTGTACTAAAGGTTACTAATTAGGTAGTCACGCCTGACACTGTCCATACACAGTAGTTGAATTTTCTAAAATTTTTGTTCAATGTTTTTACTTTTGAGAATCCAAAATTGGTGTTCAGATATAGAGCTTCGAGTGTTATAAAATGATCTGGGATCTTGCGATTCAAACCCTTATCTTAAGAATATTGAGGATAAGTAGTCGAACCGCTCCAAAGACCTTTGAGTTATCCATAGAGTATCAAGCTTATTCAAATCTAGCTTTTCCTTCAATATTAGCACAGCGCAAACTGGCCCCAAGCAAACACATAAATGAAGCTCAAAGATGAGCTCTTGCTCTATCGCTGTGTTGGAAATTAAGCCTTGTACTCGAAGGAAATCACTGGATTGAATGCGTACCTTAACCAACGATGAAAGAATAACATATACTTTCTTCGCTATTGAATTTCAATCCTCATACAACAACAGAATAGGAAACGGAAAAATTAAATACGTAAGAATTGTTCGATGATCTACCACATAATTGTACCCGAGTTATTCAAAACCCAACACACTCATCAACAAAACATCATATACATAGAACAAAAGACCATCTTGTTTAACATTGTTATCTGATACTTGGTCTGATCAAAGTGCCTTGATACACATGATCGTAATTCCACTTGAGCTAGATCCAAACAACTTCTTATCGCCTTTGGAAATTGAAGGCTTTAATGGAGAAGGCAAATATGAAGCCGAATAGAATAGTAAAACCAAAAACCACGCCAGCACACACTCCAACAAAATCATGCTCAAACCCAAAATAATCATCCAAGAATTCTTCCACTGTTTGATTTGATCCGCTGAATCGATTATCTACGTCTCCAAACTGCGAAGCAATCATTCCATAAAGGGTCCAAGCAACTGGGCAGATCCAATAATACCATCTCCACCAAACCGGCATCCTCTGTTGCAAACAAGAAAATTGAAACATAGTTAATATTGGGGGTGGGTGCGGGGAGATGGGATTAAGAAAAGGCAACTCAAAAGAGAAATGGGAGTCTGAGAACGTACAGGTCGTGGGATAATGAATCCTGAAAAGATATTCCATAGTCCATAAAATGAGGAAGCAATAATAGCAGCAATGTTGGGGTTGGGAGTGACAGCCACAGTCATCATGCCATAGAAGGTGAAGTACAAGAGTGTGAAGTACATGAAGAACAAATACCACAAGAATTTGGCAGCTGTCCATTCAAATCCAATCATTGCGTACACTATTACACCATACACTGCTGATTGTGCAAACACATAAGGTATTTCCACAAAAACCTGCAAATCAACAAGGAAATTTTATTTCCTCAAACTCAAGAGTAAATCATATATCAAAAGGTTGTGATCATGTTTGTAGCATATAAGAATTAATTACCTGTGCAAAGGCATATGGTAAGGCGGAATACATTCCAGCAGCTCTCTCTCTGTAAAAGACTGTTCGTTCAACAGCCACCACTGGCTGCACTGATGAGGCGTTTTGGACCCCTAGGAAGATAACAGCAGCATACATGGAACCCATTGCGTTAAACAGATCTTGTTGACTGTTACTGCAATACACAGACAATCGAAAAAGAACGATCAGATGCATATAAAGTAATGGCTCAAAGTTGTTTTGCATTGCAGCCTAAAATGTAAAGAGCTTTGTAACTTACTATCTGGCGCCGAGGTCCCAAAACATAGTTCCAAACATCAAGGCTATGAAGGTTGTGAAGACAAATCTGACAGCAGTGTAAGGGGGGTTCCGCCAGTACGACTTTCGTTGTTTCCAAAGACATGCAACACATTGGATGAGGAAAGGCTGAGAGTATTGAGTAGGGAAATAGAGGTCCGATGAACCTGGACGAGGTGTACCTAATTCTCTAATAAGGGCTTTGTTTCTCCTGTAAAGTGTCATAATTCAAATTTTAGAAAATGTTAGGAATAATTAAAACTTAAAGCTCTTGTACAATAAATTCTGAAATTGGAACTAACTTGTACAGATCTGAATTTTTGTAAATTTCAGTGAAATCGACCCCAAGAACCATTTCTTGTGCTGAAGCAGAAACTTCCAACATCCAGGTTGCTGGGTTATAGCCATCTTTGATTTTACTTACTCCATCAATATCCTGGTGTGACGGAAAAAAACACATTTTAGAACTAAATTTACCCATAAATCGAGTTATAATATCAAGTGCATCTCATCTCCCTCACCTCAAAGTACTTGATTAAATGGCAAGAATGGCGACCCACTGGTCCCACATACAACTCGAGCCCTCCTCGCTTCATCAAGAACAGCTACAATCCCATGTGTAAAATGTTTAGCATATCGCATTAAGAAATTAAACTAAAGCATAATGCTAATTTAGCAATTTTCACCTCGTCGAAAGCTTCAAATATGTCGATGCTGGGTTGATGGATGGTGCACACGACTGTTCTTCCAGTGTCCACAGTGTTCCTAACAGTTCTCATAACGATTGCAGCAGCTCTGGCATCTAGCCCGGAAGTCGGCTCATCCATGAATATTATAGAAGGGTTGGCCACCAGCTCAACCGCGATGGTTAGCCTCTTGCGCTGCTCAGTTGACAGACCATTCACACCTGGCAACCCAACTAGTGAGTCCCTCAATGGGTTCAGTTCCACAAGGTCCATGACCTCGTTCACAAATTCCTGTAGAAATTAATCAAAACAAAAAAGAGTACTATTAGAATTAGGGACGATTTTTGGCCAGGAAAGATCGATTGCTGCTCTTTCAAAAAAAAATATAAAGAAATTAAGAATTTCTTTATAATATTACGTTTTTTTTAACGAAATTGGAATTTCTAAAAAAACTGAAATTCGAGAAAAATATTTGGAATAATTTTGGATAAAGTTGGGATGTGCTTAAAAACTTTTCCAGGAAAAAAACTCAGAAACTTTCTAATAGGTGTATATTATAAAAAAAATCGAAATGATATAAAAATGCATATTATTTTGGATAAATCGAATCGGAATTTCTTAATTGTTTTCCAATTTAGATCAGATATTTTGCAGAAAATTTAGACATCGGAAGTCATTTTTGCTCAAAAATTGGATCAAACTCCACAAAACACCAAATTCCGGAACCAAGTTGGAGAACTATTAGGAGCTTAGGACTTAACCATGTAGTCGACCTTAGTAGTAGTAGTAGTAGTAGTAGTAGTAGGAAAAAAAATGATCAGTTACCAAAAAGTCCCTCGAATATTTTTTAATACACGCTTAGTCCAAGCCTATTTATTTTATTCCAAAAAGTCCCTCACCACATTAAAACACAAAAGACACCTATTATTAGTTTAACCCATTTAGTACCTCAAACACCCATTTATCCAATATTCTATTTCAAAGGTCCGCCCTAACGGCCCTACCTCTCCCCCCTACTGGAGCTCCGGTGAGGGCTGCAGGAGCTCCAGTAGTGGGGGTTGGGGTGGGGGTGGAGAGAGGTGGATAAATGAGTTTGTGTGTGTCCTTGTTTTGAGTGTTTTTATGTGGTGAGAAACTTTTGAACAAAATAAAAAAGCTTTGACTAAAAATGTATTAAAAAATGTTTGAGGGGCTATTAGGTAAATGCCCATAAAATAAAATAAAATAAAATAAAAAAAAGAGGAACAATAGCGCCTACCAACCTTTCTGGATTTGGTATCAACATCAACACTCAACCGCAGCCAAGCTGAGTAGAGCAAAGATTCATAGACGGTAACATGAGGGGAGTGGATATCATTCTGCTCACAATATCCGGAAATACGAGCAAATGTTTCTTGCTTCTTTGGATACCCGGAAATCCTGATATCACCCTCGATGTATCCCCCAGTTTTCCGACCCGCCAGGACGTCCATCAGAGTTGTTTTACCGGCCCCACTCACACCCATTAGAGCTGTCAGAACACCTGGCCTGAAAGCTCCACTCACACCCTTAAGAAGCAGCAATTTGTCTTCAACAACACCCTGCTCTTTCATTTCCTTCAAAATTCATATTTAACCATTTAGTCTCATGTTTTTTCACTTACTACACTACACACATAATCATCGTCATCTATGTTAACATAAATATTTACCGCTGGCATGTCAACGGAGTATTTTATATCATCAAAGGTGATTGAATGTGGTTCGAATGGAAGAATCATTCCCTTTTTCTTGTTCTCATTCGCGTCAACAGCAGCTTCTGTGGCCAATGACGGAGATCTTGACGAGCTACTTTTAATTTGGCCACCTCTCTCTGACATTTCAAATATGGTTTTAATTAGCATATTACTAAATAATTACGCAGCTAAGGTGACAATTATAATGAAGCTTCATTCAACCTTGAGATGAATTTTGCACAACAGAGCTATTTGCTCGGGATGATAATTGAACAGATCCTCCATCATTTATGGCACTCTCATCTTCTTGAGATGGTGATGCTAGTTTCTTTCCAAAAGCTGTAGAATTTCACACAATTTTATAACTAGACCTCATACAAAAATTATGAAAAAGGTTCAAAGCAGACAAGGTAGAGATACTCACGGTTGAGAAAAGTGAGTGCCAAAGCGTAAATAAAGTTGAAGACTAATATGAATCCCACCATTGCTCCTATTCCAATCCAATACCAATTTGCTTCTGGGAAGATCCCTCGAGACCTCAGAATCTCAACTCCTAGTGGCTCTGTTGAATTCGGAAGGATCTTTGGAACCAAAGTGAATCCAAATATCAGTTTCATTGCGACAAAGAAACAAACAAGGACATAATAGGAAAATCACAAACTAACTTACACGACTCCATTGATGCCCAAGAAATTCATTTACTGAAATTGCATTCATCCCGTACATCATTGGTGATGACCAGTAACCCCATATCCACCAACTTTTGACATCAACTGCGGAATCAAACATATAGACACATTAACCATTGTTTGAGAATGACATGAATTTGTCTTTTTAAATACCACTTGTGTTTTTATACCTCGTGAGAGGATAAATCCACCCAAGGCAAAAAGTACAAGCAAAGCGAATGACCCAAACGTGTTTGCAACAATCATATTTCGACCCAATGCTCCAATAAATCGGAACAGTCCAGATGACATCTGGTTAATGAGTAACAGTAGCAGGTACTGTTTAAACACCCTGCAATATAGATATTTCTTCGATTATCAGTTGGATAGAGTAACATGTATAAACATTTTCATTATTTATATTTTATTAACGTACCTTCCAACATTTGGATCGAATCCAATTACGTAATAAGTAAGGACAACCCAAACGGCGCATTCTACAAATGAAATGGGGATCTTAATGATCCAATTAGGAATAGCATAAGCCCATGAGGGATAGAAGAGAAGGTCCCTTTGCTTGTAAAAGACGGGAAGCTTTGCGATTGTCATGGAAATCTCTGACATTCCGTTAAACATGATCATAACCACACCAAAAAACAAAGCGCCAAAGTATATCCCACCATCGATTACTGTATCTTTGCGCATCTCAGTTCGAAAGAAGAGTGTCATGGTAATCAATGCCATAAATAACAGCTGAAAGAACAAAAAACATAAAGTAATATCATTAATAACTGCACATACAAAACAAAGTTGTGTGTGTGTGTGTTTGTAAGGGGAATCTCCTCACTTGGAATAATTTGAAGAAGTAGACGAAGGAGTTCCTCTTCATAAGCAAGATTTCTCTATCGGTACAAGCTTTCAATAGTTCCTTTTTGTCAATGCCGTATATTTTGGATGTGAGAGCAGCGGGGTGACTTTTGCTCTTGTCATATGGGGTTCTCAGATCGTCTCCCAGCTTCCGCCCCACGTGGAATGACTGGAATGCCTCAGTAAATTCTCTGGCTGTCACAAATCTGTAAGGCTCATCTCTTCGTATCCAATACTGCTTCTGATCCTTCCTCGATGTCACCTGTCACCAAATTATATAAAATTTGTCATTTTAGGGGGGTCTTAAATAAGTAATTAAGTAATAGGAGCACGAAATAGACCTACTTCTTGGAGAAAGTCAGCCGCGCCTTTCCTCTCTGGACATTTGAAACCCATTGATTCGAAGAACTCCAGCACATTTTCACGAGGGCCGTGATAAACTACCATGCCATCGGTTAGGAGAATGATGTCATCGAATAAATTATATGTTTCGGGTGCGGGCTGAAGGAGAGAGATGACAGCCGTTCCTTCAAGAATGTGGACGAAATGCCGGAGAGAATTCACGATTTGAAATGTTGTCGAACTGTCTAAACCAGTAGATATCTCGTCCATGAAAAGCGCCTTTGCTGGTCCAACCAACATCTCACCTGTAATTTATAAATAACAAGTTAAGTTTATATAAACATAGGAGAAATAAGTCTTATTCAATTTTTTGATAAAATTGGTATATGATTTACCTGTTGTGACCCGTTTCCTTTGCCCCCCCGAGATACCCCTTATCATTTCATCTCCGACCATAGTATCTGAACAGATATCTAGTCCCAAGACCTGAAAAATAAATAGAAATGATGTGAATGAAGAATATTGAGGATATTTTCGTCATTTTTTGGATTTTATAGTATTTTTGTTATTTTCTTTTATTTTGTTAAATGCTTGTATTTTCCTTTTGTATTAGTATTTAGAGGTGAGAAGGTCAAGTAGCATCTAGGGGTATAATTGTAATTAGTTCAATAGCTTGGAGCCCAAGCTACTTCCCACCTATAAATACCCCATGTGTAGACTCATTTAAGGTATTCTATATTTTAGAGAGTTTAGTGATTGAGAGTTGAAGTATGTGATATCTTCCTCTTATCACCCATTTGACGTCATTTATGTCAAGAAAAAATGCATAAGTTTTCCAGTGTTATGTTACCGGTAGAATATACAATGTTTTGTGGTTATTATTGTACCTTTAGAACATAATCTGTAACCACGCTGGCCTCTTGACCTTCTGTTGCTGCAGCCTGAGATATTTGAAACAAGAAGTCTTTTTTGAGAAATTTTCTAAAACTATGATATCCTTTAAATGTAATTTCAAAATGAGCAGAATAATAAAAACATTGTGATTAGTAGCTCGTCTATTACCTTCATGTAAATATCAACATCAGGATCAGGCTTAATGTTGGCCTCTTTCTCCCTTCTTGACAACTCTGCCAACATTTCTGCAAATAATTGACAATAACTATAATTAAAAAAAATGTAATTGAGTGTATAGAATAGACAATGGAAAAACTAGTCGGGTACTAACCATAACGGGATCCAACCCCCTGGCATCTCGCAGAGAAAGCCAAGGTTTCTCTCACGGTCATTTCTCCTATATGGAGATCATATTGGCTGATATAGGCAGCAGTTCTTTGTGGCACAAACTCATTCAATGAGTGGCCATTGTAAGTCACACTTCCCGTACACTGGCATAACATAGTGGAAAATATTTAGTTCAATACAACTCAACTCAAATGGAAGTAAAACTGAATAGAAGAGAAATTCTTAGCTCAAGGCTGTGTTTGGTTCGAGGTGACATATATTTTACCCCAAGCCAAACAGGCCTAAAGTTGTGACTCCATAGAAGAAGTAAAAGCTATAATGCTTTACCTTGAGTTCCTTATCAAGCTTTCCAGCCAAAGCCAACAACAATGTTGTCTTTCCGGAACTTGGAGGACCTAAGAGCAATGTCATCCTGTAAACAGAAATGGAGGCAAGTTGATTTCAAGGAAATACTCAAGGTTTTAAAGCCCAATGTGAACTAACATAAGGTGCGCCTGTTCTAGCACATAGTACTCCAAAATGAATGAAGATATGGATGAAGAGTGTGGGACCACATCTGTGAGTCCCTTACAATCTACGTCTTCATCCTCAATTCATTCTAGGGTACAACAACACTCTGTACTTTAGGAACATCCCATGTTTTTATCATCTAAGGGTGCATTGGATTGGCGTTGATTTCTTTTCCATGGAAAACACATTTTTAGTTCATTTTTTTTGTACTTTTTATGCTGCATTTTAAATAGAATCTAGCGGAACAATAGTCATAAATATGAAAAACATTCTGGAAAATATTTCTTAGCCACCCCCTAAACGGATTCATCTCCATGGAAAACTCCAAAAGTAAGACTAAACCACACCTATCTTTTTTCACTCATTTTTCAACTTTTCATAAAAATTAACTATTTTCAATCAATTTCCAACATAGTTTTTTACGCTTTAGTCCCACTTTGAAAATTTAAATTGTCACCCATCCCATGTATTTTTATAATTGTAATTAGTCCCATAACCTCTCATAACCGTTTCCAACCGCCCTTTTGTATTTTCTTAAAAAATGACACATGTCCCATGAACTTTTTAACAACCACTCTATAAGATCAAAAACTAAAAATAAAAAGACATGGGATCAGATATAACTAAATCATCCCAAGTGGGACTAAAACCTAAAGATCCCTTTCCAACATTGTAATCAAACACACCCTAAAATGTCGTTATTACATTTTCCCTAGGAAGAATTTTCTTTTTATTCAGGAAACCAAGTTCTACTTAGTTCCTCTTTTAGTTGGGTTGAGGTTTTGCTAAGGTTGGGAGTCATTGACACATCCTCGTCATCTACCTTAACAAAAATGTTTTATTCATATAATTTTCACCTTCCATCATCTAACGTTTGGGGCAGTTCCTGAGATTGATAAAAATTGATAAGGCCCCGTCCAAAAATTGTAAAATAAGTTTTTTTTTACAAATAGACCAGTGGGGGCCTATGCGATCGCCCACTTGGCACATGCTAAGGGCCGCCCTTGGTTCGGGGCATCTGGAACATATTGAAGTTAGAGCATCTAACATTCAAATAATTAAGGTCTCGTGATATCCTATGCAAAGTCTAAATTCCAGAGTCTGTTTGCGACAATAAATAATATGTCACTAAAAGTATTTTGGAGCGAGTGAAGATTTGTGTGGAATGAGAATAGCCTAATCCTTAAAAAAATGGTCATTCTTTTTTCCAAAGGCAAAGTCATAAAAAGATCTTAAAAAAATTTTCGTTCTTTTTACCTGGAAGGCTTGATGACTCCACTAACATCATGAAGGATATTAATTTTCTTCTTTCTACCGGAAAATATATGCAGAAAACGTAAGGCACCCTATTCAACAGAAAAGATTAATATCAGTATAATATAAAAAAAAATGCATAATAAGAAACAATACTACGATAAATCTATATTTCTGTTATTACCTCCAATAAATCATAGTGGAAGTTGATAAAACTAGGCAGAGATCTGCTTCCATCATAAGCCTCTGCTTCAATATTAAGATGGTCATATCTCACTTCAATCGTGGGCAAATCAATTCCAACTCTGAGAAATTCAATTCAACACAAACACCCCATTATTCAAACTTCCAAAACAAACAATATAGATATTTACTAAACCAAAGAAAAATAAAAATTCTTACGTATCAATACGATCTCTAAGCTTCAACAAGAACTTCTCGTTATCTTCTTCAGCAACCTTGACAAGCCTCTCAAGTAATTTTTTTCTCTCGTTAATCCCAAGATTATCAATATCAACTTCACTAGCTGGGGCCCCTTGAGATCCAAGCAAAAGACCTTTCCTTAATCGATCAAAAGTGGGGAGTTTTTCAAGAGAAGCCCATTTCAGAGCCTCTTCATCATCTTCATCTCGTGAAGACCTTGAAAAAACTTCTAATCCGTTGTTCCTCCAAATCGATGAGCTGTTTGCTCTCAAACTAGCACCTCTCATACTGCCACCTCTCATACTACTACTAGCTTTATAAATATTACCCACGTCCATTGTGAACCAACTCAATCAAAATCCGGTTTTTTTGTCTTCAAGGCCAATAAATCTACAACCACAACTAAAACCCACTATAAATCTTCAACCTTTTGGCCAGCAAACCATAAAATTGCTAAGAATGATTAAAGCCAAAGATGGGTTTTTTCCAGTTTCTTGATTTTTTGAGACCTCCCTGTGTGTTTCCAATTTTAGATGTAAGTGACTAAAGGAGGACCAGATATATTTTTGGGGGTGGGCTAAAATGGAGAACTTATACACAAGTGAAGATCCAGATGAGGGAGAAAGTTCAGAGGCGGCTCCTGGTCATGGTCATGTTCTGGCCAGCTTTCAATAGAAATCACATTTTCCATAATCTATTTATCTTTGTGTAATTTTATATTTTTATTATTATTTTGTATTATTGGAGGGAGCGCGGAAATGGGATCAATGAGTAAAAAAATTGACCCACCTCATGTGGGGAAATGCGATGCCACCTATTTTGACCATTAAATAATACCGTTTGAAACACCCATCAGAATTTCTGCTTTACTAGCTAGTAAAATAAGCATTACGTTTTTTACCGAGCAGCCCCCAATTTTACAACGTCGCGTGCCCTTAAGAGGTTTTTCAAAAATTAAGGAATAATTATGCAAACCTCACCTATATTTTTTTGTTTGTTATGTTTTGTACCGGCCTTTTATTTTTGGAACATACAATGGTCATCAATATGTTTTAAGTTTTGTGATAATGACCTCTCATCCTTAGTGTTCTTAGAGCAACCCTTATGCGCAATTTAAAATTACACTGAACTAGTTTAAAAATACCCTATCAAAACTAATGAAATTGCTACGGGCAAGTGCAAATATGAGGTATGAAGAATAAAACTACGCCATATGCAGTTAAAAGAACAAAACATGTTAGAAAAATCCAACCCCTTGGGCGGAACATCATGTTCCGCTTAAGGGTTCTCCAAAATTCCTTTTCCCTCCCCAAAGGTCTTATGTTATTATGTGGTACCCCGAAATCATCTGTTTTTTATAAAAAAAAATTATCCGTTGCCATTTGTAAAAAAAAGGTAGCCGCTGCCATTAAAAAAAAAAATCAATCATTGCCATACATTAATCAAGTCGTTGCAAACATATGGGGTACAAAATGCAAATAAGAAAACTTTGTTCAATTGCCTAGGCGGAACAAGATGTTCCGCTTAAGGCTTTTATTTGTATTTTTTTTTCTTCCTTTCTTGCGCGGAACATCATGTTCCGCTTAAGCTGGGTCCCACAAAAAATCAACTAGTTCAATTCTAAATTTGTTATTTTTTACACTGGCAATGTTTAAATTTGGACTTTTACCCTGCGCATAACATACCTGTGTACCGCATATATAGAAGTTTACATTACCCATAAGGGTTGCTCTTATGGGTACAGTAAAAGTGTAAATATACCATTTTGATAAAGGTTATGGGTAGGGTATTAGTGCATATATGAGTTTAGAAAGTGTATAGTTTAGTAAATATAGAATTGCGGTAGCATTTGACACGGTAAAATTATGTGGGTCCATTTGGGAACGAAAAATGTTAAAAAAAATAATAATAAGTTTGGGACAGAAGTGAATTAAATAATATTTGTTTCGAGTGATAAATCTTCTTTCACCTGAGAGATGGGGTCGGCCTCTCAGGTAGAACATCTTGTTACGCCCCAAATTTGTCCCCCAAACGGCATTGGTGTATATTTGCCTTGCTCATAACATATATCACTAGTTTGGCACATCCAAATTTGAACTAGTGACTCCAAAATATGCATTGCGCATACAGGTTGCTCTTAGGATAACTCTCATGACCAATAAAATATTATATAAATTCCAAAATTACCCATAATTGGTAGACTAATATTATAAGATTACAGTATCAACCTCAAATGCTTTTGAAAAGATAATATAATGTCTTTGTCATACATATATCATCTCTCATCCTTATTTCTACACCTACTTTGATATCTACTATTACATAATTGACATGTACATGTTTTGTATTTGTAGTGGGCAATGTATTATGTTCAAAATACTATAGAAATTATGTTATGGATGTGTAAACAATGCTTGGTTGGATGCATTATGCAAATTGGGACTTACGGACTTCCGCGTTAAACAGTTTTGAGATAGCTAAAGTTCCCTACAGTGTGTGCTTAGGCAAATATGGTCCGAATAAACAAAACTTCTATTTTTGTATTTTTCAAATTTTAAAAATCTAAAATTTAAATAATTTAACTCTTTGCACCAATTTTAAACCATTTATTTTGAAAAAATAATTTGTTCGATTTTATCTTTTTATCCTAAAACATGCACCTACGTGATAAGGAGATAAAATAAAGAAACCATACGCAAAACCCCGATGCGTGAGGAAAACCACAAAGGGAAAAACCTCGGATGGCCCAGCTAAGCATTTCACTATGACGCGAAATTACAAAAGTTGACAGTAGACTTGCAAAGGTTGACAATAGATTTACAAAAGTCGATTGTACACTTTGTGTCTTTCTCTAACAAAAAGTATTGTGATATTTTAGGTTCTCTTTTTGGTACATATCATGTGTGATCTCCAAAGTTTGAAGATAAAGGCTTGTACATTATTGTTGATGTATGTCATGACATCAAGATGAAGAGATTATCCATGATGGATAAGAGTCTCCGGCTTGTTGCAATTTTGTGTAAAAGTGTGATGGTGTGAATTAGCGCAAAAGGAGTGTAAGTCGTTAAACTCCTCTCTAAGGCTTTATTAAGTTTAATGAGATGTTGCATTGGCCCAAGGTTTTTCTCGCTAGTGGATTTTTGTCCTAATACATCTCTTATTGTGCTCTTATTTACCTATTTTGCATTTTTTGTCATCCATATGCTTAAACAAGATAAAGATTGAAATTGGTTGATTAAAATTTAGGTAAATGTTTTAACATAATATTTTAGGTGTGCAAAAATAACTTTTGGTGGGTTCCATTTTGGTACGCAATACGCATTATCAAGGCAGTTCATTGGTCCATTCATATGGCTTAGGATACTAACTACTTTGTCCATTGAAATGTCCATGCTTAGCAACTATAGAATTACATAATTTAACTATATTTTTAAGTGATAACTACGCATGGAAATCTCATTATCTAAAGTCTCAAGGTCAAAGTTGGGGTCATCAAAGTCCACTGATGCGAAGACCATATTTGAATCATTTATCTTTCTAGACCCAAAGGTAGACATAAGAGATTTCTTATAGTCTAATTCCATTATATTGTCCTATGTCTATAATATAACAATTCAGGAGTCAAGATTTGGTCATTCATCTCTTCAATTGCACATCTTTTTAGGTCAAAACATGGAGGTAGTGATCTGATATTTTTCATCACAATATCAATCTTGGTGTTATATGTAAAAAATATCCTCCTACATGGACCAATGGTAAATATATACCTGTCATCCTATGTGGCCTACCAGACACCTTGATCAGCTTCAGAGACACTTAGTCGGTTGGAATGCCGACCAACTCCAGAAGGCCAATCATCAGGAAGACCAAAAGTTACTCGGATGGGATGCCAACCAGCAATGAATTTCAAAGTTTCATTTATTGTATATAGATGTAAATGCCTAATAATACAAAGGCATTCCATTTAGGGTTTTAAACCACTATAAATAGGCAGTACTCCCTCAGCTAGAGGGACAACTCTCAAATCACTCATATGCACACCATATTGAGGTATTGTAAACCCTATTAAATAAAACCAACAGTGGACGTAAGCTATTTTACAGCTGAACCACTCTAAAAATCTCTTCTCTTGTGTGTGTGTGTGTGTGATTTAATTAACCTATCGTATTTTATCTATGATTAAAAATCTGGATTAAGTCCATTTTTAGACATCAACAGATTGGCAGCGCCTGTGGGAACTTCGACTATTAGCCATTGTTCTCTACCTCGAATATTTCATTCTCTAGTTTAAATAATGAATACTGATCCTGAAAGCAGCTTGGTGGATACAGACAATAATCAAGAAATATCTGCTCCACTTGGTGAAACAAATCTTCAAAGGATTTTATTCAATTTGGCTAAGGGATAAGAGGCTATGCAGGAGTCAGCCAGACAGTTAGCTCGTACCATGAAAGATAAGACCTCCAATTCCATAAGGGATATGTAGGAGGTGTTTCGGATGGATCGGATCTAGATATGGGTGTTCGAAAAAAAATTCAAAATTTTTGGAATTTTAAAATCCTTTCCAATTCAAAAAAAATTTGAAAAATCATCTTTTTCCTATTCGGTTGATTCGAAATATTCAGAAATTTCGGAAATTTTATTATTCATAAAAATATCAGAATAATCAGAGTTATCAGTTATAATATTTTTGGAAAATAAAGGAAATGTCATTTTTGAAAAGGATATTTTTAAAATAAAAAAAAATCAAACACTCAACTTTTCATCACCTTTGCAATAAACTACGGAGCTATGTGAATGACAAGGCTATGCATCTCATACCATTTTGGAAATGCAATAAACTACGAAGCTATGCATCTCTTACCATTTTGGAGAAAGATCAATCAAAACTTGACTATGATACAAAGAAACTACAAAGCTATGTGAATGAAAAAAAACTACTATTTACCTACTTAAAAAAAGGAAATGCAAGAATGGTTAATAGCTGTAGCAGAGCCTGTGCATCATTATTTCAGATACAAAAAATGAACAAAAGGAAGACGAGGGAAACTTAATATAAATCATCCTTGGAATCTAAATTCGCATAACAATTGAATATAATTTCGGATGTTGTCTTTCGATTTAGGATTCGTGTGATGTAGAAGGTTAATATGTATGGGTATATATTAATGGTTGAGATGATTTTAAATAGAGGGTCAAGATTAAATTAATAAATAATAAATTTTATATATATATAAGGGTAGTAAAAATGTATTAAAATAAACAAAAATATTATTATTTCGAAAAATATTTTGGATGGATCGGATCGGCGTGATATTGGAAAATTCGGATCGAAAATTTGAAATCCACATATGATTTCCAATTCTATTCCATTTTTTTCGAAAAATTTGGAAATCGAAAAATTAAAAAATGGTGCCAAAATTGGAAAAATTCAAATTGGAAAACGGAAAATTCATAAGTTCGGAAATAAGTGACACCCTTAGGTATATGCCACCTCCACCAGTCGAAAATGAAAGGAGTTATCATCACTCTCGTTCTTCTCATGATCGATCATATCGTCCTGGTGCAACTTCTTCAGTTCGATCAACGGATTACTATTACGGTAGATATTTTTCCAAAGAAAGGACAAAGTGTATTAAAGAGGCTAAGTAGGGAGTATGCTTTTGATCGTTTAGGTCTCAAGTAATCAGAGGTTATTATCTAGAGCAGGAGTGTCATCGTGGAAGCAAAGTTGGTTTTGTGATATCAAGAGCTAGTATTAGGGGCTCTGTGCGTGCCAAGCCGACCTCTCAGGAGGAGAGTTCATCACATAGGCACAGTAAAGCCGTTAAATCTACCTCGATCAAGTCCAAGATAGAAGAACATCCTTGGAAAGGATCCATGCAATGATTAGAAGATCGACTAGGTGTAATGGCCAAAATCAAGAACCCACTACAAAGGAGTTTTTTTAAAAGCTCACCTTTTATTCAGGTTATCGTGAACTACCTTACTCCATCCAAGTTCAAGACACCAGTAGTTACTCCCAAGTATGATGGGAAAACTTATCTAGTCCTGTAAATTGAGCAATATAAAGTTGGTTCCGACATCTACTCAGTGCCCAACGAGATAAGGTATAGAGATTTCTCCAGTTCTATCACAGGGCCAGCCTAACTCTGGTATAATAATCTCCCAAGAGATAAAATCTCTAGTTTTCACCAATTAGCTAAATTATTCATAGATAAATTTTTCTTTGAGGCTAAGTCGATCAAGAATGTCACTCGTCTCTAAATTGTCCGATAAAAGTCGAGAGAAAGTACAAGAGAATATATTACACATTTTAACAATGAAAAACTCGAGGTGGTGGACTATGAGGAGAAGACAACCATTGCAGCACTTATGAGTGGGTTGCTCGCTAGAGATCTCTATTATGCTTTAACAAATAATCCACCTAAAACCATGATAGAATTAATGGCTAAAGATGGAAAGATAATGAATACCGAGTAAGTTATGGTAGCCAAGGAAGCTCTTGAGACTAAGGGTTAAGGTCAAAAAAATAATTCTAATTCATTCAAGATGGATCAAAAAGATAAAAGGCTGGATTGGATCAATAATTATGATGAATATACCCCACTCAACAAGGGTGTTCACCATATCCTGGAGGAAATCAAAGGGAATCGAGAGTTGATTTAGCCTGGGAAGTTAAAGACACCCCCCAACAAGAGGGACAACTCCAAGTACTGTGACTTTCAGAGGGACCTTGGGCACAACACCAACAGCTGCATTGCATTAAGATATAAGATTGAAAATATTATTCGGTGGGAAATACTGAGTAAGTTTATTGATCGGAACATCAATCGATATGATTGGAGAAGGTCTGAATCTCTAGCCCAGGCAAGATAAGACAATAAAAGAGTAAGAAATAACGATTTTAAGAAGATCCAAACTTGTCAAAGAATTCTGAGGAACCAGAGGTGGAAGTATGAATGATATCCTTTGGATGCCACTTCATCGCAGGAGGAGATACGATTGCAAAAAGAAAAGCTTATTTAAATGAAGCCAATGCCTACCCAACTCTCAGATAGATTGATTTAGCTGAATCCAGTGATAGTTGGCCGAGGAAAGTCAATAAAGATAGGTTGATGATTGAATTTTTAAAAAATGATTTGAGTGGGGTACTTTGTGTAAGGACATAATTTTATAAATGTTCGGAGTAGAATCTAGAAATTTTCTATTTTTCCTAGATCACAATTTGTATGTCTTATACCGCTACATTCGACACGTCATCACGATCCTCCACGACGGCCTTGATCCGAATCCATGCATCCATCATCTTCACATGTGCATCATGTTTCATGCGACGTGCTGCTCAACCATTTCCCACTACTCCATGACGCACTATTGGTAAAATGATTTATTGGAGTTGTTTTTATTTGCATAAATATTTGGGAATTTTTCAGAAAATATTTTTTCGAAGTCTGATTTATTTTTATCAAAAGCAGAAATTTTTTCAAGTGTAGAAGCGGAGTGTCTCGGTCGACGAGCTCGTTCAAACAATTTCACACTGTCGTTCGAGCGAGATAAGCATCTCGCGCGATGTCGTTAGAACGACACGTGTCCTTCGTTCGAGCGAGATGCCTATCTCGTTCGAGCGATGTCGCCACCTCGATTTTCGTATAAATATCTGGTCACTTTCTACACGTTTTTCAAGTCTTTTTCAAACACGATTTCTACGAAAAACAGCCCAGAAAACAGACTTCAACTTTTAAGGTTTTATGCCTTGTTTATTCACATAAACACTCCCATCTATGTATGTGAATCGTTAAACCTTCATGAGGATCGTTTTTACTCATCTGGAGTAATTTATGGAGAAGCCGTTCTCTTCTTCATTACTGCCCACCTGGAGTTCTTGCGGAAGATTCCAGCCGAGACATCGAAAGCGACGCCTGAGGGTATTTAGTATGTCGCTCTTATTTTTATTGTAATCCGTGTAACCATTTTTACAAATTATAGTGAAAATAAAAAGGGTTTGCCCATTTGGGGGATTTTTCCTCATTTGTGTGTTTCGTTTGCGATTGACTGTTCTTTCATGTTCATATTGCTTTCAATCACACCTAAATGCATGTTTTAGGATTAAATTGAAAATTGAGTTTAATTAAATAATTTCTTCATATGAACAAAAGTGCACTCTTCAAATTGGTATCAGAGCCAATTACACAATTATACCGTATAATTTTCCACAAATTTTTTTAAGATTTCAATTTTTTGAAAAATTGATTTTTGAAAAAGGGACGTGTTCAATGGAGAAATTATATAATAAAATGTCAATTTTTGACAGGACAAACTATGCTTACTGGAAAGCCCGCATGAAATCTGCTTTAAAAGCCATTGATGAACGTGTTTGGATTTTGGTTGAAAGAGGGTGGACACCTCCGTCCATCACTATTGATAACGTGACTAATTTAAAATCTGTCACTGCATGGACTGAAGAAGAATTTAAATGGCCATCTTTTAATTCTAAGGGTTTAAGTGCTATTTTTTTATCCATCACACCTGACGAGTTTCGACGCATAATGATGTGCACCACGTCAAAAGAGGCATGGGATGTTTTACAACTTACTCATGAAGGAACTAATGCTGTGAAAGAGTCTAAACTGTAAAATTTAATAACTTAATTTGAAACAATCACCATGCTTGAGACTGAATGTTTTGATGAATTTTATGCTAGGTTATCTGATATTGTAAATACTAGCTTTAATCTTGGTGAACACATTCCTAATGCTTTAATCTTGGTGAACACGGGTATCTGCTTTATCTCATGTGTGTAGGTACAAAGTTGATTTATTGGATTGCATACCCTGATTAGAAAAGCTTTGGGAGTTTCTAAAGAGCTAAGATTTGAAGATGTTGAAGTTTGATTGAAGATATGTCATTTAGTATTCTCAGTTTGAGGGTTTAATGGGGATATTATCTTGTCTGTCATTTGTTTTATGGAGATTGCATAATTCAGATTATTTATGTATGTACCAGCATAGATATAGGGGGAGATTTGTAAGGACATAATTTTATAAATGTCCAGGGTAGAATCTAGGAATTTTTTATTTTTCCTAGATCACAGTTTGTATGTCTTATACCGCTACATTCGGCACGTATCACGATCATCCATAACGACCTTGATCCGAATCCATGCATCCATCATCTTTACACGTGCATCATGCTTCATGCGACGTGTTGCTCAACCGTTTCCCACTACTCCATGACGCATTATTGGTAAAATGATTTATTGGAGTTGTTTTTATTTGCATAAATATTTGGGAATTTTTCAGAAAATGTTTTTTCGAAGACTGATTTATTTTTATCAAAAGTAGAAAATTTTCCAAGTGTAGAAGCGGAGTGCCTCGGTCGACGAGCTCGTTCAAACAAGTTCACACTGTCGTTCGAGCGAGATAAGCATCTCGCGCTATGTCATTCGAACGACACGTGTCCTTCATTCGAGCGAGATGCCTATCTCGTTCGATTGACGTCGTCACCTCGATTTTCATATAAATATCTGGTCACTTTTTACACATTTTCCAAGTCTTTTTCAAACACGATTTCTGAGAAAAACAACCCAGAAAATAGACTTCAACTTTTAAGGTTTTATGCCTTGTTTATTCACATAAACACTCCCATCTATGTATGTGAATCATTAAACCTTCATGAGGATCGTTTTTACTCATCTGGAGTAATTTGTGGAGAAGCCGTTCTCTTCTTCATTCTGCCCACCTGGAGTTCTTACGGGAGATTCCAGCCGAGACATCAAAACCGACGTCTGAGGCTATTTCGTATATCACTCTTATTTTCATTGTAATCCGTGTAACCGTTTTTACAGATTATAGTGAAAATAAAAAGGTTTTTCCCCTTTGGGGGATTTTTCCTCATTTGTGTGTTTCGTTTGTGATTGACTGTTCTTTCATGTTCATATTGATTTCAATCACACCTAGATGCATGTTTTAGGATTTAATTGAAAACTGAATTTAATTAAATAATTTCTTAATTTGAACAAAATCTCAATCTTCACTTTGTCCTCAAGATGATCCGTTAGTTATCACTTGCAGAGTTCATCATGGTAGAGTTGCAAGGATATTGGTTGATAATGGGAGTTCAGCTGATGTAATATTCTACAACTATTTCTAAAGCTTAGGGCTGAAGGACAGTAAGCTAGAACCATATCATAGACCTCTCATTGGATTATAGGAGAAAAAGTAAAGGCAGAAGTTTTGGTAGGCACCGGCGAACAGGAAAGAAATAATTCATTTCTTTGTGTTAGATAAAAATGTCCCATTAACTTATAATGTCATCTAAGGAAAAGTGGGGATAAAGCAGTTAGAGGTTGTGGCCTCTACAGTGCATCAATGCATGAAATTGCCAACAAATTATGGAGTCAATATTATAAATGGCAATCAAAAAGAATCCAGAGAATGTTATTATACTTCGACTGACCAATAATAAATCCAAATGAAGGGCACAACCACTTTTCACATCGACACTCTGGATCCTCGGGAAGAAGAGAAGCTGGTAAAGGGGAAAGTTATAGAAGATAGAAGAAACATAACTTATTGTATTGGATGACGAGAAGCCATAAGGCACTACTCAGATTAGTTCAAGATTGTCTCCCTCTCTCAAACAAGAATTAATTACATTCCTTAGAGAAAGGAAAAATGTGTTCGGTTGGAGCCATGAAGATATGCCAGAGATTGATCCAAACTTCATGTGCCATGAGCTTAATATCTATCTAGGCTCTAAGTCGAATAAGCAAAAATGAAGAGTATTTAGCCCTAAGAAGAATACGAAAATCTAGGAGGAAGTGGAGAAATTACAACAAGCACAATTCATTAAAGATGTCAAGTACCATAGTTGGTTGGCTAAAGTGGTAATGATCAAGAAGAAAAATAATAAATGGAGCATATATGCAGATTTCACAAATCTTAATAAGGCATGTCCAAAAGATCATTTCTCTTTACCAAGGATTAATCAATTAGTCGATGCTACAGCAGGATATGAGCTACTCAATTTTATGGATACTTATTCTGGTTATAATCAGATTAAGATGAAACCTGAAGACAAGGAAAGCACTTCCTTTATTACCAGCCGAGGAACTTATTGTTACAATGTCATGCCCTTTGGATTAAAGAACGTTGTAGCAATTTATCATAGGTTAGTGAACAGGGTTTTTGAAGACCATATGGACAAAAACATGTAAGCATATGTAAATGATATGCTCACCAAGAGCAAATGTGCCACTGACCACATTACAGACTTGGCTCAAACCTTTGATCAACTGGAAAAGTATCAAATGAAGCTCAACCCAACCAGATGTATTTTTAGAGTACAGGAAGGAATGCTCCTTGGATACATAGTAAATCAAAGGGGAATAGAAGCACACCCTGCCAAAATTAAAGCCTTATTGGAAATGCAGTCCCCGACCAACAAGAAAGAGGTTCAAAAGCTAACAGGAATAGTAATTGCCTTAAACCGTTTTGTATCCCGAGGAACTGATAAATGTCTTTCATTCTTTAATGTTCTTAGAAAGACCTTTGAGTGGAATGAAGAATGCGATAAAGCCTTCTTGGATTTGAAGAAGTACTTGAGCTCTCCCCCACTTCTTTTTCGACCAGTTTTGGGAGATAAACTATATCTATATTCAACTATTTCAGAGTCAGCTGTCAGTTCGGCTTTGATCCGACTAGATGAGGGAGTTCAAATGCCAGTATATTATACTAGCAAAGTATCCCGAGGAGATGAAATTATATATCCATACTTTGAGAAGTTATCCCTATCTCTTATTGAAGCCTCTAGGAGAATAAGGCCATATTTTTATGCCCACACCATTGTCGTTTACACGAATTTACCTTTGCAATAATCATTGCATAAACCTGAGAAGTCTATCAAGTTAATGTCTTGGCCAATTGAATTGGGAGAGTATGAAATTTTCTACATACCCATAGTGGTAATAAAAGGCCAAATAGTGGCAGACTTCATTGTATAATTCACATATGTAGAGGAGCAACATAATCTAATTTTTCATGTCGAGAACACTTCTTCGGAAGAGAGCTTAGCTCAAAAGTTAACAAAAATTATGACCGATCAACCAGACTCATCGGCTGCTTAGGAAAGGATTCAACAGAGCAAGAAGATGTTCAAACATGGAGTACTAATAGAAGAAGAATTCTTCGATGATATTGTAATTTGGCTTTTATTTATAGAAGGGTCTTAATGCGCTACTGGAAGTGGAGTAGGTCTCATCATCAACACTCCGGATAATTAGATGTGGAATATGCCCCGAGATTCCCATTAAAGGCTTATAATAATGAGGCCTAATATGAGGCATTGATCATAGGATTGGAATTGGCTTCATCGTTGGACACCGACCAAGTATTGGTATATAGTTATTCTCAGCTGATTGTCAATCAAATACAACATATTTATGGCGTCAAAGGGGAAACAATGATGAGGTATCATTAAAACTCTATGGAGGTTATTTTGTTGTTCACTTCAGTATGGATGGTGATAATTCCTAGGATTGAGAATGCTCGAGCAGACGCCCTTGCTTGGCTTGCTTCAGGAACTCAAATAGAATGCAGGAGAATATTTCCAGTGGAAATCCCTACCCATAGAAGCATTGATGGAATGGAAGTCATCATCATCTCTGTGGAATTAGGTCCATTATAGATGGATCAAATTAGATAATATATTAAAAGAGGAACGCTTCCATCCGACCAGAAATAGGCCAGGAAGATGAGGTATAAAGCAGTCGGTTATGTGTTAGAAAAAGACATCTTATATAGGTAAGGATACACTATTTCCCTACTTCGTTATGTTCATCCAAACGAAGTAAATGATTTAATCAAAATGGTACATGAAGGTTCAAGTGGAGCTCACACAACTGAGAAGTATCTAAGACAACGGATAGCAATGCTCGTTTACTACTGGTCGATAATGAAAGCAAACTGCGTTGCTTTCACCAAGAAATGTGATAAGTGCCAAAAAATCTCCACCATCCATTAAAAAGAAGGAGCAACCTTAACATCCATCACTTCTCCATGGCCTTTCTTTATTTAGGGAATTGACTTAGTCAGACCACTGCCAACCACCAAGGGAAGGTTTAAATATCTAGTCGTAGCAATTGATTACTTCACCAAATGGGTGGAAGCTGAGCCTTTGATTGAAATGCCCCATCAGAGGGTTTTTCACTTCATATGGAAGCAGATCATTTGTAGGTATGGCATGCTTTATTCCTTCATCACCGACCATGGCACTCAATTTTATAATGAAGAATTTGAAGAGTACTGTATTAGGTCTGGCATTCAGAAACTTCATTCAACACCTGGGCACCCACAGTGCAATGGCCAGACATAAATCACCAACAACACTTTGCTAGATGGGTTGAAGAAAAGGTTGGATGAGGTTAAAGGCAACTGGATTAATGAACTCCTCAGTGTCCTTTGAGCATACAGGACTACTCCCAGAGCAACAATGGGGGAAACCCCATACTGTAACACCCCGTAATTTTAATGATTTTTATATTAAAATTAATTAAATTTAAAATGGGAAATTAATCCGGAGTAAAATAAATATTAATTAGTGAGACAAGGGTTAATATTTATTTATATTGAATATTACTTAGTGAATAAGTAATAAATTGATAAGAAAGTATTATGATTGTCGTGAGTGAGAAATACGGCAGTTATGATAAATTTAGTCGGGACACGCGTGTCAGTCGTGTCGGGACTTAATAATTGTGACATAAATTATAATTTCATTGTGGATAATTCAAATGATCATTTCGAGTGTGCCAGTGCGTCCAGAAGGGTCGAAATAGTCATAAAAGTGTATTTGGGGGTTTAGTTTGGGTCCGAGGCATTTTTAGGCCAAGTTAGCACCCCGGAGGGATATTTTAGTCTTTTGAAATTTTGGGAAAAAGAGACCTATGAATTTTAGAAGTGCATATCAGAATATGTTTTGGGGAAGTTAGGTTTACAAAACCTAATAGAGGCCATCAGAGAAGGAAGGAGGAGAAGGCATTCTACGCCGTTTTGCACCACAACCACCATTGGAACGTAGATCGGGAGGAAAGGAAACCAACCATACCATTCTTTTGCAGAGATTCACACCTACTAATTGAACTAAGTATTTATCTTGCTAAATTCTAAGCATATATACCATCCTTGTTAGTATAGGATGAACAAATTTATGAATACACAAAGATTTGGTGTTAATTGGGAAGGTTTAATTCATGTTCTTAGGTAGGAACCATGATAGATTAAATATCTTTATGGATGTAGAACGAATTTGATGAATTAGTAACGTTAACATGTGAAGAAATTTGGGTTTATTGAGGATCTTGAATAAAAATGAGAAACTAGGGTTTTTAAGGATTAATCTTGAATTAATTCGATTTAAAGGAGTTCTTTGACAATTTGATGATTCTATTATATAGGAAATCATGTATATATGTTGATATAATGTTATGAATACTTGGTTGGGAGTTTGGAATTGTGTAATGGATGTTTTGGGCTTTAAAAATGGTGAAACCCGTAGTTGTGGAGAAGATGAACTGCCAGATACCCTGAACCGATTCGGCATGTCCCTCAAACCGATTCGGTGTACACCCCAAATCAGTTTGGATGTACCCTCAAGTCGGTTCGGATGACCTGTTAGTTCGGGCCTTGGTTTATCTATTTTTTTAAAGGATAGGATTCAAACCTTTCCCTAATGATGAGAATTAAAACTAAAAATTATTGGACATAATTTGATATTAAATAATTTATGGGTCACGGGAAATACGAGTGAACCTTATACCGGGCTAGTAAAAGAGGGATATTATAATTACTAAGATAATTTAATGGGAAGTTAGGACCTTTTGAGTAGTGGTAGATACTCGAGAATATACGATAAGAAGTATAATCGAAATTTAAAAATATGTAGGATATTCGGGAGTTGTATATACTGCGTATGTGACATATAATATAGGTTAAGTGTATACCTATACTGATGTTATATTTATATAGGACGTGTGATTACCTATTGTGTGAATTTGCATGTATAAACATACTTAGGCTACTTGCTATCATGGAAGGTTCCGCGTCGTGGACAGTAGGCCTGTAAACTAATCGAATTCGGACCGGATCAGCCAGATCCAAATCCATATCCGTTTATGTTGAACGGATTCAGATCCGCTCCGTTTATTAATCGAATCGAATCAAGAAAATCCATATCTGTTTATGTTAAATGGATTCGGATCCGATCCGATTATCTGATTATCCGTTTATGTTAAACTTGATTTGCAACATTTTTATTTTCAACTCTTATTTCATAAATTTATTTTGTAAATGTTCCAAAAAAAACAGATAATGAAATAAAGAACTATTATAATATATATATGGAGAGGTTCTCTAGTGGACCAAAAGAATGGACTTTTTAATGGACCTTAACAAATGACACATAAAAACACATTATTTTTTATTTTTATAGTGTAACTGGTCCGCATCAGCGGCACCCGAGACCCCACATTCACCCCACTACCCTCCCTCCCCCCACCCCCCGTCACCCTCCGCCTCCCCCCCAACCACCACCATCACCATAGCATCCCTTATGGTAGCCCTTATGACAGCAGGGCTGCCATGGGGGTGGGTGGGGGTGCGGGGGGGGGGGGGGGGGGGATGGGGAAGTTTGGGGATCGATCGACACGCGTATTTAGTGACGCTGGCGCGGACCAATTACACTATAGGAATTAAAATTAATGTGTTATTATGTATTTTTTGTTAAGGTCCATTAAAAAGTCCATTCTTTTGGTCCACTAGAGAACCTCTCCCTATACATATATATATATATATATATATTAAAAATATTAATTGGATTGGATTATTAACGGATCGGAGTATATGAATCCAAATCCGCTCCATTTAATAAACGGATAATCGGGTAATTGGATAATCAGATTTTAGGCATGATCTATATCCGCTTAAATGGATCGGATTCGGATTCGGATAAAATTCGATCCATTGACAGGCCTAGTGGACAGTCTTATCCTGATGAGCCCATTGGGGGGATTTTAACTTGTACCTCAGAACATAGAACTTAGGGATTGATCACCACTTGTGTGAATAAGGGTGTGACCGATCATTTGGGTGCATTAGGTGTGTGCGTAGTCCAAAGACTTAGAACTATCTTCACCTCTAACTTTATGTGAATTTTTGAATGTATGGTTCGAGAGTGATTCTGAACCCAGTGTCCTTAATTAGTACGTTATATACTAGGACTTTATAACAGAGTATGTCTGCATCGCAGGTCTCCACATATGGATATCGTATACGTATATATATATATATATATATATATATATATATGTGTGTGTGTGTGTGTGTGTGTGATTTATTCTACTATGATTATTTTAGTAGATACTATAGATAGTGATATCTGAAATAATCTCAGTATGTGTGAAGTTTATAATTAATTGGTGACTTCTAATATATAAAAAGGGATTGGAAATTTAGTAACGTATTGTATGGGCAATACAGGTGGGCACAGTAAATTAATAGATGGGAAAAGTCTTAAGTCAAACTATTCAGGCGGGGTAGCGTAACTAGGTGGGTTTAGATGAGTACGTTAGGCGTGCACAATAATTGAGAGGTGAGGATCTCAAGTGAGAGCACGTGAAGCTAACATATATCTAATATGTACTCTTTAATGCATTTTAAATACTTGCTAAAATATTTTCAAACTGTTTTACTTAGGCTCTAACCCGTTTCAAATCCATTCTTGTAAAAACATTTTAGGTGCCCAGCCACAAGGACGCCAGGCTTAAGAGTTCTTTCATCTTTGACGTGCTGTAAATGTTGTGGAAGTTGTAGGACCTTGGTAGTAGATGCCTCCATATTTATCAGTTCCTATTTATCCTTTTTATCTATCTCACTTGGGCCTGTCCCCCATTCCTAGTTGATGATAATTACACAAACATTGTACTTCCATTTTATTTTCAGTATCGGACTTGGTTTATTTTATGGATTATTGTATTTTGATTTCAGTCTGGAGTGTTAATTCCAGTCACTATTATTTACTCAGATGTTCTAGTATTTATTATTTTGTTATTTGGAATGGTGAATGTGAAATATTCATTTTCATGTTAATAACAAGAATTAAAATTTTAACACCGGGCCATTAGGGTATGAGTAAATTATTTGAATTTCGACGGTGATGCTAAGAATGAAACCACTAAAGATTCATGTTTAATTTAATAATGGACTGATCACCCAAGATTATAATAGGCGGGGTGTCACAGATGGTATCAGAACATCAAGTTTTAGTGTCTATAGGATATGTGCAGCTTACTACGATTTCCAACGTAGTGTTCTTTAATGTAGAGCCCTACTAATAGGATTGTTGTATTATTTATTATGCATTTACGTCTTCAGCTATTTTAAGATATAATGAACTATGGAGTGATAGAAAATTCCTTTTTCATTTAAGATTCCTCCCAGACGTGCACCATAAGTCACCCCAGAGGCACAGCCCGAGCTGCATCCAGATCAATCCCCAAGGACTATGAATGCTGTCGAGGTTGCCGCCATTGTGGCACAGGTGGTTAATGCAACCTTGACTACTTTTGATCAACAGGAACCAAAGGTTCCACCCCAGCCTCAGGTTGTTGCTCTAGATCATGCACGCTCATTTCCTTCTACCTGGGCGCGAGTTCGAGATGCCTTTCAGAAGACTCATCCTCCAGAGTTTCTGGCATTTGAGAATGTATGAGCGCATGGATGTACAGAGACAAATACTAGCTACCTTTAAGCTAATAGGGGCAGCCTTACAGTGGTGGGAGTCCGTTACCACCATATAGGAGAGAGACACTTTGACGATTCAAGAGTTTATGGAGCGGTTTGATCGCAATAACTTCCCATTCGCCATTCAAACTAAGACGAGGTGGAAATTCTTAGACGTTTCATAAGAGGGGAGGACAGTAGCGGGGTATGAGGAGGAATTTACTAGGCTGGAAAACTTTATCCCCTAGGAGGTGAGCACAGAAGATAAGAGGATACAATTGTCTGTGGATGGTCTTACCTAGAGGATCCGACAACATTTGTTGGGTAATCCCTCTTTAAAGACATATACGAATGTGTTGAATGCAACTCTACTACACTGTCATGATCACCGCTTCCATATTAAGGGAAGCAAGCGCTCAGGAGAGTCCATTCAGCAGGCCAGGACTGAGGGTATCAGTGCTAGTGGGGAACAATCGATTCAGAGGCAAATGAGGCAGAGTGAGGAGGGTTCCCACCAGGGGGATGCTGCTAAGCGTCAGGATGGCCTTGAGAAGGGTAGAGTTCAGCAGCAATAGGGCGCTCATCAGGAGACCTAGAGGCCTATTTTTCCCGCTGCCCTCCCAGCACCAGCACTCGTGCCAGCATTGCCTGCAGCACTAATCATTTCAGTAGCCCCACCTCAGCAGGGGAAGTTACAGTACGGGGATGTATATAACGTATACTAGGCCGTATTTCCAAAGGCTCCACCTCCAGTAGAGGGTATGTTTCTTATACATGGGACTTCGGGGTGCATTTTATTTGACACTGAGGCTTCACACTCGTTCTTAGCCACTAGATTTGCACGAGCCACAGGGTTATTAGACATGATCGATAGTATAGTCACGTGTGTAAACTCACCACTGGGTAGCGGGACACTTATATTCTTTATCTTTCGGGGTGTGAGTATAGATATTGGGAGACTTATTTTTCCCATCGATATCCTTGTGTTAGATATGTCGGAGTATGATTCCGTTATTGGTATGGATTAACTAGCAACGTATAGGGCCCTGATTGACTATTATAGTAGGATCATAATGTTTGCGATTCCAGGCCAGGAGATGTTCTTAGTGGCGATGCCTCGTCCTGAAGGAGGATCGTTAAATCATTTGTATTATATAGAGGAGGAAACCTCTCATGGGGTAGCTATTTCCCTAGATACGATCCCAGTTGTGTGTGAGTTCGCAGATGTGTTTCAGGAGATACCAGGATTGCCACCTAACAGAGAGATAGAGTTTATTATTGATTTAGTGCCGAGCACTCGACCGATAGCTCGGGCGCCTTATCGTATGTCTCCTATGGAGATGAGGGAGCTACGAAATCAGATTGAACAGCTACTGGGGCAGGGCTTTATCAATGGGAGTACTTCGTTCTGGGGTGCCCCAGTGCTATTTGTGAAGAAAAGGGATGGTTCTTTACGACTGTGTGTGGATTATCGGGAGTTGAATAAAGTCACAATACGGAATAAGTATCCGTTGCCCAGAATCGATGACTTATTTGATCAGTTGAGGGGATATGCATACTTCTCCAAGATAGACTTGAGGTCGGGATATCACCAGTTGCGCATCCGGGAGCAGGATGTATCTAAACTGCCTTTCTAATGAGATATGGGTCGTATGAGTTTCGAGTAGTGCTATATGGGCTAACCAATGCGCCAGATGTGTTTATGGACTTGATAAATAGGGTGTTCGGAGAGTTTTGGGATCCGTTTATCATTGTCTTCATTGATGACATACTGGTTTATTCTCATACAAAGGAGGATCATGCCGAGCATTTGCGTCGTGTTTTGCAGACATTGCGCGAACACCAGTTGTATGCTAAATTAGAGAAATGTGGGTTTTGGCGGCGTGAGGTTCAATTTTTGAGTCATATCGTATCTGCCAGGGGGATATCAGTGGATCCAAGTAAAGTGTCAGCGATGAGGGAGTGGGGACAGCCCACGACACTGATAGAGGTGCACAATTTCTTGGGGTTTGTCGGGTACTATAGATGGTTCATTCGGGGATTTTGAAGATTGCAGGTCCATTGACCAACTTGACTCGCAAAGGCGTACCGTTTATCTGGGATGACGCTTGTTAGTTGTCATTTGATGAGCTGAATGGCAAGTTGACTTCAACACCCATATTCTCACTTCCCAGGGCAGGGGTGGAGTATTTTATTTAAACTGGCGTATCCCTACAGGGACTTGGTGGTGTGCTACAACAGGAGGACCAGGCTATAGCTTATGCATCCTGCAAACTTAAGCCTCACGAGAGGAATTACCTCAATCATGACTTGGAGTTAGCGGCAGCAGTGTTTTTGCTGTGGATTTAGAGACTTTATTTGTTGGGGGAGAGATTTTGCCTATTCACAGATCATAAGTCACTACAGTACTTGTTCAGTTAGAGAGAACTAAATATGCGTCAGCGTAGGTGGCTGAAATTAATGAAGGATTATCAGTTTGACATCCAATATCACCTGGGAAGGCTAACGTGGTGGCAGACGCGCTGAGCCATAGGTCAGTGGGGGATGTAACTGAAGTTTGAAAGGCAAAGTGGAAGGAGCTGGGACATCAGGATTCAGTTTTCAGATCATTTATGACCGTCACCCCTAGATTGTCACCAGGGTGGTATAGGTATAGGCAGTAGATTCGTTTTTTCAGGATTGGATCAGACAGCTCTTAGTCGGGGGAGCCGATTCGTAATCCGTGAGTTTAGAGGGAGGTTTACAATTTAACGGGAGGTTGATTTTCCCAGAAGGGGAGGAATTACGACACATAGTGTTGGTAGGGTCACACAGGTCAAGGTTTGCGATACATCCTAGAGGGGATAAGATGTACCAAGATATGAGATGGCAGTATTGGTGGAGTGGGATGAATCAAGACATTCTCGAGTTTGTCTCGAGGTGTACCACTTGTCAGATGGTGAAGGTGAACCATCAGAAGCTAGCAGGGGTCCTGCAATCATTAGAGATTTCGATGTGGAAATAGGAAAGCATTTCCATGGATTTTATTACTGGGTTGCCTACTTCATAGAGGGGTCATGATTCCATTTGGGTGATAATGGATCGATTGACCAAGGTAGGTCACTTTTTGCCAGTTTGGACGGATTATACTACGGGATAGTATGCCTAGATTTTTATCATTGAGATAGTGAGATTGAATTGGTTATCACTTGATATTGTGTCCGAAAGGGACAATATCTTCGTGTCTCATTTTTGGGAGATTTTCAAGAGGCCATGGGTACTGAGTTGCGATTGAGTACGACCTGTCACCCGCAACCAGACGGGGAGACGAAGAGGGCGAATCGGGTGTTGGAAGATATGCGACAAGTCAAGAATAAGAAGTACGTAAAAAAAATTCAATAGAGATTTTACCTGACCAGGTTAAAACACTGGAATAATTATACATTCCTAGTACACTTGGTCGCCACTGATAACTAATGATACAACTTAGTACAATAAAGTTATTTATAATTTTTTCTAAGTGCATTGGTAGAATCTAAGGCCGTTCAAATGATTCAAACATGAATCAAATTTTAAACATTTGAGTAGGTTATTTAGTCTATAAGACAATTAACAAATCATTATACAGGTTACCTAGTCAGCAATAAGATTAATATTAACCATAAGCTTGAATAAAGAAAACTCAATAAAAAATAACTTCAGTTCATTGGTCAAAATGTATGACAATAGGAGTCATTGATCAAAATGCAGTATAATAATATAAATTTATTCTACTGGATGCTTTCATTGTGCCTTATCGATCCCGATAGGAGGATCGTCGAGAGTATATGGATAATTTATTGTGTTAAAATCTCTTAGTATTTACCTATTACTGCTGCTCGGTCTGCCAAGTAAGTGAGGAGGACGAATTATCTCACACTCGTTATGAAGGTCATAATCACCCAAATATTTACTTATTAGGCATTGAGTAATGGCATCTGGGGGGAATCTAGTTGTGTCTAGTTTGAAGGGAGGATTGGTATAATCCAAAAAATCCTGGATCATTCCAGTGCCACAAGTCACTGTTTTTATCATACTTCAGCAAGGTCAACAGATTGGTCGACCCTCATTTTTAGCCTTCACGATTGTTTTGAGCAAGATGATCATCCAAGTGAATTAAGACTTCATTGTAGACATCCATCCAGACTTCCCTTGGATGCTTTTGAAAGTGGAATGTCATCCTATTTACTTGATCCTGGAGTATCTTGAGAATAAATCTTTGGATTTCAGCAGGGCAACTTGGTCGGTAAGAGTTTTCTTCATTCTCTCCTCTTCAATTGTTGGATGAACAACTATATTTAACTTGAGAGCTCGTCCAGGTTTAGATTTTGTCTTCTATAAGTCTTCTAGATCTTCTAATAACCTGGCATTTTCAGTCTCAAAAATGAAAACACCCTCATTTGGATCAGTAATGGTTGATCTCTTCAGACTGTCAAGTTTATTCCTTAGGGTATTATTTTCTTTCTCGAACATTATAGCGATTGATCGGGTAATTTCCAAGTCTCGTTTCAAAGATAACTCTCTCTTGTACAGAGCATAAGTAATATCTTTTAAATTTTGGTCAAAGTAACTTTCACTTAGTGCTTTATACTTGGCTTCATAGTGAGAACGGAGCAATGCCTTGGATACATTGCGATCTTCCTGCATCCTCTCAATCATTTCATAGTAACCAGTATTATTTGACAATGCCCTATCCAAGAGGCAGTGGAGATGAATGTAAGACTCCTTCATATGATAAAAAAACTTCTGAGCTAAGTAACCCTAATAAATCTTCCTCGAATAAAGGAACATGGCCAGCCTCAAAAAGATTTTTGCACCGCCTAAGTAGGTCGAATTCGGTAGATATAATAGCTTTCTTCCTGGAATCAAACTGGAAGGTTACAAGTATGAGTTTATGTGACAAATCTAAAGAGGTAGACAATATAGCAAAGAATAAACCAGCAAGAGATCAAAATCATTCCAAGGCATAAATAGTTGAAAAGAAAAGGTTATCCTTTCATTAATCAATCATGGAGGTACACGAGTTGATACATCATCAGGAAAAGAAAGACAAATGGTAAACTTACTGAAAAGGAACTAGACCTTCTCCTTGTCCTTGGCATGTTCTTAACTGGTAGTAGGTTGGTCGACACTAGTATTTGGCACCATTAAAGACTCAATGGTTATTATTGAAGATTATCCAGACCCTCTTCATTATCAGACTCCTTATCTATATTAGGTGGAGTACCAGGGTTATGTCTTTGGAAGAGTTCAGAATTTTCTTCTGTGTCAACCACCTTCAGGGCTTCGGACCCCCATTCATTGAATTTTAATTTTTTGGCTAAGTAGAGGCGGAAAAAATGGCATTCTCCTAACCTTTATCAATGGAATCTTTGCCTTTGGCCTTCAAGAAAGTCACCTCAGAAGGCAACCCAATCAATTTATCTTCAGCAGTTTAGGCTCAGGTTATAACTTTTTAGAGCTTATTTTTAGCAGTCTTGGTCATGCCTTCAGCATTGACCAGTTTCTGATCAACAACTCTAGCTCTTTTATCGACATTATTTATTTGTCCTTTTGCCTCAGTAGCCTGATCATTGGCCTTCTTCAAATCCCCTTCTCAGGATTTTTTCGTTGTCTCCAAATCTTGTCGTGAATCCTTCAAGGATTATTTTAAGCCTTCAAAAACCTCTTCCACTTCACCAAGAGAGGACCTCAGTTGGTCGTCCTTCTCCATCATTTGGTTGAAGTCAACCAAAAATTACAAAGTTAGCAAAAGAACAACACAAGGTGATTAGGAAGAGTTCAGCAACATAAAGAAAAGAGTATAAAGTGAGAAGATTACCAATGCCAAGTTATAGCAAGTCCTCTCAGTCAGTCTGAACCTGGGCATGGGGGTTGATGCATTTCTATCAGCAGTAAATGTCCCAGACTTAATCAAACCCCTGGCCAGTCCAGGGTTAATAGCAATAAAGTTTGACCCAATGTCAAGGTCAGCCTGGATCTTTCTCACCAACTCTTATTGGTCGACAATCTTCTTTACAACCAATGCTTGCTAGTCGGTTGGTGTTGTTTGAGCTTGTCTTAGAGGTTCGAGTAAACCTACCTTAACTCTCTTCAATTAAGGTTCAGCAGTCTGAGTCTCATCAGCACCAATAAGCCTCTTGTCACTGGCTTCGGACTTCTTCTCAACTGTCTTCTTACAAGCATCAATACCTTTCTTGAGGGAGGATATAATGACCCACCTAGAAAGTTAGGCATCTTCCTCTTTTGTAATGTATGTTGAAGGAGAGAGAGGGATATCGAAAATATTAAATGATTCAAATGAGGAAGAAGTTCCTCCCTGGATGAATTCAACACCAGCAAATTCAGTGGCAGAGGAAGTAGGTACAGGGTCTTCCTCTAAGTTGATTACGATTTGGGGTAGCACAAGTGTTAGTTGAGCAACAAAGGATGTGATAGAACTTTTGTACTTTAACAACAGAGAATATGATCAGGGATGTTCTTCTCCCACTCTCTGGTTAAGTCCCGATAGAAACTTCAGCTCTTCAAGGTTAATTTCTCCTTCTCTAGGACACCTTTTCTTACTTTCCTGTGCATTAACAATAAACAACAAAGTTAGTCGACATACGTCAGAAATACATAACAAAAGAGGGAAAACAGCTAATATAATTACATCCTATACCACGTACTGATTGCGGACATCTAGGACCGGTAGGTAACATGTTGTCAGTTCTTTACAACTACACCATAATCCCAATAATCCTTATTGGAATCTGGTAGATTTACTACTAAAACCCTATTGGATTGCGTAGTCTTCAAATAATATATACTCTCTCCAACGGTACCCCACTTATAGCAAAACATCAGCATCAAGACCCCAATATGGATCCCATAAAGTTCATTCAACCTATGTACACCATTTACAACCCTTGAAGTATTGAGTGCTACTCTCGAAGGAACTACGTTAAAATATTGGCAAAACTGAAGAAAAAAAGAGGGTTTGGTGGAAAAGTAATGCCATCAATGAACAAAGTAGGGATCAAATGACCCTCGGGATGTGAATACACATTTATGGGACCCTGGGTTATCTCTTACTCTACCCAATCCGGAATCTTTCTCTTTTCTCTAAACTTGTCTAACAAACTCTCATATACTATGTGAACCATGGTGGAATTAGAGGAAAAGATGACAAAATAGAGAAAGAGGCAAATAAGGCTTACAAATAGTCTAAAAGTGATAGCGAGAATTGAAGAAAATAAAGCAACAACAACGAACGATCGCATAAAGAAAACTTACAGATGAAAGAAAACTATTAAGTACAAAAGATTTGAGGTAAAAAGAAAGGAGGGAAATTTCTCTGTACTTATACGTTGCCTCGATAAATGGGAAAGAAATGATTACCTAAACGAACTGTATAGCTATCGTCGGTTGCATGCCTCCCAAAGCGTCAAACAATTATCGTATCCTTTAGCGGTTCAAATAAGTTTGAGCTATTTACAAAAATGCCATTATAAAACAGTACCGGTGACAATTTTTACAAGTGTAGGAAGTCGTATGCCGACCAAATTATCAAAATAATACGCCGAACAATCTCCTGGATTAAATACTTCATATTTTCCATTAATCATCAAGCATGGAGCATTGGGGGCTTTTGTTATTTCTAAAAATTATCCTCCTACATGGACCAATGATAAATATACACCTGCCCTCCTATGTGGTCGGCCAACCACCTTGATCAACTTCAGAGATACTTCATCGGCTGGAATGCCGACCAACTCCAGAAGGCCAATCATCAGGAAAATCAAAAGTTACTCGGATGGGATGCCAACTAACATTAAATTTCAAGAGTTTCATTTATTGTATACAGATGTAAATGCTTATTAATATAAAGGCATTCCATCTAGGGTTTTACACCACTATAAATAGGCATGTACTCCCTTAGTTGGAGGGACAACTCTCAAATCACTCATATGCACACCATAATGAGCTATTGTAAGCCATATTAAATAAAACCAACAGTGGGCGTAGGCTATTTTACAACTGAACCACTATAAAAATATCTTCTCTTCTATATGTGTGATTTGATTAACCTATCATATTTTATCTATGATTATAAATCTGGATTAAGTCCATTTTTAGACATCAACACTTGGAAAACTCCATTCAATTTTCTTCGAACTTATTTATAATTTCAGTTAATTTTAAGTAAAACTCGCCAAATGTTTCTTCATATAACATTATTAGACCTGCCAATGGGTCGTGTCGAGTCGTGTTCGTATCGTTTTTATCTTGTTCTGGTCTTATTGGGTTCGTGTCTAAATGGGTGACTTTTTTATCGTGTGATAAAATCATATCCAAACCCGACCCGTTATGTTAACGTGTTGTGTCGTGTTTACTCATTAATACCCATTAAGATAATGACTAATTTTGAATCGTATACAATTTAACATATTATCTCATTTTTTAACCCAAGTAGACCCATTAATTCATTGACATTACTAAATCTCTCATTTAGTAAAATTCATTATAATTTAATTAACATTATGTTATATAAATTATTTATAAGTTCCAAGAGTATATCTTATGTACTTAAATTAATGGGTCATAACAGGTTTTCTCGGGTATTAATGGGTGAAGGGGGCAACACTAAACCGATCCGTTAACTATCGTGTCTTATCGGGTTGGCACTGATACGACCCGAACCCATTAAGGGTCCACCCATTAAATTATAACTTCATGTCTATTTGTGTCATGTTATCATGTCGTCCCTCATTTTTCCAGGTCTAAACATTATAATACAGTTGGACTATTGAATTAAGAGTTGGATTTTCCTGCATTGATACGTTTGTGACCTCATGTGCAATAATAAATGTGCCCATGCTTGTTTAAATGTACTGCAGGCAAATAAGAGTTTGAATTTAGTTTCAATTACAACCATAAAAATGATGTTCTTTCCTTTATTATTATATTGTGATATAATTTTTTCATCTTTGGTGTATTCACTCACCAATTTCTTAATAGTCTGAGTACTACCATCATTAGTAGGTTTAATAGGTGGGTTATAACCATTAATAACCATATCCCAAACATGATCCCCTAATGACCCCTGGATGAAAGCAATCATTCTTACTTTCTAGTAAAGGAAATTGATACCTTCAAAAAGTGGGGTCATGTTTAGGCTTCCATTTTGTTAGTCATCCATGTTATTATTAAAAAACATTTAGGGGAACATGAACAACACATTTAAAAAAAAGTACCTCTGACACCAATTGAAAATACTAAGACTGTATATCTGGTAAATAAAAAGTTTAACACAATTAAATTGTCAAAGTGTAATTAAACATTAACCTTTTGAACAACCTCTTTTAATGATAACTTGAATTTTTTTTAAAGATGAAATAAGATGTGTTAATATATAAACTAATAAAATATGTTCAATTTTTTAATTTTTAAATCCTTGAGTTAATTTTTAAATTTAAAACTTAGTGATCTACTAATCAGTTTTCTACTTACACTAGATAAAAAAATATTAAGAAAAAGTACAACACAACACAATGATTTTTTTATGTGGTAAATCTTTAAACTAGGTGGAAAACATCTACCATCTCCTCTACTAGACAACCAAAGATCCACTATAAAAAGTATTACATATACAATAAATTAGAATAAATAAGAAGTCAAGAAAATATACCTAAATAGAGAATTACTCTGCGAAAAATGTTTCTTAAGCAATTCTTTGTTGTAGAAGCTTGAGATTTTTCAAACTCAGTCGACTGGAATGTAGCTCTACAAAATTTAAACCAAATAGATTTTGTAGCTCAAGTGTTTGTGTAAGTGAAATGTGTAAGTGAGTATAGTGCAAATCTATAGCATGCACTACTAAAACTCAATGCAGATTTCAAATTCACTAACAAGTCCTATAAATTACAATAGATCTAAGAGTGAGTTTATCCTATTATGAACTGTAAATTGTTACAAGAGGTTTAGATAAGAACTTGTGTGACAAATAATGCATACATTAGATCTAGTGACGTTTATATACAAACTTGTAAATCTAGAAAAAATTTCAGATCCACAATATTTTAATAAAATTAAAAGATTTTCATTACTGAAAATTAGATCTAATGCTTATATATATGAAAGTTATATTTTAAAAATAAAGGACATAAAGTTATATTTTAATGACGCGACTGAAAATATGTCTCTTGTGCGTGCTAATTACGGTTCAAGTGCAAACCGGTCGTGTAAGTAATAAACCCGGTAAGACGAGGTGGAATCCTCAGGGAAATAGGACGATCTCTCGTGACGACGGTAGGTAAGAAGACTAATCCTAAAATTGACCCTAGAAAAACAATGGAAAAGGTGATGAATTTGTGGAATGTGATTTCTACTAACTAAATGAAAATTAAATGAAACTACTAATTAAACTACTTAAGCAGAAGTGAACTAACTGTTATTAACAAAATATGAATGAGAAAAATAGGTTGGAATACAAATCATTTACCGGATATAAAATTGGTCGTGAATTAGATAATTGATTAAACCCAATCTTTATTAATCTCAAGCATTACATATATGAGGGTACCAGCCCGCATCATACATAATCAAGAGTAAGAATAAAGCGGTGTTGAAATAGCTAACACGCGCGTCGCACTCTAAAACAACCCGGTTACCTAAGGCAAACGAGGTTAAAAGCCCTACGACAGTTGTGACTACTACACAACACGATTCAATCATTTATTTAATTCAGAGAACTAATTTTATAGTCATGCAAATCACAACGGGTTGGGTTCATGCATCCCAACCCTTAAAAATCTAGCCTAACATGGTGCAATTAAGTAAAGCTATGTTTTCTACTGTGCATATACACAAAACCATTATGAAATTATACCTCGATAAGCAAGAGAATTGAAGAACTTCTGAAAATAACAAACCATGCACGGATTATGAACTTCAAATAATAAAGGAGAAGAAACAAACTCTATTGCAGAAATATTGAATTGTAAACCATGAAATTATAAACTTGAGTTCCTAGGGTTCTTATCCTTCTTCTCTCCCTAAAACTATGCAAAATGGAACTCATTAATGTCTGGTAACATGTTGGAATAAGAACATTACATTTTTACAAGAATTTGGTCAGTGCATGACTCTTATTAAAAAGAAAGATAATTCAAAAATTCATCAGCTGAACCGATCCGGTGCATGGGTATCGGTTCGGTTCGATTTATACAAAAGTTTTGGCAACATCGGATCGGTTCATTTGTCATCTTTATAGGTTCATTTCGGTTTGCACAAAATATTTACCACCATCGGACCGGTTCGGTTTTTCATCTTCATCGATTTGGTTTGGATTTTTGAGTTTTCTTCTTTTCCTTGTTTTTCTTCTTGATTTCTTCTCAACTTTGGCTCTTCGTAACTTTTGATCCGGGACTCGGATTTGGATGTTGTTTCTTCCTATGGGCTTGTAGATTCGATATCTTCACTTTTCTTAGGCTTCTCATCCGAATTCCAGATGTAAAATTACTGTTTTGCCCTTGAATTTCCTTAACTTGATACTTTCTCGAGTTTAATTTTCTCTTTTATCCAATTGTGTAAAATACCTGTAAAATTTATGAGAAATACACGAAAGTCGATGCACTACATAGAAAAGGTTAGTAGCAATGATATGAGATAAATCAGCTCGAATTATATCACACAAGATGATAAAAACCTCTAAATTAAGGGGATAAATATGGAGAATTTATGTCTAATCAAACCCCCCTAACTTAGAATATTGATCGTCCCAAGCAATGTAAAAGAATCAAAATAAGGTCAAACTCTTATCAAACATTTTATTGGGATAGAGTACCTCTTTAGCGGGCAAGAGATTTCATTTAGCGTATGCAACAAGCCTTTAAACCCTTAGGTTACCATCCTAGGACGAGTGGTGTCTCGTGAGGATTTTTAGTAAATATACCCACAAAATTCATTTTTCGACTCAAAGAAAGTTCAAAATACTTAAAAATTGTACAAATTAAACCTTTCTAAAAATAGTCACTGTAAATTCATATTCAATAGTCTCAATTTGTAATGTGTGTGTGTGTGAAGCCAAGAATTAAACCTCAAATTTCCACTGATTGATCATTACGTTAGTTTTTCAAAAATTCGTTTTGATTTCAAAATCTCACGGGATGCTCTAAAAAACTAATCACTCGGAATGTGGCTATTTCGCTCGGTGTGCATATATAAAAGATTAAAAATAATGGACACAAATTCACGTAAACAATTTGAAAGACGAAATTTATTGGGTGAAAGGATCTCTTTATCGAAATACGATCATTGGAAAACGGGAAACATCGCCTCTTTTTCACACCATGTTATCTCTTTTATTATCTTTTCGTGTTTTAGCTCTCCACGCCGTAATTAATATCAAAATTTGGCCTCGGTTAGGACTTTTTAGGGTTATAAGGTGTATTGGGTAAGATGAGAATGGTTGGAAACTTCAGAATTGAAAAATCTTCCTATGATGTCCGTTAGTGCCTTTTCGGGCTCTTGCTCGTTTTTCTCTTCTATTTCTATTATTTTTCTATTTTCACCTTTTTCTTTTCTTGCTATTTTTGTTGAGCATTATTTTATTTTCTTACCCCTTTTTATGCACTTTTTGGACTTTATTGATGAAATTTCCAATTTTCAAAATTCTGGGCTAAATGGTTTTTTCGGGTTGTTAAACGAAAAGGAAAAATATTATTAGGCTCAAGTTGGGTAGCAAAAGGATAATTTTTCACGACTTTTTATGGCTGAAATTTTTGGGTAAACAAACGAGGGCCTACTTTATTGTCCGAATTGCTAATTATTTTACTATATGCATCTTGAGAATAATTTAGCTTGGAGATATTTTAGCGCGCTTTTCAGGACAACATTTCACACGTTTCCTGTAATCGATCCAAACAAATGGATTGAGATCCTCAACGACTTAGTAAAACGCTGAAATGAACTTTGAGTTAATTTTAACTCGGGTTGATTTAATAACTCATAAAAAGTGACAGACTCAAAATCTCATCGGGTTAGTTAATCTCCACATTTATTCTTAAAGTCATCAACTTTGTTTCAATTTTCATCTTTGGTCAATTTCGGCATTGTGCATTTGAATTTTTACAATTTGAGACTTTAAACGAATTTTTAGTGATTTTTTTGAAAATTTTAAATTCCAATTTTTTTTATTTTGAAGAAAAATATTTTTGGCTTCTTCGAAAATTTTCAATTTATTTTTTGGAAATTTTTGAAAATTTGGCCTTTTTGGACTTTGTGAACTTTTTAAAGCGCGTGCGTACCCCCTCAAACTCAGACTTTTTCAATGTCCCAATGCAAAAGGACTAAAATCTAAAATAAAGGAAAGTGAGTAAAACTAAACAAAGGCAAAATGCAATTTTTTTTTGTATTACTAAACAAGGAGTATAAGAAAAGAAAGGATAGAAAATACACAGCTCTTCATCACCGAAAAACAAAAAAAAATACAAGCAATTAAGCACCCAAAGGTTGAAGAACTACATATTTAAAATAACCACACAAACATCGGGCTACCGCGGGGATAGGTTTAACGGGTCGGGTGCTTTGGGATCATAGGGGTCATTGAAGTAAGTGAGGAGTAGTACCCCCTCACTTACTTGGAGCTTATACATTTTTGCTTGAAGGCAGTCCATCATGTTAGTGTCACGTTGGTATTCCGCTTAGCCTTCCCGATAATCCCTTAAAAATTCATTGAAACTCGTTTCCAATTTCTCAATGTGACGAGTGATGTCCGCTCCCGTCGACTCGCAATCCGAATCATCCGCTTCGTCATACTCATCTTCCTCACCCTCACTTATCTCAACATCCTCAGCCTCCTCCTGCTCCTCATCATCGTCATCGTCATCGTCATCGTCATCATCATCATTATCATCCACTCTCGCGGCTCGTATCACTTCCCTTTTCTTTTCACTCCTTGTGCGGGATTCCTGCCCAATTGGGCTTTGGAATATGAGGAAATGCTCAGGCGGAGGGCATACCGACATCGGCAAGGATTGGGCTGATGAGACGGAGATATGGGAGAGGGTCCTTACCCATTTGATCCAAGGCCACGTAAAGAATATCAGTGTAGAGGGTTCGGGCAAGATAGATAGTGGTGTTGGGATCTAAAAGGTGGTAGACAAGGGCACATCGCCAAATCGTTTGAAGTTTATAGGATGTTAACGCATATGATTTGGAAATATGCGATCCTTGTCATTAAGATTTTCCAACGAAAAAGTTTCGCGAACCTAATTTTCTCCCGGTGCAAGGTGGGCGATGCACGTATTTTTCAGAATAGTGGGGGAATTATTGGGATACACGTACCGGTCAGGGCTCGAAACCCCTTTAGCTGCTAGCTTCCAGGATAAAATTTCTAATAAGAAGGGGACTAGGGTTGCTTCGACATAATCTTCAGCTTCAAACTGGCCCGTGCGGACGAGAGAGCCACAAAAAGAACGAACTTCATCCTCCCACACCACTTCATGTGGCTCGTTGAAAAATTGGCACCACCCCCTTAGAAGGAAAAAGTTTGTGGTGGAGGGAGGTAACTCGATCCATTTGACTTTCCGCTCGATGTGTAATTTGCGGGAATGATTAAAAAAGTGCTCGCATCATAGGCATTCTAGACGCGAACGGAACTCCCTGTTGTCATTGGGGAGGATTTCAACGGTGGTGTATTTGTCAGTATAGAGCCCTGTTTTCCATTTGGTAATAAATTGGGGTTATTGGAAAAATGAGGGAAAATAAGAGTAAGAGAGGGTGTGAGGAGAAATGTGTGGCATAGGGTGTGTATTTATAGGTGGTGTGTGGAGGGGGGGATTTGGAGGGAAATGGATGGAGGGAAAAGGGGGAAGAATGGAGGGAGAGGAATGGATTGGGGGGAAAGGGGGGGTGAACCTAGGGAAGTAGAAAAAACCTGTAGGAAGCGAATCGGTCCGGGTCCCAGGGGCGGACCGGTCCGATTCCCTTTTTATTTATTCATTTTTTATTATCGAATCGATCCGATCCCTTCCAAGGGCGAATCGGTCCGGTATGCTTTTAAGCCCTCCTCTTCTCTCACTTTCATAATTATTCCTACGCATGATTACCTAGAACTACCCAACAACATCCCTCGAAGCTCTCTATGCTCTCTCGAACTGTGTGCTTGAGCTCCTATCCTCTCACGACTTGCACCTACGGACTCCTAACGATCCTAACCTACACACTACTAATATACACAAGAGTCACCCCATACGCGTCGGGGGTACGACGACCTCTCTGTTACAGCTCACTCAATCCCGTAAACGGGGTTCAATAACCAGATAGTGTCGTCTTCTTCCACACGTGCCTCTAGATATGACTTTAGGCATTGTTCATTAACTTTGAATGTATCGCCCCCTATGGATCTTCCAATTACACAGCTCCGTGGGGGAACACATTTCTCACTATGAATGGGCCCGTCCATCTCGACCGTAATTTTCTGGGAAACAAGTGTAGCCTAGAGTTGTAGAGAAACACTTTTTGGCCCAAATGAAACTCCTTTCGACGGATAATTCGATCATGGGAGACTTTCATCCTTTCCTTAAATATTTTGGCATTCTCATACGCATCATTGCGCAGCTCTTCCAACTCATTCAATTAAAGGTTTCGTGCTTCACCGACTCTATCCAAATTATAGTTTAACCACTTAATGGCTCAATATGTCTTGTGTTTGAGATCCACGGGGAGATGTCAAGGCTTGCCATACACAGAGCAAACACTACACCAAATCTGCCGAATTGTCATGATCATTGACCTTGACAAGTTCAACTTGTCAAGGTCAATAACCATGACAATTCTGGGTGAGACAAATTTTTTTGTCACGATCATGGACCGTGATAAGATCGTTAGAATTGTCACGGTCATGATCGTGACAAGTTTTGTCACAGTTTATGACCGTGACAAGCCCGTGACAGTTTATAAAAAATTATCACAGTCAATGACCGTGACAATTCTGGGCAGAATTGAAAAAAAAATTACTGGGCAGTATGGCCACTGCCACTGCCCAGTAGTATATTTGTACTTGTTATAGCAACGTTATACCTGTTCAAACATCATATATCCAAATAAACTAGAGATAATGCAAATATACATTCTAAATAGAAACAATATGCAAACGGGACAACTTCGCCTCATGCTATATTTTTGTCATTTTAATGTTCTTATTAATTTACTTATTTTACTAATCATGTGCTTTGAACACTTTGGAAGCTTTAATTGTTCAACACCACCCTTCATCTTTATTATAGTCTTCTCCAAAACTTTGGCATTCTCCACAAAGTACCTCAACTGTTCAACTCCATTGTTCGACCCCAATCCCGTAATTTCGATTGTTTTTAGGTGTGATCTCAAACAATCAGGTACATACCTTTCCAACCACGATGTCCCGATTTGTTCACAATAAAATAAAAAACCCTAATATAAGAAGAAACAACATCACCATCAATTATCTCAAATCTGCAAACTATTATGCTGGAAGTGATGTTATGAACCCTTGACGTACCACAAAGATAAGAACCTCTAGAAGAGGACAACTTTTGAGAAAATCCAACACCAATTTCCAGTTCCAGTTCCACTATAAGAATCAGCCACTGCAAGACATTGCACAAGAGAGATTTTATAAATGAATTGAAAAGTAATAAATCTAAAAAAATATGTCATTTATGCAAGAAACAATAGCAGAGATATTATAGCTTACCAACATGGTAGAACATGATAATGAAAGAGACTTTACATTGGAAATCCTTCAAAGAAGCTTAAATAAACATGTGGCATAACCAAGGGCGGAGCCAGGATTATCATAAGGGGTGGGATAACAACAAGCAAATTGAAATCAGAATAATATAATGTAAATATAAAATTAAAATGAAATTGAAATTGAAATCGAAATCAAAATCTAAATTGAAATTGAAATATTCATATAAATAAAAATATAAATACATTACCTGTAGTGCCACCCAAATAACTAACTTGAGCTCGTATGGCACCTCCTTCCAACTAATGTACCCCGAGAAATCGTGTCAAATATAATTCCCTTCATATCTGAATTCTCATTTATTGGGCATGTGTCGCCTTTTCCATTACTTCATTGTTATTGGGACATTTGTACTTCAGTTATTTCTAGTATTGTTACTATGGGATTTATTCAGTTGTATTGTGTTACTTTGTATTTCGCATGTTGACATTCGATTTACGAATGTTTTAAATTAATTGGATTGTGTTCCAAGTTTTATTGTGGTGTGATTCTTAATTGTTGGAATGTTGTTAATAAATAAATAAATCTTTTTCTTTAAATAAAATTTGGAAAGTATGTATGAAAATGGTTTTGACACTTAGCTTAATTATTTAGGGTGTTAAATTGGAAAATTTATTTTTATCGACAGTGATGCTGAGGATGAACCAACTGTTTACCTTGATTTAATTTAATAAAGGAGTGATCGCCCGGTATTCAATTAGGCGGGGTGTCACAGGTGGTATCAGAGCATCAGGTTCTAGTGTCCATAGGATCTGTACGGCTTATTTCGCTTTCAGCTTAACGTTATTGCTATAGAGCCCTATTTTTAGGATTGTTGTATTCTTGCTTTTACTTTTAAGTCTTCAGCTATTTGAGATTTGATAATAACTGTAGACTAATAAACTTGTTCACGTTTCAGATGCCTCCGAGACGTGCTCCGAAAGATAGGCGTGCCCAACCCGAGCAGCCAGCAGCTCCGGCACCAGGCACAATGAATGCAAACGAAGTAGCCGCCATTGTTGCTCATGCGGTGAATGCCGCGATAGCGGTGATTCAGCAGGCTCCACCCCAGGTTCAGGCAGTGGCACCAGTACCAGCACAGCTTCCATCTGCATGGGAGAGGGTTCGGGATGCTTTTCAGAAAGCGCATCCCCCTGAGTTCTCTGGTAGCTCCGATATTGTCACTGTTAGCCAATGGAAGAAAGACATCCAGCGGCACCTCCGTATGTATGAGTGCACTGATGTGCAAAAGCACTTATTGGCTTCCTTTAAGCTAGTGGGAGATGCATTACAGTGGTGGGAATCCACTACCACTCTGGAGGAGAGGGACACGATCCCTATTCAGTTGTTCTGGGAGCGGTTTGACCGCAAGTATTTTCCACCCGCAGTGCAGACTGAGATGAGGCGGAGATTACTTAATCTGAAGCAGGAGAACCTTACTGTAGCTGAGTATGAGGAGGAGTTCACGAGACTTCTCACAATTGTGCCAGATGAGGCACCTACTGAGAGCAAGAAGATTTTGCTGTTTGTCGACGGGTTAGCTTGGAGGATCCGTCAGCACCTTATTGGGAATCTATCTCTGAGTACGTTCACTGATGTACTCAATGCCGCATTGCTACATTTCCAGGATCACCGCTTCCATCTGCAGGGAAGAAAGAGAGCAGGAGAGTCCAGCCAGCAGGGCAGGACCGGGGGTAATAGTGCCAGTGGGGCACCATCTCATGGACAGACTCGTCAGCACGAGCAGAGTTCCCATCAGGGGGACCCTGCTAAGCGATTCCGTTCAGGTGATTCTAGGCAGGGATTCGGGGGTTTCAGGCAGGGCCATTAGGGTCAGCATAATCAGCAAGGCCAGCAGGGCCAACACCGACCGCAGGGACAGCAGCAGGGCCAGCAGGGCCAACAGCGTGCACATCAGGGCCAACAGGGCCAGTGGCATGGAGGTAACGGCCAACAGGGTCGTGGACAGCAGGGTCAGAGGGGAGTTAACTTCAAAGGCCGATGCTTTGGGTGCGGTAAACACGGCCATAGGCGTTAGGATTACCCAGAGGGCGATAGGGCCCCACAGCAGCAGGGAGCCCGTAATGAGCCGAGAGACCACTTTTTCCACCTGCCCTCCCAGCTCCAGCCCAGGTGCCAGCCCTACCAGCCATTCCAGAAGCTCCAGTGCAGCAGGGGAAATTACAGTATGAACGTGTCTATAACGTCCACCAGGCAGCAGCTCCTCAGGCACCACCCGCGATTGAGGGTATGTTTCCTATCCATGGTACTATGGGTCGGGTTTTGTTTGATACGGGGGTAACGCATTGTTTTATAGCTACGCATTTTGCGAAGGCCTTAGGGTTGTTAGCCACAGCAGAGAGCACAGTGACGTGTGTAGACTCACCACTGGGGAGTGGGTCACTTATTTTCTTTATATGCCGGGGAGTGGGGGTAGAGATTGGTAGCTTGGTATTACCTGCAGACATGTTAGTCTTAGACATGCATGAGCATGATGTGATTATTGGTATGGATTGGCTCGCATCTTATAGAGCCATGATTGATTGCTTCGGTGGGAGCATTGTTTTTGCCATTCCGGGGCAAGAGATGTTTGTAGTGGCGATGCCTCGCCCAGAGGGAGGCTCGACCGCTCATTTGTATTACATAGAGGAGGATACCTCTAAGGAGGTCGTGATTCCCTTAGATTCAATCCCAGTTGTCAGGGAGTATTCCGATGTGTTTCAGGATATACCAGGCCTACCCCCCAGTCGAGACATAGACTTTGTTACAGACTTATTGCCAGATACGAGACCTATAGTACGCGCACCGTACCGTATGGCTCCGGCAGAGATGCGAGAGATACGAGATCAGATAGAGCAGCTGTTAGGTCAGGGCTTCATTCGTAGGAGTACCTCACCTTGGGGCGCTCCAGTCTTGTTTGTGAAGAAGAGAGACGGTTCACTGAGATTGTGTGTGGACTATCGGGAGCTGAACAAGGTAACGATACGGAATAAGTATCCGTTGCCTCGAATTGATGATCTGTTCGACCACTTGAGGGGAGAAACTTTCTTTTCGAAGATAGATCTGAGGTCGGGGTACCATCAGTTACGTATTAAAGAGCAGGACGTTTCAAAGACTGCCTTCTTGTCGAGATATGGGTCCTATGAGTTCAGGGTGATGCCGTTCGGACTCACTAATGCCCCAGCCGTATTCATGGACTTGATGAACCGAGTATTCAGAGAGTTCTTAGATCATTTTGTCATCGTCTTCATAGATGACATCTTGATATATTCACACTCCGAGGAAGAGCATGCCGAGCACTTGAGGCAGGTTCTTCAGACTCTACGAGATCATCAGTTGTATGCTAAGTACGAGAAGTGTGGATTCTGGTTGCGAGAAGTACAGTGCTCGGGCCATGTTGTTTCTGAGCAGGGGATTGCAGTTGACCCGAGCGAAGTGTCAGCGGTGAGGGAGTGGGGACAGCCCACGACACCGATGGAAGTGCGTAGTTTCTTGGGATTATCCGGATACTACAGAAGATTCATTCGGGGATTCTAAAAAATAGCGGGTCCATTGACAAATTTGACTCGCAAGGGAGTACCATATGTTTGGGATGACGCTTGTCAGTTGGCTTTCGACGAGCTGAAAGACAAGCTTACTTCAGCGCCAGTCCTTGCGTTACCGAAGCCGGGTGTGGAGTACTTGGTTTACACCGATGCGTCCTTACGGGGACTTGGGGGAGTACTTCAGCAGGAAGAGAAGGCTATAACTTTTGCCTCCCGCAAGCTTAAGCCACATGAGAAGAATTACCCCACCCACGACCTGGAGTTAGCAGCGGTCGTCTTTGCATTGAGGATCTGGAGGCACTATTTGTTGGGAGAGAAATTCCGTTTGTTCACAGACCACAAGTCATTGCAATACCTGTTCACTCAACGAGAGCTGAATATGCGTCAGCGCAGGTGGTTAGAGTTTGTGAAAGACTATCAGTTCGAAATACAGTATCATCCGGGGAAGGCCAACGTAGTTGCTGATGCGTTGAGCCGTAGACCGGTAGACGATGTAGCGGACGTCTGGAAAGCAAAGTGGAAGGAGTTGGGTCACCAGGACGCAGTAGCATGTTCTTTCATATCCGTGATGTCAGTCACACCCGAGATTGTTACGAGGGTGATACAGGCACAGACCACAGACCCGTATTGCCAGGAGCAGATTGTGCGACTTCTAGCCGAGGGTGCTGAGTCCTATTCTGTTACTTCCGATGGAGGTTTGCGGTTTAATGGGAGACTGGTGGTTCCAGAAGGAGCAGAATTACGTCATGCAGTGATGACTCATTCTCATGGGTCCCGATTTGCAGTTCATCCGGGAGGCGATAAGATGTACCAGGATATGAGGCGACAATACTGGTGGAGTGGGATGAAGAAGGACATCGCCGAGTTCGTGTCTAAGTGTTCTACCTGCCAACTGGTAAATATGGACCATCAGAAATCGTCAGGATTGCTTCAGCCATTGGAAGTACCCGGGTGGAAGTGGGAGAGTATTTTTATGGATTTTATTACGGGGTTGCCTACATCACAACGGGGCCACGATTCTATCTGGGTGATTGCAGACCGTTTGACCAAGGTGGCTCATTTTCTGCCAGTGCGGACAGATTATACCACGGGCCAGTATGCTCAGTTGTTCATTTCTGAGATCATCAGATTACACGGGGTGCCCCTGAATATTGTGTCAGATAGAGACAAGATCTTCGTGTCACATTTCTGGGAAAGCTTTCAGGAGGCTATGGGTACTGAGTTGAGGCTGAGTTCAGCTTACCACCCACAGACAGATGGACAGACAGAGCGTACTAATCAGATTTTAGAGGATATGCTACGCATGTGTGTCCTTGATTTTGGAGGAGGTTGGGAGCCACACCTTCCACTGGTAGAGTTCGCTTATAATAACTCGTATCAGTTTACGATTGGTATGGCTCCATTTGAGGCTTTGTATGGCAGGCCTTGTCGTTCTCCCACTTGTTGGCTCGAAGTGGGGGATAACAAGTTGCTAGGACAGGAGGTGATTCAGGAGACCTCCGCGAGGATTGAGATGATCAGGAGTCGCATTCGGGTAGCCCAGGACAGGCAAAAGAGCTACGACAATGAGAAATGGTTCTTCCGGGAGTTTAGTGTGGGGGACCAAGTTTTATTGCGTGTATCTCCTATGAAGGGAGTGATGAGGTTTGGGAAGAAGGGGAAGTTGGCTCCGAGGTACGTGGGACCATTTCCCATCATCGAGAGAATTGGGCCGGTTGCATACAGGTTGGGACTGCCAGAGTATTTACATCGCATACACGATGTATTCCACATCTCGTCGTTGAGACGGTATCTTCGGGATGATATGGCCCATACTCACATCGCGATAGATGAGATAGACTTACAGCCTGACAGCTCTTACGAGGAGAGACCGGTGGCTATCCTAGACTATAGTGAAAGGAGATTGAGGTCGAAGATAGTTCCACTTGTGCGGGTCCAGTGGGAACATCATAATGTGGAGGAATCCACTTGGGAGCGTGAGGCAGATATACGCGAGAGATATCCAGAGTTGTTTTTACCAGGTTTGCCTTATTTTTCGAATTTCGGGACGAAATTTCGTTATTAGGGGGGAAGTATGTAATACCCCGTATTTTTATGCTATATTAATTTGGGGATTTATTAAATTTAATGTGAGTGAATTATTTAATAAAAATCCGGAAACTAATTATGTTATAATTATTAACGTGACAAGAGTTAGTAATTATGGGAAATTTGTTGAATATTACTAATGAGCAAAGTAATATATTATATTGGTTATATTGAATGTCATGAGTGAATTAAATGATAATTTTGGAAATTTGAATCGGGACGCGCCCGTGTCGCGGCGGGACTAAATTTTGTTAAATAAAAAGTGAATATTTTATAAGTTGTTCGTATGGTCGTTTTGAGTGCGCCAACGCGTCCGGAAGGGTCGAGATAGTCAGAAAAGTGTACCCGGGAGTTTAGTTTGGGTCTCGGGGCATTTTTAGGCCTAATTGGTACCCCGGGAGGGCAATTTAGTCATTTCACCTTTTTGGGTAATTAAACCCACGATATTCAGCAACATATATCAGCCATTTAGGTTAGTCAGCTAGGGTTAGAAAACAAAAACACAAGTGACGGCCATAGGAGAGGGAAGGAGAAAGCTCCAAGGCAATCCAAGGCCCCAAAAGTCACCGGTTTGCACCGCCGCCACCACCACCGTGTAGATCGCGAGACGAGGAACGCAGCCATACCAAAATCAGCCGTGAATCAGAATACCAAAAATTCCAGGCAAGTGTTTAACTTGCTATTTTCGTTGGTGCAATCTTCATATTAGTTTAGGAATGAATTGTGATGAAAACTATGGAAGAAAACCCAATTTATGATAGGAGAATCCATGTAGTATTGATTTATATGTTGATTCTGGAAACCCTTGCCATGTAGAGGAAATAAACCACGAAATTTTGATGATCTTAAGAAAGAAATTCTGGAGAAAGATTTGTTAGAAAACTGTTTAAGAAAATTCTAGGGTTCTTGATAATTGGATATAATTTTAGGTTGAAAATCCATGTTTAAATGATGAATATGTACATGCCTTACGTTAGAATCATCTGGTATATTGTTATAATGTTAGTAGTAGAATTCTGGGACGATTGGAACTTGAAAATATGGATTTGGTGAAATTTTGGTGATGAAAACCGTAACTGCATTTCTGCAGATTTTCGTAGACCTGCTTGATCGATCGATCGAGCCTAGAGCTTCGATCGATCGAGCCCCTGACCTCGATCGATCGACCCCTCCTGGCAGACTCCTATTTCCCTTGTTTAATTAGTTAAATTAAATTTATCGTGAAATAATTCTTGGGTGTTCTTCATAAAATGTTTTGGGAGATAGGAAAGACCAGTAGGACTTATGAATAAGTGTTGGGAACTTTATTATGAGACGAGAATTTTACTTTTGGGATAATCATATAATAAACGATGAAACTACGTATTCCAAGTGAGAGATTTCGGCGAATAGTTATGTTAGTGAATAGAGGTATACCTACTGAATTTTCCTAATTGGAAGAATAGAGTCCACGAGTGTCACGAAATAAGTGAGAAAACCCTTCGAGTTAAGGTTAGAGATGAAACCTTATACGTAATACTAATAATGTGAAATTAAGGAAATGGTATAATTATGGGTGACGAGAAGAACCTATGTTAATATGATAACTGTGGTATATTTATATGATTGTGTGTACATATATTATATACATGTGAAAAACATACCGCGCTACTTGCTATCCTTGAGGTTACCGCGCTGGGACAGTCTTATCTCGATGGGACCTTTATGGGGGATATTGACTTGTACCCTAGAAGATAGATATCCTTGGTACAGGCTATCGAATTGATAGTTCAGACGGTCCTAAGAGACGCGAGTATGTGCCATCTTCTTAGAGACTTGGAATCTATGCTTCGCCTCGTTATTGTTTGTGTATGTGATTAATACAATTCGAGAGTGATTCCGAATTTGTATTCCCCTAGATATGAGTGGTATGGGGTTTGGATAGTAGAAGTATGCACGCACCATAGTTTTATTTGGGGTGTTGTTATTATATATATTATACGAGTAGTTTATATATATATGAGATTCGTGAATTTGAAACTGCCTACTGTGATTTGATAAGTAGGACATGATTGATGACTCAAATTTAAATACTTGTTTTGATAAAGTATAATATGTCACTGGAAAAACTTTATTGATTTTATAAAGTTAAAATGGAGAACTTCGGTTACTAATTGAAACATTCTTTTCAAAATGGAATCGTTGAATTTTAAATCTTACGTGTAATCTAAGATAAGTTAAATTCTTGGGAAGGTTAGTATGATAAAATGATAAGATAAACCGTTGGGAAGGTTAGTGCGATAGGTGTGCACATTAGAAGAGATGTGAGAATTTCTCAAGAGAGTGTCGCACTAATATGTTGTTGCATTGGCCTGTATCAATTTAAATACTTGCTAAACGTATTTTAAATCAAACACACTTTCGGGCTCTGACCCGTTTCTTTTTCTCTCTCTCTCTTGTATATATATGTATATCTTTCAGGTGCCCATCCACAGGGGCGTCTTGCTTAGGATCCCTTGAGAGGAACGTGCTGCAGCTTAGGTGGGAGTTGCAGGTCACTTGCGTAGACGGCTTCCTTTATTGACTCCACTTCTAGCATTCTCATTTATTGGGCATGTGTCGCCCTTTCCATTATTTCATTGTTATTGGGACATTTGTACTTCAGTTATTTCTAGTATTGTTACTATGGGATTTATTCAGTTGTATTGTGTTACTTTGTATTTCGCATGTTGACATTCGATTTACGAATGTTTTAAATTAATTGGATTGTGTTCCAAGTTTTATTGTGGTGTGATTCTTAATTGTTGGAATGTTGTTAATAAATAAATAAATCTTTTTCTTTAAATAAAATTTGGAAAGTATGTATGAAAATGGTTTTGACACTTAGCTTAATTATTTAGGGTGTTAAATTGGAAAATTTATTTTTATCGACAGTGATGCTGAGGATGAACCAACTGTTTACCTTGATTTAATTTAATAAAGGAGTGATCGCCCGGTATTTAATTAGGCGGGGTGTCACAACAACATCAACTGGTGATGTTTGGATACACAACGGTTGGAAGGAATTTGCAGAGCATCACTCCATAGGATTATGACATTTCTTAGTGTTCGGATATGAAGGGAATTCTTGCTTCATTTTTTGAGCTAAAGGATAGACGAAGAGATTCAGTCTCCTTTCCACAAATAGGACACCCCAAATAACTATGTACTAATCACCTATTAAAAGTAAGAAGCGTATATTCATGGATTAGTATAAACAAAACTTAAATTTATTCAATTTAGAATAGAAAGTTCCTCCAAAAGTAACAACTTTAAGCCACTAAGAATAACAGTCACACTTGTGAATCTAGTATGTACCCAGAGAACATTAGGATATGACTGCAAAACTTCCTCCAAAAGTAACAACGTTAAGCCACTAAGAATATTATACAGAAATTATGCAGTCCCAAACTGTCCAAACGGGACAATTTGAGAGATCTCATTACAGGGGTAATGACTCTCGAACGGGTCTAAGGGCTATTGAATGCATACGCATAAGAACTAGAAGGCTAGTATCTATGCGCACTATATGTAATTTCAAGTATGTTTCATTTAATTATCATACTATATATATATTGTTCGATATACAAAGTAATTTTCAAAAAAAGTTGAAAAATCCCACCCCCATATGGACAATAATCCAGTGGTCATGCCACTTTTAAAACTAACCAACCCAACATCGATCCACTATAATCTAACAACAATGTCAACAACAAATGTGTATCCCGTACTCCTTCTAATTCATCTACTCAATTAATTATTTTCATCAATTAAACTAACAATTAAAGTATACAATTATTAATTTACTAATTTACAATGAGGGGCAATCCTACTTTCATAATTAATTATATATTAATTTACTAATTTACAATGAGGGGCAATTATATATTAATTTACTAAAAAAATTAATAACCAATCAATTCGTTTACAAGGGACATTACACACAAACACGCACATACACGCACACTACACACACATATACACACCCGCGCACATACACACACCCGCGCACATTCACACACACACATGCATCCCCTTACCCCACAACCCATCCACCCATCCCTGCCTCCTCCCCCCACCCCCTTCCCCCACCACACACACACACGCAAACACAATACTACACACACACACACACACACACACAAATAACCCCCCATCCCTGCCCCCTCCCCCCACCCTACCCCACCCCCCTCCCCACCCACCACCCACCACACACGCACACACACACACACACACACACACACATATATATATATATATATATATATATATATATATATATATATATTTATATACACACACACATATATATATAAATAGAAGAGAGAGAGAGAGAGAAACTAACCTGAAAGTAGAGAGAGATAGAGGGAGAGCAGCGTAGAGAGAGAGAGAGAGAAAAAAGGAGGGAAGAATTGACGGGGGAAAAAAAGAAGGGGAAAGGGTTTTTTACTGGGACATTTGTCATGGACGTGTCACAGTCCTTGACCGTGACAATATTATAAGGATTTTTCACGGTCAATGACCGTGACAAGTATAGTTTTCACGGCCTTGTCACGGTCAATGATCGTGACAATACCTTGACACGACCTTATCACGGTCAATGACCGTGATAAAAATGCATGTTTTTTTGTCACGATCAATGACCGTGACAAGGCTAGCCGCTGGAAGGGTGCCAATTTACCCATTTTGGTGTAGTGGAAACGAGGACATTCCGAGGGGGTTCGTGTATGTGGTTCGATAAGCCCATAACGCATCGTTTAAGAGTAGGGATCAATCTTTCCTATTAGTATGGACGGTCTTTTCTAAGATTTGCTTAATCTCACGATTTTCTCACTCGGCTTGATTATTCGATTGGGGGTGATAAGTCATCCCAACCTTGTGGACGACTTCATACTTTCTCTAAGCTTTTTGAACAGCATATTTAAAAAATGTGTACCGTTATCACTAATAATTGCCTTCGAAGCACCGAAGCGAGAGAGTATGTGTTCTTGCAAGAACTTGATCACCACTTTATTGTCATTTGTTCTCGTAGCTATGGCCTTAACCCATTTTGACACATAGTCTACCGCAACAAGGATGTAAAGGAAATCAAATGAAGGTGGAAAGGGCCCATGAAGTCAATACCCCAATAATCAAATATCTCGATGACGAGTATAGGGGTTAATGGCATCATGTCTCGTCGGGTGATAGCTCCCATCCTTTGACATCTATCGCAAGATTTTCAATAAGCGTTCACATCCTGAAAGATTGCGGGCCAATAGAGGACGCTTTGAAGAATCTTAGCAGCCATCTTATTTGTGGAAAAGTGGCCTCCACATGCTTTCGTATCAAAAAAATGAATGACGCTAAGGATCTCGTCATTCAGTAAACATCTTCGGATGGTTTGGTCGGTGCATTACTTAAAGAGATATGGGTCTTCATAAAAGAACATGCATGACCAAGTAATGAACGTCTTCTTCACGTGTGGTGTCTAATCGGGAGGGATGGCTCCTGTGACAAGGTAGTTAACTATATCCGCAAACCAAGGGAGAGAAGAAGTGGCAAATAATAACATATCCAAAAAGTATTCGTCTATGGGTATGGGATCACTAGGAACGTCGGACGAAAGCTAGGACAAATGGTCGGCAACGAAGTTTTCTACCCCTTTCTTATCTTTAAAGGAGAGATTGTAATCCTATAGGAGTAGGATCCACCTTATGAGGAGCGGATTAGCATCTTGATTATCAAGGAGATATTTCAGCGCCGCGTGGTCGGTAAAGCATGTGATGGGTGAACCAATGAGGTACAAGCAAAATTTATCTAGGGCAAACACTATCTCTAGAAATTCTTTCTCCTTGGTGGAGTAATTAAGTTGCGGTCCAGTTAAAATTCGAATAGCATAGTATATGACATGAGTTTTCTTATCCTTTCTTTGGCCCAAAATCGCCCCTATAGCGTAATCACTCGCATCACACATAAACTCGAATGGAAGGGACCAATTCGGAGCTTGCATGATGGGGGTGGAAACAAGCATGCTTTTCAATTTATTAAAAGCACCTTGCCATGCTTCGTTCCACTCAAAGGGGGAATCCTTCATAAGGAGGTTACTCAAGGGTCTAGTGATGACACTAAAATCCTTGATAAGCCTTATCTAAAACCCCTCATGGCCTAAGAAGGAGCGCACATCCTTTAGTGATTTAGGTGGGGGAAGTTCGACTATGACATATATTTTGGCCCTATCGACTTCAATTCTCTTGGACGACACAATGTGGCCAAGAACTATTCCTTCGGTTACCATGAAATGGCATTTCTCCCAATTTAAAACCAAGTTATTTTTCACACACCGAGCGAGTATTTTCTCAATATTCGTAAGACAAAGATCAAAAGAGGAGCCAAAAATTCTAAAGTCATCCATAAATACCTCAAGGCCTCTTTCATCCATATCACTAAAGAGACTAAGCATGCACCTTTTAAAGGTCACGGGCGCATTACACAATCCAAATAGCATACGTTTATAGGCAAACATACCAAAGGGACATGTGAAAGTCTTCTTCTCTTGATCAAGAACATCTACCTCTACTTGGTTATATCCGGAATAATCGTCAAGGAAGCAATAATATGGGTGTCCCGCCACTCTCTCTATCATTTGGTCGATGAATGGTAAGGGGAAATGATTTTTCCTTATGCTCGCATTGAGTTTTCGATAATCAATGCAAATGCGCCACCCGATGGTGGTACATTGGGGAATTAACTCACCATTGGCATTCTCGACCACAGTCATTCCCCACTTCTTCGGGACGACTTGGATATGACTCACCCATTTTCTATCCGAGATTGGGTAGATGATCTCGGCATCCAATAACTTAATAATTTTGGCTCGCACTACCTCTTTCATTGTGGGGTTCAATCTTCTTTGCATTTCCCTCGAGGGCTTCACGTCCTCCTCGAGGTGGATTTTATGGGTACAAATCAAAGGACTTATAGCCTTCAAATACTATATGCTCTAACCAAAATCACTTTGGTGCTTCCTCAAAATTCCTAGTAATCTACCCTCTTGCTCTTTATCTAGGCTCGAGGAGACAACAATAGGAAATGTCTCATCCTCTCCCAAATAAGCAAATTTTACGTTAGAGGGTAGTGTCTTTAATTCGAGGGTGGAGAAATTTTCTTCGAGGGGGATCATGCATGACTCCCTCAGGGATAACTCCTCGAATCTGGAAACCCAATTAATCTCTCTCAAGTCCTCATTTGATGATCTCTCGTATAATAGCACTTTTAACCCCTCCACATCTCGCTCAAACTCGGTATATGTACCCTCTCTCTCGTTACTCCTCATAAGGCATGTCTCTAAGGCGTCTCCACCAATAGTTCTCTATCTGTGCTCTTCAACTATCTCATCTATGAGATCGACCACATGAATACGTCTTCTTCACCCACTTGTTTAGCGATATTGAAAATGTTTGTCTCGAGGGTCATGTTACTGAAAGTAAGTTGCATTTTCCCATTGCGTATATTGATCAAAGTGTTAGCCGTAGATAAGAATGGGCTGCCTAGAATGATGGGAACATGATTGCTAGAATGAATGGAGGGCTCCGTGTCCCAAATGACAAAATCTACCGAAAGTAGAATGTGTCCACTTGGACTATCACGTCCTCGACAATCCCTCGAGATATCTTCATTGTGCGATTCGCTAGTTGGAGAGTGATTCATGTGGGTTTAAGGTCACCCAAATCGAGTTACCTATATATGGAGTAGGGAAGAATGTTGAGACTCGCCCCTAAATCAAGAAAGGCCTTTTCTATTTGATTTTCCCCAATAATGCACGAAATCGTGGGTGCACCTGGATCTTTAAACTTTGGTGGGAGGTCGTTAAGTAGAACGGAGCTCACATTTTGTGCTAAAAGACATTCTTTTTCACCTTTAGCCTTCTTTTCACCGTCAATAAATCTTTAATGACTTTGGCATAGGCAGGAATTTGATGGATGGCATCGAGAAATGGTAAATTCAACTATACTTGCTTAAGGACATCTAGCGCGAAATGATCCCTTTTGGAGTGGAGCCAACCGTAGAGGGAATAGTACGGTGGTGGGCGGTTTCACTACGACTTCAGGCTCACTAGTGTCGTCATTTTCACTCTTTTTCAAGGGGGCATCTTCGGCCTCTTTCGTGTCGGGCGAAACCTCCTTGTCTTTAGGTGTGTCGTGCGGGGGAAGTGATAAATCAAAAACTCGCCCACTACGTAGAGTGGTGACGGCTTGACATTTCTCTTGATGATCATGGGAGGTAGAGCTAACATTAGCTTGAGGTCTTTGGGCTTGATCCAAAAACTTGCCCTTCTCTTGGATATTCAAAGTTGATTTCAACCTAGAGATATTCACATTTATCTCGATGAAATGCGATCATACTTAGCATTGGTTGCGTTTTGCGATTAGATAAATTGATTTAAATTATCCTCGAGATTTCTCGGCGGTGGGATGATATACGGCGTAGGAGGTGGTGCTTGCATATGTGCTTGCATAGGTGGCGCTTGTTGAAAATGAGAAGGTAAAGGTGGGACAACATGTGAATTAGGATTCAGCGCAGCCTGTTGTTGCCCATAGATAAAATAGGATGGTTTCTCCACAAAGGATTGTAAGAGTTCCCATGTGGGGCATTGAAATTACCCTTAAATCCTCCTATCGCATCCACTTGCTCGTGTAGCATTACTTTGTAGGCAGGTATCGTCGGGCATTCCTTTGTTGAAAAAGTTTGAAAATTTTCAAAAAAAAATGAGAAAGTTTGAAAAAGCCAAAAATATTTTTCTTCAAAATAAATAAAAATTGAAATTTAAAAGCGTAAAAAATGTCACATTTTTTCTGTCTCAAATTGTAAAATTCAAAATTCACAAAGCCGAAATTGACCAAAGATGGAAATTGAGCGAAAATTGACGACTTAATGAATAAGTGTGAATATTAACAAACCCGGTGAGATTTCGAGCCAATCATTTTTGTGAGTTTATAAATCAATCTGAGTTAATTGTTAACTCAAAGTTCTTTTCAGCGTTTTAATAAGTCGTCGAGGATATCAATTCTTTCACTTTGTTCGATTATGGGAAATGGAATATTGTCTTGAAAAACGCACTGAATAAATCTCTAAATTTAATTAACCTCGAGACGCACATGGTAACGCAATTAGTAATTCGGATAACGAAGTAGGCCCTCATTTGTTACCTAAAAATATTGGCCATAAAAAGTTGTGAAAAATTCCCCTTTGCAAATCAAGTTGAGCCAAATAAAATTTATCCTTTCGTTTGATAACCCGAAAAACCCATAAAGCCCGGAATTGTGAAAATCGAATATTCATCAAATAAAGTCCGGAAAGTGCATAAAAAGGGGCAAGAAAAAAAATTAGAAGAATGCTCAACAAAAATAACAAGAAAAGAAAATGTGAAAAATAGAAAAAAAAGTAAAAAAAGAAGAAAAAATGAGCAAAAGCCCGAAAAGGCACTAACGGACATCATAAGAACATCTTTCAATTTTGAATTTTTCAATTATTCCCATTTCTTTTACCCCTTATACCTTATAACCCGAAAAAGTCCTAACAGAGTTCGAATTGCGAAATTGTCTATCGCGTGAAGAGCTAAGGCACAAAAGATAATAAAAAAGATTACATGGCGTGAAAAAGAGATGATGTTTCCCATTTCCGTATGACCGTATTCCGATGACGAGATCTTTTCACCTAAATTTTTTTTCGTCTTTCAAAATGGTGTGCGTGAATTTGTGTCCATCATATTTACTCTTTTTATCATGCATACCGAGAGAATAAGCCACATTTTCGAGTGATTCATTTGTGAGAGCATCTCGTGAGGTTTTGAAATCAAAGCAAATTTTCATAAAGTAACGTAGTGATCAATAGGTGGAAGTTAGCGGTTCGATTTTTGGCTTCGCACACATAAACTATGATTTGAGATTCTTGAATATGAATTTACAGTGACCATTTTTTAGGAGTTTGAATTGTAGAATTTTTAAATATTTTGATTTTTCTTTGAGTCAATAACGAATTTTGTGGGTATATTCACTGCGAACCCTCACGAGACACAACTCGTCCTACTAGGGTAACCTAGGGGTTTAAAGGCATGTTGCATATGCTAAATACAATCGCTTGCCCACGAAAAAGGTATTCTATCATAATAAAGTTTTTGAAGGGTCCTTTACTCATACTCTCATTCTTTTACATTGCTCAGGACGTGCAAAGTTCTAAGTTAGGGGGGGTTGATTAGGCTTAAATATTGTATATTTATCCCCTTAATTTTGGTATTTTTATGAGCCCGTGCATCGTAAATAGCTTGGATTTATCTCATATTTCTGCTACTAACCCTTTTTGGCAAGTATTTCGTTTTTTTTGTATCTCTTATGTGTTTTACAGGTATTTCATGCAAGTTAGTGCAAGAGAGAACTTAAAATAGTGAAAGAAACCAAGAATCATGGAGTTGAAGGGAATTTTCATAATTTTGAAGCCTTAGTCCGGAGGTGGGACCAACTGGAAAGTTGAAGATCTTTCAATTACAAGAGCACTGGAAAAAAACGACACCCCAATCCGAGCTATGATGAAGAAGTTCTGCCCATTTGAAGATTGAGACGAAAATCTAAAAATCCAAATGAAAAAGAGGCGACCAGGCTTGACTATTCTGGAAATCCGAACCGGTTCACCAATTTTCCATGCACCATATCCGTTACAAAATTAGTCACTCTTTCAAAGTGTGACAAAATTGTCAGATACGAGATTTTTATTTTGTCTTTATCTTTTAGCTAAAAGAGTTTTTCGTAAGATATTTTTTCTTTTGTATTTTTCTTTCGTAAGAAAAGTCGTCATTGGATTCGAATAATGCATCCAACTCTTGCTCCCAAAAAGGATTTTGTTTCGACATTCATTTTCAAGATTTTCATATGCAAGAGTTATAAAGGCCTCACCCATGGTAATAGGTCAAGGCACGGATTTTTCTGAATAAAAATAATGAAATGAATTTCTTCCCGATATTTGTTTTCAAGCCTTTCATACTCAAGAGTTAGAATGGTCATACCAATGGTAATAGGTCGAGCCGCGAATTCTTGAGAATAAAAAATTTGAAAACGATTATCATATGAACCATTATAATTACCGAACTCACCATGAAAAGATAAGATTACTAGTTGGTTTGTAAATGGACAATCCACGTAAGAGGTGTGCGGTTGAGGATTCAATGTTTCTTGGTGCTTAATTGTGCAAGCCTGCAAAAAAAAATTAAAAGAAAAAAATACTAAAGAAAAAATATCTTACGAAATAGTAAATAAATTATAATCTATAACAAAACACTCCCCGGCAACGGCGCCATTTTGATCGAGTGGAAAACCTAGTGTCTGTGTAATACGCTAATCGTTGTTATTGGCTTTTGACCACAATACAAAAAAAAACTAAACTTTAACTACACTCTTACGGAGTATAGCGACAAGTCTCGGTATCGAATCCGCAGGGAATGTTTGATAGATTTTAATTGATTTATTACTTCAAAAATAAAGTGTAAAAGATGATGATGAGGTGAGAAAGGAAAAAGGGGGGAAATAAAGAAGTTAACTAAAACTAATTGGAAAATTAAGGGAGGGACACAATCCCCCAACTCCTAGTATGTTTACCGATAATAAAACTAGTTATGAATTAGATAATTGATTAAATCCAGTCTTTATTAATATCAAGCATTATATATATGAGGTTCAAGCCCGCATTATATATAATCAAAAGTAAGAATAAAGCGGTGTCGTAGTAGCTACACGCGGGTCGCACTCTTAAGCATCCCGGTTACCTAGGGCAAACGAGATCAAAAATCCTACGACATTTGTGATCACCACACAACACGATTCAATCATTTATTTAATTCAGGGAACTAATTTTACACCCATGCAAACCACATCGGGTTGAGTTCATGCACCCCAACCCCTAAAAATCTAGCCTAGCATGGTGTAACTATGATTAACTACACAAGAATCCATTAACAAGCATGTGAAAATAAGGAAAGAATGATAAAAGTGCTAGAATTTAAGGTTACCAAGATTGAAGAACACAACCATGCAAGAAGAAAACAAAGCTTGAAGAAAAACTGACAAGACTCTTGAATTAAAGGTGCAAAATATGCAAATTCTTCTCCTAGATGTTCCTACTTGATTAGGAGCTTTTAGATGAGTGAAATCTCAATAAAAAAAAGGCTCCTAATGACTAAATATATAGGTTACAAGTCGTTTAGAAGAGTCCCCAAAACATAAAACTCTTTTAGCTAAAAGATAAGGACAAAATAAAAATTCCGTATCTGAAAATTTTGTCACACTTTAAAAGCGTGAGTAATTTTGTAATGGACCTTATGCGTGACATATTGGTGAACCGGTTCGGATTTCCAGAATGGTCAAGCCTTGGTCGCCTCGTTTTCATTTGGATTTTTGGATTTCTGTCTCAATCTTCAAATGGGCATAACTTCTTCACCGTAGCTCGGATTGGGGTGCCGTTTTTTCCAGTGCTCTTGTAATTGAAAGATATTCAGCTTTACAGTTGGTCCCACCTCTTGACTAAGGCTATAAAATTATGAAAATTCCCTTCAATTCCTCGATTCTTGGTTTCTTTCACTATTTTGAGTTCTCTCTCGCACTAACTTGCATGAAATACCTGGAAAACTCATAAGAGATACAAAAAATACGAAATACTTGCCAAAAGGGTTAGTATAATAAATATGAGATAAATCCAAGCTATTTACGATGCACGGGCTCATAAAAATACCGAAATTAAGGGGATAAATATACAATATTTAAGCCTAATCACCCGCTTTACAAATAGCACACACCTTCTCTTTCATGGGTTGGGTTGGTTCATTTAGCCTTGGCCCGACTACATTTACCACATGGTAAAGGCCAGGCACTGAAGGAGTTGTGGGAGTTTGTCGAACCGATTTTGTGTATTAGGATCAGAGGTGTCCCACAATTGAGTTGTCTCGGTGACAAACTTAAGGTGAGCATCTGCATCGTGTTCATCTAATTCCCAAAATGTTCTCTCACACGTTATCTCAACGATTTGTTTAGAAGCTATACTTAGCCCATAATGAAAGAAGGATATGAGACGGTATTTCTTAAAACCATGATGAGGGCAAGTACTAACTAGCTCGTTAAGATGCTCGTAACATCGATCAAATGACTCATTTTCTTGTTGTCAGAATGTTTGAATTTGAGTTTGGATGGAATTTTTTCGATGTTGGGGAAAGAACTATAAGAGAAATTTTGAGGCCATCTCCTCCCATGATCCAATTTATGTCGGTGATAAAGATCGAAGTCAAGTCTTAGCTTTATCCTTCAGAGAAAAGGGGAAAATATTTAGGCGAACGATATCTTGTGTGCAAGTGTGATCGCTAAATGTATCGCATGCCTCTTCGAACTCACGAATATGGAGATAAGGCTTTTTCGAATCCAACCCGTGAAATTTGGGAAGAATTTGTATCATCCCATTACAAAAATGGAACTGTCCAGCATTGTAGGGAAGTAGAATGCATTATGGGGTGACAGTTCTCTCGGGATAGAGGAGTTCTCTCATGGGAAGATATGGCATCTCACCCTCACTCGTTCCAAAACTAGCATGCTCAGACATGGCTCTCTCTCCAATTGACTAAGTATCCTCACTCGGTGTCCTAGAAGTGTGACTTATAATGGAATTTGGAGGTGTAGGAGGTGGAACCCAGAACTGAAGTGCGTTAGGAGTGTGTGGGCTATCAGGATCGTACTCAACTATTGGATTCTTGTGAATGCGTGTGGGGTTTGTTGCGGATTTTGCATGAAAGGGCTATGAGAGATGTTATATATATTTTTTTTTGGATTTTTGATTTTATGATTTTTTTGGCTTTTTAAGATTCAGAGTCAAATTTTAGATTAAATCGACCTAACCTAACAGTCTAGCTAAATCCCTGGAAACGGTGCTAAAAACTTGACATGACTGAAAATATGTCTCTAGTGCATGCCAATTACGGTTCAAGTGAAAACCGATCGCGTAAGTAATAAATCCGGTAAGACGGGGTATAATCCTCAGGGAAATAGGACGATCTCTCGTGACGACGGTAGGTAAGAAGACTAATCCTAAACTTGACTCTAGAAAAAGAATGGAAAAGGTGATGAATTTGTGGAATGTGATTTCTTCTAACTAAATGCAAATTAAATCAAACTACTAATTAATCTACTTAAGCAGAAGTGAACTAACTGTTATTAACTAAATATGAATGAGAAAATTAGATTGGAATACAATCCCCCGAAACCCAGTAATTTACTGGATATAAAACTTGTCATGAATTAGATAATTGAGTAAACCCAGTCTTTATTAATCTCAAGAATTACATATATGAGGGTACTAGCCCGCATCATACATAATCAAGAGTATGAATAAAGCGGTGTTGAAATAGCTAACACGCGCATCGCACTCTTAAACACCCTGGTTACCTAAGGCAAATGAGGTTAAAAGCCCTACGACGGTTGTGACTACTACACAACACGATTCAATCATTTATTTAATTCAGAGAACTAATTTTATAGTCATGGGTTCATGCATCCCAACCCTTAAAAATCTAGCCTAACATGGTGCAATTAAGTAAAGCTATGTTTTCTACTGTGCATATACTCAAAACCATTATGAAATTATATCTAGATAAGCGAGAGAATTGAAGAATTTCTAAAAATAAAAAACCATGCACGAATTATGAACTTCAAATAATAAAGGAGAACAAACAAACTCTATTGCAGAAATCTTGAATTGTAAACCACGAAATCATAAACTTGAGTTCCTAGGGTTATTGTCCTTCTTCTCTCCCTAAAGCTATGCAAAAATGAACTCCTTAATGTCTAGTAACAAGTTGGAATAAGAACACTGCGTTTTTTACAAGATTTTGGTCCATGCACAACTCTTATTAAAAAGAAAGATAATTTCAAAATTCATCAGTCGAACCGATCTGGTGCAGGACTATCGGTTCGGTTCGCTTTATACAGAAGTTTTGGCCACACCGAACCGGTTCATTTTTCATCTTCATCGATTCGATTCGGTTTGTGCAGAACATTTACCACCACCGGACCGATTCGTTTTTTCATCTTCATCGGTTCGCCTAGGATTTTTCAGTTTTCTTCTTGATTTCTTCTCAACTTTGACTATTCGTAAATTTTGATTCGGGACTCAGATTTGGATGCCATTTCTTTCTCTGGGCTTGTAGATTCGAGATCTTCAACTTTTCTTTAGGCTTCTTGTTCGAATTCCAGATGTAAAATTACTGTTTTGCCCTTGACTTTCCTTCACTTGAAACTTTCTCGAGTTTAATTTTCTCTTTTATCTAGTTGTGTAAAATAACTGCAAAATATATGAGAAATACATGAAACTCGATGCATTACATAGAAAAGGTTAGTAGCAATGATATGAGATAAATTAACTCGAATTATACTGCACAAGATGATAAAAGCCTTTAAATCAAGGAGATAAATATGGAGAATTTATGCCTAATCATTTAAACATAAAGGATATACAGTATATAAAAGAATAATACATACAAGGAAAGATCCAAAGATATAAAGAAATTTTCTTATATTTAACAGCTCGCCCATTCTAATAACGGGTGATCGTATTTTACTAAAATAAAACATGAATCTCATCTAGTTCATTCTTATCACCAGTTTCGAAAATATATTAATTACAAATACCCTATTAAGCCTGGGGTCAAATTTTAAACTTATTAATTTGTTCACACAAAATATCCATTCACATAACCAACCATGTAAATAATAAAACACACACTCACTGGCATAAATTAATTAACCGATAACTCCCCATAAAAATCACAATATAATAATCCAACTAACTGCAAGGAAAGCACCCGAATAAAATAAAAACTAACTAACTGAGCGACATGTCCGGAATAACTCGGAAGTACCTCATATCTAGATCTCAAGGATAGAATTGTCTAATCAATCCTTCCAGGCATCCACAGTTATTGCGGCATCGTCTGACTAGAATAATGGTTAAGTCAGGCATCCCTGTGGCTGAGTACTTAAAAGGTTTGAAAATATTTTGAAATAGGCTAGAGCCCAAAACCTTTTTGAAAATATTTTGCAAGTGTTTAAAATACATTGATGTATAATGCAGTCTTTCATATTTAAATCGGTGTCGCGCTCTTATGAGATACCCTTCGCCCCTCATCTATAGTGCGCACCTATCGCATGTATTATAAACATTCTAGTTATGCTACCCAGCCTAACCAGTACCTCTGCTAATCTAATCCCCATACGTTACTTTATGTCTCACGTATACTTTTATTTAACTTGGAATTCACGTTATGATTTTACATCTACTTATTCATTATAAATATCATTTATAATCTTTCTAATTCATTTCACAAAACTTCACGCTAGTTATTAATTCCATATTAACACATTTGTATCATGTACCCGTATATTGCCATCACACTTATATACGTATATACATATATCATCCCCGAGTTATCCTCCCAGATGCATATAAATTTACAGTTCGTAATATCCTTTTATCTTCTCGTATATATATTTACACACACACACACACGTATATACATAAAAACATATCACATCACATACACATACATATATATCGCTTGCTATATACGTATAACCGCAATCCCCATAGCATTACCACGCAGATGCAATTTCTAGCGTGTTATCAGGATCCAGGGACAAAACCTCAACATGGGACGGTTCCAGGGACAATATCTTAACCTAATCTACTGGGTCAAAAATCTCACCACCGAACCCAAATCGTAAATGTAACTAGAGGTAACCATAGTCTTAAGTTAGTGGGTCATAACCATACCACATTACTCCACTTGAACTCCAACCTCACATGGAGTGGGCATGCACATACCTATGACCCTGGGAACCGATACCACACCTATTAAGATTCACCAGGAGAGATCGTCCACGGCGTGCAACCTCCACCGATAGCATCCCACTGTTCCCAGAATACTCCATGGCTTCTGCTAAGTCCTCCCTCCTGCAATCCTTCTAACGTCCCACGCTTGTCGTTTTATAATGTTTGATCTGCCACACTCAACCAAAACCGTATATGAATCACATCAACTATACTTTATAGCAGGAGAACATAAGTCGCATACGTAAAGGAATACAACAATCCTATAATAAGGCTCTATATTAAATAACGCTAAGCTGAAATGTGAAAAGCAGCACAGATCCTAAGAACACTAGAAGCTGATGCTCTGATACCATCTGTGACACCCTGCCTAATAAAATACCGAGGGATCAGTCCTATATCAAATTAAACAGGAATCTCATTTGGTTCATTCTAAGCATCACTGTCGAAAACTTTTTTACAACTTACTAGCCACCTAGTATTCAAAAGAAATGGCGCCAAATTTTATCTTTTTATCAAACAACAACAACATGCATATGAATATAATTTAAGCCATTCACACAATCACCGAGTCAACCATAAAAATGAATAAATACAATCTTTGCCGAATAAACCATCGACTACAAAATCCAAATTAGAAAACATAAACCACCATAAATAATAAACTGGGTACATCATGTGACTGAAACAAGTGAAGAACTAGGGTGACGTGCGCAAATAAAATACTTATTGCATCCTACTCTAGAAATGAAATAACTAAAGAGGCTAAGACTAAATCCTGCAACATCCACATATGCCGTAGCTGCATAACCCTGCAATAGAAACAATCCTGACGTCCTTGTGGCTGGACACCTAAAAGGTTTTGAAAATATTTTATATCAAGGGTTAGAACCCAAAACATTTTGAAAATATTTAGCAAGTGAATTAAATTACAGTTGTAGACACCCCATTCTATTACCCCTGACTCTCCTTAGGTCCCTAGTACCTCCCTTCATAACTGTAAACCCTGGTCACGTCCCGAGTACTGACCTGAAAGCCATCGGGCACTCCCCGTCTCAGTTTGACCCAAAAGTCAAACTCTTCGTCTCGACCGAGAATGAATGAATCTTCGAAGGGAACTGAATCCCCTTTACAACGGTCCGTCCCGTGCGCGATTCCGACTTACCATGAGGACGAACGGTCCGTTTGCGTCCGAAACCTAACACAGAGGCCACCGGGCGCTCCCGGGCTCTATTTGACCTAAGTCAACTCTTCAGCTCAACCGAGGCTGAATGAATCTTTAAAGGGACCTGAATACCCTTTCCAACGGTCCACCCCGTGTGCGATTCTGACTTTCCATGCGGACGAACGATCCGTTTGACTCCGGGAGGCCACCGAGCATTTATCGGGCCCAGTTGACCAAAGCAACTCTCCAAACCGAGTCAAACTCTTTGGAATGTCGAAGTACATCTCCTAACCTTTCCAACGGTATGCCCCGTGTGCGACTCGGATTTACCATGCGGACGAACGATCCATTTGCGTCCGAGTAATTCCCCGTCTAATGGACCGACAAACGCTTCTGAGCCATATTTGACCCAAAGTTAACTTCCGAAATCGGGAGCGGTCCAAGGGACTTTCGAAGGTCTCTGAATTACCTTTCCATTGGTATGCCCTGTGCACGATTCTGACCAACGGTTTTCCATCGGCGGCCGATTTTCCGAGAATGCGTAAAGCGCACTGCCAATTGGCAGGTTCCAGACCCTGCCTATCGGCACCTTCCTTCCGATAGGCAGGAAGGGGTCTATGCCGATCGGCACTGACCTGAGCCTATAAAAGGAGGTCTTCACCTCATTTACAGGAGGATCCCAGATCGGATAAAAATCCCTCTCAACGAATCCCAGAAACCTCTCTCGAAGGCAGCGTGATTTCAACTTCCAAATCCTCCTGTTACTCCCACTTTTCATCATCCCTTTCATCAAATTTGGTGAATTAACCTCTCTCCAAATCATTCAAAGTGCAAGGGATGCTCTCCAACATTCAATATCAAGCTCAAGATCTTCAAGAAGGTCCAACTTTCTCAAACTCTCTCCTAAATTCTTTTGAATTCCCAATAACTTATTTTCTTACTTAGCACTTTTATTATCTCATCACACACATCCTAATATATTTTTTATTTAGTATTATTGCACATCTCTTATTTTCATATAAATAAAACCCAAAAAACAAGAAAAAGAGGGTTTGCTCATAAATTTCAAATAGGGATTCTCACAATTTTTCCACACTCTTCTCACAACTAAAATACTTTTTCTACACACAGACTCACAAATAAGAGATTCCCCATTTGGATTTATGGGATAAACCCCACCCCTCGTTTTGTATGCGAACTACGTGGACTTTGATGCCTCTATAGGCTACGTAGGCGTCTTGGGGTAAAACCCGAGACTCGAGTCCTTTTTCTCACTTTTTACTATATTTTCTATCTTCTTTTTTAATCCATTTTCCTTATATGCTATATACTTGCTCTTAGTGACGTTTTACTCCATATGCATTATCGTTCCATTATAACGATCAACGTAGGGGTAATCGCGTAAATCTTATTTTTCTAATATTATTCTTAATATCTTCCTACGGATGACTCGCTTTATCTTTTCCATGATACAAGTCGAGGATTCCTACCTCCATTCTATATATATACACATGCACACATATCACGGGGGGAAACATAAGGGAAAATAGCAAATATCCATGAGAGACCGAAAGGGCGGATTGGGTGCCTAACACCTTCCCATTTCGTAACTAAGCCTCCGACCCTTCTCGAATCATTTTGGTTTCGCACGCACCAGTATGTCTTTGGATGCCATCCTTCGGGGTGGCTTCCCCTTTTTCTTTTGTCTATTTTGAGTAAAATAGACTGGCGACTCTGAATCTCTCTACATTTTTTCACACCACAAACGACGCCGGCCGAAGCGCTCTCTCGAGAGGGACGCGCGGGACCCAAAGGATCCTTTTCCTCTGCGACGAGGATCGGGGATGGCCACAGTGGCGACTCAGCTAGGGAACATGTGTTTTTATTTTGAGAGCTTGACTCTGTTTACATGGATGCTATATTTGCTTATGTTTCCCCCCATATCTGCATGTTCCCCTTTCTCATGTGTATCCCATGCTTATGCTTATATTCACACACTTGTAGAAAATTCTCCATGTACACCTCATACTATGTGCACCTAGGATCACATGTATATCCCCATGTTGCACGCATCACCCCTCCATACTTGGTGTACCTTTTGGGGTACTTATACTTTGCTCCTAGTTTGGCATAATCAAGAAAGGCATTCTCATCATAAGATACTCATAAAGGAATCATGCATGATTCACACAACATCACCAAAGGAGCATTGATATCGACCCAAATTTTACCCAGTAACTGGAGGGTCACTTCGTGATGGGCGCTGGTCCGGCAGGTTGCAGTTAGCCTAAGCGATATGACTCTCGCCTTCCATTGGCCAAGTACCTTCGACGTATATCGAACAGTTCCCCCGCATCGTACCGCTTGACCGAAGTCATGACGGGAGGTATATCGCAGAGAATTCATTCACGTACGTCGAGTATATCGAATTCGTTCTCACACATACCGTCCCCACGAGGTATATGGTGAGGCAGTTCACGTACACTCAGGTATATCAAATGGCTTGTCCACACGTACCGATTGACCGCAAGAGCAAGACGTATATCGTGTAAGTCACGCCAAAAGGGGGAACCCATGCCGATTCACCCAACCAACTGCATACCCGCATATAGGTGTCAGACCTAGGACATGCACTTTAGATTGTCGGTTTCAACCCGAAACTCTGTCAAAATTTTGGGTCGGCCTGCCGCCCAATTTTTGCGCATTTTTTAAAACGGGACCCTGTCCACGAGCCTGGTTACAAGTCCAAACGTAGCTTTGCATATATTAAGACCCCCACTTTTCCAGGCTCGGGTCCTGTCCGGCATTGCATTTAGGAGAATTAAATACAAGTGAGAACATAATAATCATAATAATCATGCTGAGTTCCGTCTCCAAAAACATTTCTCCCTTCTTTATAAAGAAAAAGTCCAAAAACATTTCTCCTTTCTTTATCAAAAATCCAAAAATAGTTCTTCCTTTTTTCTCAAAAAATAAAAATCCCATCCTACGCCTTCTCAAGTCGATTGCAAGCCCTTGGCCTGGCTCCCTATTGGCTTCGATCTTCAGTCAAATCACCCCGGAGTTTCATCCGCTCCTCTACTACTTCTTTCGAGTCCGGAATCCATCCATCTTCCATGGAGAATACGGATCAAGCACCAGTCATACAACCGGATCTGCCGACAGTCCTAGCTCAGCTCATGGCCAAGATTGACAATCTCCAAGCTGAGGTCCGAGAAATGCAACGAGACCAAGGTCCTATTCCTCAAGAGCCCGAGTCCCTGTTCCCTCGTGCTATGGGTCCACCCGAGCCCATCTGGGTCCCGGAAGAATATCAGCATGCTCCGCGTGCCCCTCCTGCTAATGGGCCGCCTCCTGCCTAGCTTCCAATGCCAAACATTGCCCAACCTATGGCTAACCTGCCTGTGGTCGCTAATCCAAAGGAGGAGGAGTTTAATAAAGTTAAAGAGGATCTCAATATGCTCACCAAGAAGTTTGACCAAGTTAGGATCTCTGGGAATTACATGGACTACACCCACATGTCTCCTTATCCTAAAGCAAGGTTACCCGAGAAGTTCAAGATGCCAAATATTGAGAAGTTCGGGGGGAGTGGTCCCCCAATTATTCATCTTCGCAGTTATCATCGTTCCATGACTCTACTAGGGGTTTCTGAAGAGGTGATGGCCCAATTATTTCAGCAAAATTTGAAGGATACTGCCCTCCGATGGTTTTTATCTCTTCAGGAATCCAGAATCCGTAGCTGGGAGGATGTAGCTCGAGAATTCATGTCGCAGTATAAATACAACGAAGAGCTTGAGATCACCCGTCATGATTTAGAGCTGCTCAAATAGAATCCTGGGGAATCAGTCAGTAACTTCATAACTCGGTGGAGGGAGCAAGCAGCTGCCATGACTAATCGTCCATCCGAGGAAGAACAGGTCAACATAGTGAAGAAGAACTTCTTGCCCCATGTTCGAGCGACTATAGGAGGACAATACTATCCCCACTTCAGAGCTCTCAGAGAGGCTGGATTGGAAATCGAGGAAAGCCTCGTTAAAGCAGAAATTGAACCAAAGAAGGTGTTCGGACAGTTCACCCCTAGAAAGTATGACAAGCCTGCCAATACTACAGTCTCAACCATCAACAATATCTCTCAATCAACCACATCATGGGAACCAGAAAGCCGCCCTGCTCCCGTCCGAAGGGAATACACTGAGCTTCATGCTCCCCTCTCCAAAGTTTACCAAGCCCTGTTAAGCCGAAACGTCATTAAGCCCTTGGATCCACGTCCATTGCCAAATCCACTCCCAAGAAACTTCAAGACCGACGTTCATTGCGCCTTCCACCAAACTGCTGGCCATACCACCGACCAGTGCTTTCACCTCTGAAACGTAATACAAGATCTCATTGACCGGGGTACCATCGCCCCACCAGCCAATCCTAAGACAAACACTACGCACAACCCACTCCCAAATCACACCAATGCCATCTTCTTGGAAGAAAACCCGAATTTCGATCCATCAACCCAAATCACACCCTTATACCCTCCTAAACCTCTTCAAATTTGCCCATATTTCCTCCTACACCCTACTAGCTCCGCTGATCAGGCACTGTCACTCCTTACCAGAGCATGCATCACTGTCCGTACCCGTTCTGAAAATAGAGGTATGGAATTATCAGAGGTGTTAAACCAACTCCTCGAATTCGGGCTAAAATTGCCCTCACAGATGGTCATCGATTGCCAAAAATTCAACATACTGTTCTTGGAGGCACGAAAATGGGCCCGAGATTCAGACAAGTGGGTGGTACCAATCGACAAAGTCAGCCTAGATGATGTTGTCCAGACTATGGCAGAATTATTCAGGCAAACCAATAGTATTTGCAGTATCACCAGGTTACTTGACACTTTGAAGATACAAGGGCTCTTGGTCCCTTCAATCACACATATCCCCACAAAAGGGGAGAACTTGTATGAAGAAGCCGTTGAAGTTATGGAATGCATTGACTTTAAAGGTAAAAACAAAATTATTGCCACCGGATGGGGGAAAGGATTCGAAGATTCAAGCGAAGAACAAGCTTCAGGAAGAGCTGGCCCAGTAGTCGACATATGTGGGATGATCTCATTTGAAGAACTCCTCGGAGAAATAGACAGGGCGGCAGAGCAACCTGAGATTGATGAGGAAATAGGATTTAAGTTTTTCCCTTCTTTAGTAAATCACATGACCAGATCTGGGAGACATTACCAAGTTCCAAACTCGCTACTAGCAAATGACAAGGGGAAGGGCATTAAAAACCTTCCTACGCCAGAGATGACCATTGAGAAGAGCAAGATCCTTGATCAACTGAAGAAAACTCAAGCTAACATCACTCTATGGGGGCTTTTCATGTCTTCCCAGCTACACAGAAATGCTTTAATCAAATTACTCACTGGACCTATAGTTCCTCCCTCTACCACACTAGAAGAAGCGGTAAATATGGTCGGATCCTTAACCTCTACCCGAATGCTATCATTTTCTGAAGAATAAATCCTCAGAATTGGGCCGAATCACAATCATGCACTCAATATCTCCGTTAAAGTTATGGGAGGGCCGTGCCACTCTCTCTTGTCGATAACGGATCCGCCTTGAATGTTTGCCCATTGAGAACCTTCAAATGTTTAGGCCTGAAAGAAAGCAACCTCACTCCAACCTCCGCCGCTGTGCGTGCCTATGATAATACCCACCAAGAGGTGATGGGATCCATAAAGCTTGCAATAGGGATTGGACCTATAAACCCTGACGTTGAATTCTAAGTCATAGACATCCCAGCTTGTTTCAACCTGTTGCTCGGACGCCCCTGGCTCCATAAGATCAAGGGTGTATTTTCCTCACTCCATCAGAAATTAAAGTTCTTCACCGACGAGCGAGTCATCACCATTTTGGGCGACGACAAAAATGTCGAGGGTACAGGTACCAGCAGTCCAATTCTCGAGATACAGCATGGGTCAAATGATATACTCCTATCAGGATTCCGAGTCGAGCCATCCCTACTCCCGGCAGGGGACGGTTTCAAAGAAAGGGTTTGTCCAGAATATGACCCTCATGGCAATGTCAATGTGATTCAGATGTTCAGAAACATGCACTTCATGCCCGGACTGGGGCTAGGGCAAAGGCAGCAAGGGATACTTGAGCCGATCGAACTGAAGAAAGCTTTCCCTCCTTGTGGCTTGGGGTATCAACCATCAGAACAAGAGCTCAGAATGATCCTCCAGACTCGATCAAAGATAGGGTTAGACTGCGTCCGAACTATCTCAGGAGATTCCTTAAATGGACGATTCATCAAAGAAGGGGAGGATTTCCCTTTTTACGGTTTTCCAAAACCATGGTACGACCACACAGACAAGAAGATGAGGCCTGGAATGGAGATCTTTTTCCAAGATAGCTACCCATGGGACGAAAGTTTCCCACACCGTGTACAACCGCTCATCAAAGATATCGAAGAGACTGAGGAAAGTTCTTCCGAAGATTCCTTCAACTTACAGATACTGGGGCTGGCACTCTGCATGGTTCATTCAGGCACTACATCAATGGACTCATCCCGTCTGATTAAAGCTGCTGATACACCTATCTCCAACGGGCATGCTGAGCCAGTTCTACCTCTTGAAATGTCCCCTAACCCCAATGTTTACCCTGTTTCTTCTTCTGTTGTCTATCCTTGCTCAAATGTAATCGAGACCTCTTTTGATGAGGTTCTCAATGCTGTTTTTCCTATCAATGAAATAAACGAAGATTTTGAGTATCTTGTTGTGCCTTACATTAATTTTTTAGATTCTAGTCGAACTTTTGATGATGATGATTTTGCAAATGAATAATTCTTAACTGGTCTAAATAAGGTTAATAATAAATAAAATAACCGCGTTCAAGTTAATGAAGAAGAGACTATTGTTATTTATCTCGGTTCTAATAGCCAACTGCGCGAGATTATGATAGGGGCCACCCTTGACGATCACGAGCGTGCACAACTTGAATAATTACTGAAGGAGTTCGTGGATGTCTTCGCATGGTCGTATGATGATATGCCTGGTATCGATCCTGAAATAGCATGGCACGAGATCCCCACTCTCCCAGATTACAAGCCGGTTAAACAAAAATTGAGAAAACTCCGCACCGAAGGGTCTCTCAAGGTCAAAGAAGAGGTGGTCAAACAGTTAAACGTGGGTTTCATTCGAGTGATCGAATATCCCACATGGCTAGCCAACATTGTACCTGTACCGAAATCAGGAGGAAAGGTTCGAATGTGTGTGGATTATCGAGATTTAAACAAAACCTCTCCGAAGGATGATTATCCGCTACCCAATATCGACATGATCGTGGACAACACAACCAATCATGCTCTGAAGTCATTCGTCGACGGGTTTGCCGGATATAACCAAATCAAGATGCACCCCGACCACCAAAAGAAAATCGCATTCATCACCCCATGGGGGACCTTTTGCTACACCGTTATGCCATTCGGTCTCAAGAATGCCGGGGCTACGTACCAAAGGGCTACCACAACCATCCTGCACGATCTGATTCACAAGGAGGTCGAGGTTTATGTGGATGATATGATTATCAAGTCCAAAATTATATAAGGTCATGTTCCCGCTCTCCGAAAGTTCTTCGAACGACTGCGACATTATCAGATGCGACTTAATCCACAGTAGTGTGTCTTCGGCGTTACAAAGGGAAAACTCTTGGGATTTATGGTCAGTAAAAAGGGGATAGAAACAGATCCTGCAAAGCTGAAGGCCATACTTGAGATGCCACCACTCCGAACAGAGAAAGAAGTCCGAGGTTTTCTTGGGAAATTACAATATATCAGCCGGTTCATCATCCAGCTAACCTCCATCTGTGAACCAATCTTCAAGCTCCTTTGAAAGGATTCAACCAAGGTTTGGAATGAGGCCTGCCAATAGGCTTTTGATCGAATCAAATAATATCTGACCCAACCTCCAGTTCTCATGCCACCACAACCTGGTCTCCCTTTGCTCCTATACCTAACCATAACCGACACTGCAGCTGGGGCTTTGCTAGCCCAATACCTTGAAGACTCCCGCAAAGAAAGAGACATCTATTATGCCAGTTGCAAATTGGCCGAGTACGAGGTCAACTACACTACTTTAGAAAAGGCATGTGTCGCACTTATTTGGGTCACCCAAAGGTTGAGACATTACATGCTCGCCTTCCCCATCAAGCTTGTCTCCCGAATGGATCCCATCAAATACCTGCTTGAGAAACCCGCCTTATTCAGTCAAATGGCCCGATGGTTGATGCTCCTAACCGAGTTCGATATCGCGTACGTCACACAGAAAGCCGTTAAAGGAAGAACCATCTCTGACTACCTTGCTAACTACCCTGTAGAAGAAACAGACGTCTGGATCTCCAAATTCCCAGATGAAAATATCCTCTGCACCACTCAAGACCGCCTTCGATGAAAAATGTTCTTCGATGGCGCTGCCAACAAAAAGGGATATGGCATTGGGATACTTCTGGTCGCCCCAGATGACTTCCACACTCCCATCGCCATAAAATTGGATTTCCCTTGTACCAACAACATGACGGAATACGAGGCATGCACAGTGGGCCTCAAGGTCGCTCTCAAGAAAGATATTCAATACCTTGATGTCTACAGGGATTCTGCCCTCATCATCGGTCAAGTGCTCAGAAAGTGGAAAGTCAAGGACGAAAAGCTCCAACCCTTTCATGCCCAATTAGAAGAGTTAGCCTCCTAATTCTGAGATATCACCTTCCATTACCTACCCTGAGCAAAGAATAACCTAGCCGATGCTCTCGCCACTTTGGCCTCCATGGTCGACATGCCCGAGGGAATAATAATGACCCCCTTCTTAGTTCAAAAGCAAGACAAACCGACCCATTGCTACCATATTGAGCTTGTCTCCACCGAAGACCCCGAACTAGCCAATTACTGGTACTATGATATCTGGTGCCTCCTCAAACATGGTAGGTATCCCGAGGGTTATAATAAGAAGGACCGAACAACCCTCTGAAGACTGGCCGCCGAGTACATCATCTGTCATAAAGCTCTACTTAAGAGGAATTTCGATGGAACTCATCTACACTGCATCGCAGGGGCTGAGATTGAGAAAATAATGCATAAAATCCACAGCGGGGAGTGCGGACCCTACATGAATGGTCATATGCTCTCCAAGAAGATCATTCGACAGGGATACTACTGGACCACCATGACCCAGGATTGCACCGCCTATGTCCGGAGATGCCTCAAATGCCAATAATTCTCCAATCTTCAACACTTGCCTCCGCGAGAATTATACAACATGACCTCTCCCTGGCCGTTCTCCATCTGGGGTATCGACATCATAGGAAAAGTTACACCAAAGGATTCAAACGGACATGAGTTCATCCTGGTCTCCATCAATTACTTCACCAAATGGGTCGAAGCTGAGTCATACGCAGTGTTGAATGCCAAGAAAGTGGCCAAATTCATTAAGAAAAATATCATTTGCCGATATGGGGTCCCGCGTGAGCTAGTGTCAGATAATGGGTTACACTTCAAGGCAGAAGTTACAGAAGTTGTCAACGAGTATGGGATTCAGAGACACAAATCTTCTCCCTGCCGACCTCAGACCAATGGTGCAGTTGAAGCCGCCAACAAGAACCTCAAAGCCATGATCCTCAAGATGACTGAAAGCTGTAGGGATTGGGCTGATCGGATCCCGTACGACCTCTGGGGCTATCGAAACTCAATCCGAACCTCTACAGGGGATACCCCTTACTCCCTGGTCTACGGCATGGAAGTTGTCCTCCCTGTGGAGCTAAAAATACCCTCGCTACGCGTCATGCTCGAAAGCAAGGTTAGTGAAGGAGACTGGTTCCAAAGCCGTCTTGATGAGCTTGCCCTTCTAGATGAAATAAGATTAAAAGCTCTTTATCATATACAGGGATACCATCGTCGAATAGCGCGATCATTCAATAAGAGAGTCAAGGACCGCGGTGTCCGGGAGGGGGATTTAGCCCTCAAAGAAATAATCGAACCCATCTGGGACCCAGAGAGAAATTCAAGCCCAATTGGAGCGGCCCCTACATTGTGAAGAAAATCTTATCCGGCGGTGCCGCCATACTCACTGACCTGGATGGGGAAGAGATGGCTCGTCCAGTCAATCTGGACCGTCTCAAGAAATTCTACCCCTAGTCCGAAATCTCGGCGCGCTACGACTCTTCTCATCCCCTTTCTATTCTAAAAAAAAAAAAAAAAAACTCTTCATTTCCCTCTACCCAAAACTACGTGGGCCTGATCCTCTACAAAAACTATTTTAAAACTTTTCAAAAAAACCCAGAGGTACGTAGGCAGCTCATACTCCTCACATGAGTGCGACCCTTTTCTTTTTCACAAAATACTATTCTTTTCTTACTTCCGAGAACGGCGGTTCATTCTAAAATTATTTGAGCAAAAGGATTATGTATGCCTTAGCAATCAATATAGATAATTCAAAATACAAAACTCATCGAAAGGCACAGCTGGATGATCAGAAACTTGTTTATTTCATTAATAAAAAATTACAGTACAGATTATATAAGAAAAAAGGACGGATAACTCCCTTCCCCGCCACCATAAAAAGCCAAATAAAATCCCCACATACATTCCCTATTACATAAATAAACTCCCTAGGAGTCCTACCCACAGCTACCCGAAGAGCCGGCACCCTCATCATCTACATCCTGAGGACCCTAAGTTTTCCCTGCCTGAATAGAGTGCCGCAAACATTCCATGGATCGATGAGCCTTAACCATCTTCGAAAAGACCACAAGACCCCTTCCATGGAGTCAGATAAAACAAACCATCTTTGACCAGTCTCTACTGCCAACATCTTGTTAACTACTTTCCTCCACAACCACCTCATATGATCTTTGGGGACATGGAAAACCTTCCCGACAGACTGAGAGGGACGGGTCGACGGACGCCGATTTTCCAACACAGACCCAAGCAACAGACGCAGGCGCTCAGTCAAATTTTCTACTAGAAAGAAATTTGAGGTCCGAAGGGGCACGACCTGCGCCTAGCCATATTGGCGCAGAAGCCGCCAAGGGAAATAAAAAGAAGTCTGGCTGAGACCAACCAGCCGCACATATGAATACTTTCCTAGCTCCAGAACAGGCTGCAACTGCCCCCACTAAGGCACTGACCAATACAGCCCACGAGCCCCATACTCCACAAACCAATTCTCCCAGTTCTCAACATACAGGCCAACGCGGGTGAAGTAGCGCGAAAAGAAGTTGGGTACGGCCGACAAAGGATATTCTGTAGGAGTCGACAAGCGAAATCTTTCAGACAACCACATGAACAGCATCATAAGGCTACCCCTTAAAAAGTCAGAACGACCTTCTCTCCAGGCATCCAGGCCATTCAGAGTCTCCGCCAATATCACCGTCGCAGGATTGCGACGGTATGATATCCATGAAGTAATGGCTGCAGTAATTTTGAAACCAGGCCCAGAACCATGGCTCCAGCATAGCTGGCATCACCTACTTCCCACAAATGCACAGACTGTAGCACCGCCTGGAGGGAGATCATTCTTCCAGCAGCCAATGACCTGGCCGTCGAAGGCGAGATATGAAGAAGCCCGACCAAACAAATACCTAGGGGAGTGGGAAAATTCGGGCAAAGCCGCAACAACACTGGGATTCACACCCAGTATGGTAGAAAATTCCTCATAGGTAGGACAAACTTCTTCCAACCCAAAGCGAAATACATGGTCTTCGGGGTACCAGAATTGTACCGCCGCTATCAGCATATTCCACTCAAAAGGCCGATTGCGCCACAAGGAGACTCGACGCATGTTGAAGGCATCATAGTCGACATTATAAGAGCACATAGCTTTCAAGGCTTCGAGGTAATTGACAAACTCAATGCCACCAGGGAGAGCCATCTTGCAAGACTAAAAGATAATGGGTAGGCAGATGAGGATGCAAAGGTGTGATGAGAACACTCCACCCTTCTCCCTTTTTATACTAAAAAATCCTCACAAGGGACATAATCCCTGCAGAAATCGGAAGGAATCCTACCCCACAAGGTACCAAAGGCTGAAGAGGGTACCAATCAAAGCCTTCAAATGATGGGACTGGACTAAACTGCCGATAGGCAGGTCAGGGTGCTTGCCGATCGCAACCCCCCATTTTTAGAAATTTCCTCCTTTCCTCTTTTGTCAAATCAGAAAAATCAATGAAAATAAATTGATATTCTAAAAAGAATTTCAAGAATCCTGTTTTCTCCTTATAGGATTCCCCTTTTTAAATAAAAAAGCTTTCCTTTGAAAATTCCAAAAATACTACTGTTTTACGGTCTCAGTAGCAAATTAAAAAGCGCATGAGCATGCATTCATTCATCATTAAATAAAAGATAGTCAAAAAACTCCATTGCATTGCATATATCTATTTTCTGTGTTACATTATTTTGCAGGAAATAGAAAGAAAAGCCAGAAACAACGGGACTCAGCCCGAACCCACAATTCATTCCCTCTCTCTTTCTCTCTCAAGAGCTTCCACCCCCTCGACGCGCTCTCTTCCCCCCACTATACCGATCGGCACTGCCCCCTTGCCTTCCCGAGGTAGCCCAAAAGTCCATGCCACTGCTGAATGGCACCCTTTATACAATGCCGACCGGCATCCCTCCTAAAATTTCGTACAAAAATCCCCAGAAAATACCACAAAACCTCGAAAAATCCTCGAAAAAATCCTGGGAGGGATTTAGAACCATTCTACGAAGAAAATTTTGCATTTCCTCAAGCGAAACCCCTCCTCCCCAGCGGAATCCTCAAGACCTAAGTGAAAACTCCTCCCGAAAAAGCTCTGAAAAATCCCTAAGGATCACCTGACCACTTCCCCAGCGAAATTCTCTTACGGCACCCAAAATAGGTTGTTCCCCCCCTACGAGGTCTCCTAAAAGGCTTCCCCAGCTATCAGCTCCCCAGCTCAGATCAGAATCACAAAGCTCTTTCCCTAGCAAAACTAAATTCTAATCCTCAACCACTCTTGGGTCAGAATCGGCCCCGGTCTTGGATCGTCACCTAAGTTAGGTCAGAATTGACCTCGATTCTCGGTCGTCACCACTCTTGGGTCAGAATTGGCCCCGGTCTTGGATCGTCACCTAAGTTAGGTCAGAATTGACCTCGGTCGTCACCACTCTTGGGTTAGAATTGGCCCCGGTCTTGGATCGTCACCTAAGTTAGGTCAGAATTGACCTCGGTCCTCGGTCGTCACCACTTTTGGGTCAGAATTGGCCCGGTCTTGGATTGTCACCTAAGATAGGTCAGAATTGACCTCGGTCCTCGGTCGTCACCACTCTTGGGTCAGAATTGGCCCCAGTCTTGGATCGTCACCTAAGTTAGGACCTCGGTCCTCGGTCGTCACCACTCTTGGGTCAGAATTGGCCTCGGTCTTAGATCGTCACCTAAGTTAGGTCAGAATTGACCTCGGTCCTCGGTCGTCACCACTCTTGGGTCAGAATTGGCCCCGGTCTTGGATTGTCACCCAAGTTAGGTCATAATTGACCTCGGTCCTCGATCGTCACCACTTTTGGGTCAGAATTGGCCCCGGTCTTGGATCGTCACCTAAGTTAGGTAAGAATTGACCTCGGTCTTCGGTCGTCACCACTCTTGGGTCAGAATTGGCCCCAGTCTTGGATCGTCACCTAAGTTAGGTCAGAATTGACCTCGGTCCTCGATCGTCACCACTCTTGGGTCAAAATTGGCCCCAGTCTTGGATCATCACCTAAGTTAGGTCAGAATTGACCTCGGTCCTCGGTCCTCACCACTCTTGGGTCATAATTGGCCCCGGTCGTGGATCGTCACCTAAGTTAGGTCAGAATTGACCTCGGTCCTCGATCGTCACCACTCTTTAGGTCAGAATTGACCTCGCTATACCTTTACCCTAAGCTCACAGATTCGGCTTTGATCCGCAGAATTGGTCATCCCCTGCACACTCCTTAGGTCCTCAGAATCGGCCTCGACCCTCTGAATCGGTCATACTCCCTCAAAGGCATCATGTGGTGTCTACTGACGGTCATCATTTGTCCCAAACTCACCCGTCGAGGGGCTCTATTGACACCCCATTCTATTACGCCCTGACTCTCCTTAGGTCCATAGTACCTCCCTTCATAACTGTAAACCCTGGTCATGTCCCGAGTACTGACCTGAAAGCCATCGGGCACTCCTCGGCTCAGTTTAACCCAAAAGTCAAACTCTTCATCTCGATCGAGACTGAATGAATCTTCGAAGGGTACTGAATTCCCTTTCCAACGGTCCACCCCGTGCGCAATTTCGACTTACCATGAGGACGAGCGGTTCGTTTGCGTTCGAAATCTAACCCAGAGGCCATCGGGCGCTCCCGGGCTCTGTTTGACCTAAGTCAACTCTTCAGATCAACTAAGGCTGAATGAATCTTCAAAGGGCCCTGAATACCCTTTCGAACGGTCCACCCCATGCGCGATTTCGACTTTCCATGCGGACGAACGATCCGTTTGACTCCAGGAGGCCACCGAGCATTTCCCGGGCCCAGTAGACCAAAGTCAACTCTCCAAACCGGGTCAAACTCTTTGGAATGTCGAAGTATATCTCCTAACCTTTCCAACGGTATGCCCCGTGCGCAATTCGGATTTACCATGCGGACGGACGATCCGTTTGCGTCCGAGTACTTCCCCGTCCAATGGATCGACAAACGCTTACGAGCCATATTTGACCCAAATTCAACTCCCGAACCCGGGAGAGGTCCAGGTACTTTCGAAGGTATCTGAATTACCTTTCCAACGGTATGCCCCGTGTATGATTCTAACCAATGGTTTGCCCTCGGCGGCCGATTTTCTGAAAAAGCGTAAAGCACACTGCCAATTGGCAGGTTCCAGACCCTGCCTATCGGCACCTTCCTGCCGATAGGCAGGAAGGGGTCTATGCCGATCGGCACTGACCTGAGCCTATAAAAGGATGTCTTCACCTCATTTGCAGGAGGAGCCCAGATCGGATAAAAATCCCTCTCAACGAATCCCAGAAACCTCTCTCGAAGGCAGTGTGATTTCAACTTCCAAATCCTCCTTTTACTCCCACTTTTCATCATCCCTTTCATCAAATTTGGTGAATTAACCACTCTCCATCATCATTCAAAGTTCAAGGGCTGCTCTCCAATATTCAAGATCAAGCTTAAGATCTTCAAGAAGGTCCAACTTTCTCAAACTCTCTCCTAAATTCTCTTGAATTCCCAATAACTTGTTTTCTTACTTAGCACTTTTATTATCTCATCACACACATCCTAATATACTTTTTATTTAGTATTATTTCACATCTCTTATTTTCATATAAATAAAACCCAAAAAATAAGAAAAAGAGGGTTTGCTCATAAATTCCAAATAGGGATTCTCACAATTTTTCCACACTCTTCTCACAACTAAAACACTTTTTCTACACACACACACACACACACACACACACACTCACAAATAAGAGATTCTCCATTTGGATTTATGGGATAAACCCCACCCCTCATTTTGTATGCGAACTACGTGGACTTTGATGCCTCTATAGGCTACGTAGGCGTCTCGGGGTAAAACCCGAGACTCGAGTCCTTTTTCTCACTTTTTACCTTATCTTCTATCTTCTTTTTTAATCCATTTTCCTTATATGCTATATACTTGCTCTTAGTGACTTTTTACTCCATATGCGTTATCGTTCCATTATAATGATCAACGTAGGGGTAATCGCGTAAATCTTACTTTTCTAATATTATTCTTAATATCTTTCTACGGATGACTCGCTTTATCTTTTCCATGATACAAGTCGAGGATTCCTACCTCCATTCTATATATATACACATGCACACATATCACGGGGGGCAACATAAGAGAAAATAGCAAATATCCATGAGAGATCGAAATGGCGGAATGGGTGCCTAACACCTTCCCATTTCGTAACTAAGCCTCGAACCCTTCTCGAATCATTTTGGTTTCGCACACACCAGTATTTCTTTGGATGCCATCCTTCGGGGTGGCTTCCCCTTTTTCTTTTGTCTGTTTTGAGTAAAATAGACTGGGGACTCTGAATCTCTCTATATTTTTTCACACCATAAACGATGTCGGCCGAAGCGCTCTCCCGAGAGGGACGCGCGGGTCCCGAAGGATCCTTTTCCTCCGCGACGGGGATCGGGGATAGCCACAACAGTAATTAAAATGCACGACCGTTCTTCATATTTAAGCTAGTGTCGTACTCCCTTGAGGACCGGCTCACCCCTCAACTATTGTGCACACCTAGCACTTTTCTATTTAACCCACCTAGTCACCTACTCCATAACTAGTTCTCGATAATATCCTTCCTGTCACACTAATCTAGCCCGAGTATGTTTAATATATGATTTATAAGTTATTTATTATATTAACTTAATTAACCATTTCTCATTTAGGACCATATAATGTAATCACGTGTTATATATAATCAATATAATTCACATTATGTATTTTGCCTGTATATAAATATCTGCACTATATATACGTATATATACGTATCATCATATTACAACATTCACACACATGCCGTAAATATATAACCATCCTCTCGAGTAGACACTCACCAGATGTTTCTCTACAATGCTATCAATCTTGGTATACTCATCCACCCAGACACCGGACACGGTTAGCTCCCCGAATCAGTGAAACAAAATAAACGCCGTGGAGGCGATCATAGTTCCCTTTAGAAATGAGACCAAATCATACCCAAGACGTCTCACCCCTAAATACGGACGCTACGACCTGGGGACTATACTCACCCTGCTCCTCAAGCCAGGGGATTCACCCACATCGCGCAACCTCCCATGATAGCACTAAAGGAGTATGTATTCATATAAATATTTTTCACATTAATATTTATAAAGCGAACAAATATATATATAGGGAAAGTCTATCCCCACACCCTTATATGCTTTCCCCACACCCTTTCAATGTCTAAAGACATTATTATCCTTCAAGCTTTTAACTTTTTTTTTCTTAAGCTAACTTTGAAAATAAATAAATAAAAATTTATAACTAACTTTGATAAAAAAAATAAAACCAACTAATTACATCTAATTTTGATTAAAAAAACCACAGACTTTGATTTAAAAAAAAAGGTACATCTAACTTTGATTAAAAAAAACTGCAATTAACTTTGATAAAAAAAAAGAAGCTACAACCAACTTTGATAAAAAAAAATACAACCAACTAATTATAGCTAACTTTGATAAAAAAAAAAGTTTAGAGTTAACTTTAATATAATCAAAGAAAAAGCTGCAACTAACTTTGATAAAAAAAAAGCTACAATTAATTTCGATAAAAAAAAGTTAGAACGAACATTGATAAATAAAAACAAGCAACTAACTATGGTAAATAAAAAAAATTACAGCTAACTTAGATTAAAAAAAATTATAGCTAACTTTGGTAAAATTAAAAAAAAAACTACTGGTTTTGATAAATAAAAAACATTACAGGTAACTTTGATAAAAAAAAGAAAGAGGAGATAAAAGTGTGACGCATGATTAATTAATTGAGCGCAACTAATTAATAAAGGTTTAAATACGGGTCAATTGGGTGAGTAAACGGGTCAATTGGGTGAGTCCGGGAATATTACCTTTATGAATTAGTTGCGCTCAATTAATTAATTATGTGTCACACCTTTATCTCCTCTTCCTTTTTTTTTTATCAAAGTTACTTGTATTTTTTTTATTTATCAAAATCTGCAGTTTTTTTTTTAAATTTTACCAAAGTTAGCTGTAATTTTTTTTTTACCATAGTTTGTTGTAATTAGTTGGTTGTTTTTTTTATTTATCAAAGTTCGTTCTAACTTTTTTTTTTATCAAAGTTGATTACATTTTTTTTTATCAAAGTTAGTTGCAGCCTTTTCTTTTATTTTATCAAAGTTAACTCTAAACCTTTTTTTAATCAAAGTTAGCTATAATTAGTTGGTTGTATATTTTTTTTATCAAAGTTAGTTGTAGCTTTTTTTTTTAATCAAAGTTAATTGCAGTTTTTTTTAAATCAAAGTTAGATGTACCTTTTTTTTAAAATCAAAGTTTGGTATGTTTTTTTAATTAAAATTAGATGTAATTAGTTGGTTGTATCTTTTTTTTATCAAAGTTAGTTATAAGTTTTTATCTATTTATTTTCAAAGTTAGCTTAGGAAAAGAAAGTTAAAAGACTTAAAGGGTAGTAACGTCTTTAGACATTGAAAGGGTGTGGGGGGAGCATATGAGGGTGTGGGGATAGACTTTCCCTATATATATATATACTACACAATCACCGCATATATATATTTAATTAATCCAGGCTACTCCGTGCACAATTACCGTAACACTAGCCGAACATTTCCAAGTCTATGTACCGACTTGTAATTTAAACGAATCGCACATTTATTTTATTTGTTCACTCAAGTTGTGTCACCCAACTAAATTACCCAGACTCGCCCATTCAGTAAAAAATTTCATCTTGTAGAACTTACTCCTCAAATTCCACTTATTAAGGTTAACTCCATTTCTATCTTGAATATCCCATAATTTATCATATGATCTTATAATAAATTAATTCAGCCAAATCCGTGCCTAAGCACTCGCAGCACTAGGCCCAAAATATCAGAGTCAATTTTCCTAACTCTAAACTTTAATTAACTACACATTAATTAATTTACTACCTTGGCGTCGCTCAACCAATATATTTGGACTCGCTCACTTGCCCCAAAAATACAATATTTAGAATTTATTTTTCAAATTCTCCTTAATAAATTTTGCACGCTTATTAAACTAAGGTTTTCAATTTACTCAATTTCAACCTTAATTCCCTTATAGACTATTTTCTTAATTATCCTAATACTTACTTGTCTCATTTTACGTAAACATAATCTCCACTTTAGTCCTAATGTCCTTATTATAGAACAACAATCAGAATCAATTAATCTAGGCAACCTCCAGCGAAATAACAACTAAAAATAACATTTCTTAAAATTTGCCCCACGAATCTGCCCAGATTTTAAAATGCCATTTTGAGGCATTTTGGAGTCGTTTTTGGAAAAAAACGTATCAGAGAACAAAATGCATAAAATAGGATTTTCTATGAGGCATCATGTACAGAATCGCCATTTTCGGAACCAAAACGTCAAAAAATAGTTTCTAAAATGACGGTTTAATTTACCCAATTTCATAGACTTCTTCAAATTCAAGATGTTGTTCTACAATTCAATCCTTCCCATCAAAACCCAATTTAGATATCAACTAACCCCAAAACCATATCATCTTATCACACCCACTATGATATGAATAGAAATCTGCAATTAATTTAAAAACAAGTTTAACCACTTGCCTTGGGGTTCATAGGGTCTAAATCCTTTAGTGTAGATGATGATTATTTGATGAAGAATGGCTCCCACGGTTTCTCCAATTGCACCCACTTTTGTCTCTCTCAATTGAAATTTTTTAAAATGTGTTATAGCTGCCACACCCTCTCACTTTTAAGGTTTAATAACTTAATCCCGCTTTTAGGCTTGTGGGCTTTATAAAAAGGGCCAAAACACTCTTATGTCAGCTTGGTTATGCCTAAAAATGCCCTTAGACCCATTTACTACCCCTGTGTACTCTTTTCTGACTATTTCGATCCATTCGGACTCAACTGTACACTCATAATTACCATCCGAATTATTTTACTAAAAGTTCTTATCTCGATCCCAATATAGTCTATGCCTGACTCCCGATTGGGATAAATAAATGTCATGTCACTATTGCTTGTTATGACATAATTAAATTATTACTATTCACTTTGTAAATTTAAATCCCACAAATATTAATCGTTTACTCACCAGATTAATATTCAATAAATATAAATAATAATTAATTGAATTCAATTACGACACACAAGTAATTTAAAATTAACCGAATTAATTAAATAATAAATGTCCAAAAATACGAGTTGTTACATAATCTTATCTACGGACCTCCAGAAATAATTCGGACCCAACCCGATCCCCAAAACCATTTAAATAAACATGCTTGGACAAATAGGGTAGCAGAACCGGTTCGGGTAGGGAGTGAACTGGTTCGCCCCTAGGAATTGGTCAAGTTAAGGCTGTAACATTTTGTACGAAGTTTTACCCAATTTCTCACCCCAGTATAGTCCCAAAATTCATCCCAACATAATTTAATCTTAACCTATAAATATCCACCATAATGGTATATATTTCCTTGATTCTATTCATCAAAGATTCATCCAAATCACGGGGTTTAATATCAAATTATTCTAGATAAATCGACCCTTTAATTCAACGTTTATCAACCAAATTTTCAGATTTCTAATTCAAGAACATCTCTATAATTAAATAAATTTCAGAATTATTTATCAAGAATCTATCTATTTTATAGGATTTATTTCACCAATTTCATATGGAATAATCATCATTCACTATCCATAATATTCTTTTTCCAAAAACCCATTTTGACAGGTAAATCTCACTCAAAAGTTCATATTAATTTTTCACCAATCATGATATGAACTAAAACATATAATATAATATCAAAGCAAGTTAAACGCTTGGCTTTAATTGTATAAATCTGATCTTGCTCCTTGAAATCCTCAACCCGGAATGATCCAAGCCTCGAAATTATTTAATCTTCCCCTGACATGGTGTTCTTGAATTTTCTCTTGAATTCCCCATCTCCTCTTGCCTCTCTCTCAAGCTAAGATGATTTAGAATGATTAGGGCTGTAAATGGATATTCGAAAATCCGCATCCGTCCGATATCCGAATCCGAATTTGCGGATATTTATCCGAAAATATGGAAACAGATACGAATATGGATACTCTATAAAAATATCCGAGAAAACGGATACGGATAGTACTAGTATCCGACACGGATAATTCGTATCCGATGCGGAGTATCCATTTTATCGGATATCCGTTTTATCGGATATTCGTATCCGTCAAACATATGTTTAAAATATCACTAATAATATTAGTATTAGTATTAGTATTACTAATAAAATAATTTTTAAAAAATCAATCGTTTATTCCCTTAAACAAAATAAGCATATACTCCACTAAAAACAAAAACACCCTAAAGTTATTATTTTATTGGGTCTATTATAAAATATCATGTATTAATATTTTGTTGGGTATATTATCATGGAGTTACACTAAAGTTACAATACACCCTATCACACACAACATACACCCCTAAAGAACATATACTCCACTCAAAACAAAAAAAAACTAACTTCATTTCATTTCTCTTTTGTACAAAATAAGAGAAAAGAAATCCTCATGTGGTTGTTCGTTAGTTTTCTTAATTATAAATAAATGTAAGAGTGAAACAAAAAAGAATGTAAAAGAGAAACATAATAGAATGTAAGAGAGAAACATAAAAGTAAAGAGATGATTTTGATTGTGAGGATAACTGGAGTTAACAACATATATATTATATACAAAATAAAAATGTATACTTATTAAAATAAAAATATCAGTATGTTTTAAAGACAAAAGTTCCATGAGGTTATCATTATAAAAAAAAATTATTTAATCTAAAAGGTGCATATTTATTTCTACTGTCATGGAGTGCGACTGTTATTTTTTTTGGATGGCTTGAAGATTATATGGTTGTAAAGTATGGATGACTTTAGGCCATATTATCATTATGGAATGATACTATTATTATGGAATCCATAATTGTTAGGAGGCAGTAATTTTTTTCTATATTTGTTTGGATTGGATTGGATTTTATTGGATTAGATATTTTAATAGTTATTTTTTGTGGTGACTAAATAATGTAAACGGATACGGATATTATCCGAATCCTAGGTATCCGAGCGGATACGGATATGGATAGTTATTTTAACTATCCGGACGGATACGGATACAGATATGGATAGTACATTCAGATAGCGGATACGGATATGGAAAATATGGTATCCGATCCGTATCCGTCCGTTTACCAGCCCTAAGAATGATATATGGCTGCCTCCCTTCTTTAAAACCCTTTTATCTTCCCCTAATCCCAAAATTAAGTTAAATAATAACATTAAAATGATCTGAATACACCCGTACGGTCCTGTATAGCTTAAAAAGTCTCCATAACCCGATTATAACCCCCGGGTACCCAATTTTGACTATCTCGACTCATTTTGGATTATCCGTGCACTCGAAATCTCCATCCGAGTCACCTATCATCAATTAACAATCTTATTCTCAACACGACCCCACACGCATGTCATGAGTAAGATCCTATCAACACGTCGCTTTTACCCACATATGATGTTATTTAAAATAACGCAATTTCATTTATTTATCACATAAGTAAATATAATAATACATAAAGATCAATATAATATTCGCTAATTAATATTTATTCAATTTATTTTGTTTCTCAAATTAATTAAATTATGAGTACACGTGTAATTTAAATATTTTCAAAAGTATGGGGTGTTACATACTTCCCTCCTTACAAAGGAATTTCGTTCTCGAAATTCGAATATGTCTGGTACCCAAAACTTTGGATCTTTAACCACAAGACATCCTCTAGTACCCAAAACTAAATCATAGTAATATTATGGTGCCTCTACTATATCACCGCTAGTGGTACCATCTTGTCTAAAGGCCTATTCACTATGGCCCAAGACCAATGACAAGTCTGTTCAAATCATTTTATACTGATATACTCCATAATTACTAAGGTCTCACCTTGATGACTATACGCAAAACTATCGTGAACCTGCTAAAAATGCACCAATAAGACGAGCCTCTACGCCACTAACTAGAATCTCAAAGATAGAAAACGGCTAAACAATCCATGAAATACTCCACGGCTGCTGCATCTTCGATGACCTGGAAGGATCCTCATGCTTAGCGACCCTATGGCTCGACACCTAAAAGTTTTGAAAATAATTTTAACACGGGTTAGAGCCCAAAACCTTTTAAAAATATTTTGCAAGTGATTAAAATGTATAAATAAATATTTGTTCATTCTTCCCTATTTAAATTGGTGTCACACTCACATGAGATAAAACTCACCCATCAACTATAGTGCGCACCTAAAGCATGCATTTTAACTCTTAATTATGTTATCCTGCCTAACTAGTCTCTAATATCCTTAAGATCATACACTACCTTGTATCAGGTGTATTTTATAATTAATTTTTCCATCCGTTTCATAATTATAATTCTCGATTATAATTAATCAATTCACATCAAATAGATTTTAACAATTATAATTCTCAGTTATAATTTATGAATTAATTCCAAATAGCTTTCACTAGTTAATGAATTAATATTCACACTTCACTATCTCATGCCAGTATATAATTTTATGAACACATATATGTCACTCACTATATACATATAACTGTCACTATATACATATAACTGTCATCCCTCAAAGTAATAACTCACTGGAAGTGAATTTCTAAAATGCTATCATACACCAGGGCATATACACATCATCCTGGGCCATCTGGTCGGACTCTCACACCGAACCCTAATAAAATCATAAACGTATTGGAGGTGGTTATAAGTTCTTCGATAGTGAGTCATAACCATATCCAAATTACCTCACTTCGAACTTAAACCTCAAAGGGCACATGTGAACATACTTAGCCAGGTATATTTTTCCAGGAAAGATCACTCACATCGCGCAACCTCAGATGATAGAGCTAGAGTGATATGTTCACATAATTATATAATGCACACAATATAATATATATATATATATATATATATATATATATATATATATATATATATATATATATATATTGTGTCTCTATACCCGTATATATTTTCTCAATAATTCCAGCTAACCATGTTTATTACTCGTGGCACTAGCCCAACATTTTTCGAATATCATTTCCATTCTCAATTACTTAATTATCCACTTAATTAATTAATTGATTATCATAATATTATTTTGGACATGTAAAACTCTCAATCAACCTGTATCCCTATTTTTTCAAATTTTCCATCACAAATTCATTAATTAATTCCCCGATAAAATTCACCCAAAATACTCTAATTTTCACTTCGGATAAAATTCTCAACTAAACTAAGCCATAGTATCCATTCATGTAATTTTCCAGAAGTCCTAAAATATCTCCGGACATCATAATCTAATTTTTGAATTTAAATTAACAACAGTTTTCATCAAATAAGCCAACCTGTATGTAACAGGGCAGCGGAACCGGTTCGCCCCTGCAGACTGTAACAGTGTGTCCCAAATTCGTTGTTAAGTAAGTTCAACCCCAAATCCATGAGTCCTAACATCACATTCTTCAATAAAATTCAATTACCAATAATTTTGAACATGGAATCGATTTATTTTGAATATATATCTCTCTAGATATGATCACTTTATGGACTTTAAAGGAATTCTCTACATATAATAAAAGTGTCCCTGTCTTATAGCAATTTATCAATTTCAATCTTCAGAGTTCGTTATACATCTATCACTATGGGACTCAAATTATAAATTTCAATCATAAATAATCACACATATAATTTTCTGAAATCATTTGTTAAAAACCCCATTTGTATATGAATTCTACCCAAAAATCAATTCCCAATAAAGATATGAATTGAAATTGAACACATAAATCAATAGTAAGATAATCACTTACCTTAAGATTCATAGTGTCTGAATTTGATTGAAAAGTTCCTTCCTTTCTTAATCAATTTGATTCTCTCTACAATTTTCCTTTATACTCTGAAGTTTTTCTCCTCTTTTCTCTTCACTTTCTCTCTAACCTTTTGTTTTACTCAAAGAAACAATTTGTATTTGTAACGTGATTGTTTGTTTCCCTTAAAACCTTCACTTTATAATATCAATCTAGAAATTGCCTCTTCATGTTCCATTAAAAAGACCCAAACAACCATATACTAGTCCCGATTAGTCTAAAAAGCCCCTGAGACCCAAACACTACCCTTGGTGCTTAATTTTGACTATTTCCAGATCAACTGTGCACTCGAAATTATCATCCGAGTCACCGATCATCAATTTACCATCTTATTCTCAACACGACTCCATACGCGCGTCCCTAATAAGATACTATTAACCAGTTGCTTTTACTCACTTATGACATAATATAAAATAATGCAATTTCATTTACTTATCACACAAGTAAATATAATTTCACATAAAAATTAATATATTATCGCTAACCAATATTTATATAAATTCACTTTATTTCTCAAATTAATTAAATTATTATGACACGTGTAATTTGAATATTCTCAAAATTATGGGGTGTTACATACTTCCCCCCTTGGAAAGTAATTTCATCCCCAAAATTAGGATAAGACTGATAGTAAAACTCCAAATCCTTACCCATATGTCATTCGAATGTAACCAACATCGTCTCTTGATAACGTTTTTGTGCGGCCACTGTACACCTTCTAGTGGTACCATCCTGGCTGAAGGCCTACTTATTACGACCCAAGATTATCGACATGTCTATTCAATCCTTTCATACTGTTATACTCCATCATTCTTAAGATCTCACATATACTATGATATGCAAAACTATCATAAATCCATAAAAAAATACTCCCATAAGACGAGCCTAGACTCCACTGGCTCTATCACCTCCATTTTGGGGAAAGGCCTCATTTTCCTAGGTGTCAACTTCCCTTCTTGCCATCGTTACATAATTCCTTTCATAGGAGAGACCCTCAATAATTTATGACCATGCATGCTAGTCTTTAACGCTTTGGTTCATGACGATGTAACTCTTACGACGATCTTGAACTATACTAACATAAATTCGATTAACGCAATCCCTGTCGGTTGACTCTAAATCACGTCCAACCCGCGGAACATATTATTTCTCCACCTTTAACCAATAACAGGGCGGAGGATAATGCCTCCTATATCAAGCCTCAAAAGGAATTTTTCTAATAATGGCTGACACGAGTTATTACACGCAACTCTACCCATGGTAATTACTCCTCTCAATTACCTTAAAGTCCATAATACGCATTTCTTGCATTCTTCATCATCCCATTTTTCTCGTTTACTCCTCGGTCTACGGGTAATATGTCATGCTCATATCACAAATTTTCCCCCATCGGCTCCTGATAATTCTAATAAGAGGTGGGATTCAAGGGTCTCATCCTAATTCACAATAATATTGGGTGACACCTTGTGCCAAATTATTTTATCTTCTTTAATGAAATGAGGGACACACTGCTCGATAGTGTAACTACAACAATTTAATAATAACTCCTCCCTCTCAGTTAACCCATTTCACCAATCCAGAGGGAATCTCGACCACTCCACGATATTGGTAACTCACAATGAACTTAATCAGTCTACTTATCCATTCTGTCACTAGAACCATCATTCATTGAAAAATTTTGGCGAATCATCTTGGACCAATCCTTTTCCTATCCACGAGTAGTGCATCTGGAGACAACTTCACTATGTCTCACTCCACACCAATTCACAAGGTCAATATCCCACATCACGTGGTACATCTTAGTCCCTTTTATGGAGTACTTCAAAAATCGTGATCCCTGTATTTGCTCTAAACCGCGCTCTTTCTGGGCCCTCCTTGCTTATTAAAATCAACATCCTACTTATGCGTAAGCCATCCTCAAAATTTAGCCGAGTACCCCTCTGGTCTAATTCCCAAAACTATTGGACCCTCCCTTAGCCATAGAGATCTCTCGTCTCAGACTCCATAGTCTTTCAACCCATCTCGGGCATGATAATCCTCTATGCTATAAATTCGAACTATTTCCTTCCTCTTACCGAGTTCCGACCATTATACTGTTCTAACTCTGTTTCCAAGTGCCCTATAGGCATACTTCTCATGCTTTTATTACCATGTCCTCTTATCCTGAATGATTCTAAAAATCCAACTAATTAGGGCTGCCATGCACCCTATCTTTCATGAAGAACTACACAAACATTACAGATATAACATACTTACCTTAAGCTCGGCCCCACATATCTGGTGTATCGGTTACCCACTAATCGTGACTTAAATATCCTCAATATTTCCCACCTATCCACTCGTGGTGTAAAAATTTCCCAGTGCTTCCTATTGAGAACTACCCGAATCCACTGGTCTGATATCGTATAATATAGTTTTTGAGAAGTCCTAAATCATCCTTGGACATCATAATCTAATTTTCGAATTTAAATTACAAAACTTTTCATCAAATAAGCCAACTTGAACCAGTTTGGCTTGAAGGTGAACCGGTTTGCCCTTACCGACTACAACAGTGTGTCCCAATTTTTTTTTCCAGTAAGTTCAACCCCAAATCCATAAGTCCTAACATCATATTCTTCAATAAAATTCATTACTAACAAATCTAAAGATGGGATCGATTTTTTTAACGTACATCTCTCTATATATGATTACTTTATCGACTTTAAAAGAATTCCCTACATATGATAAAAGTCTCCCTATCTTATAACAATTTATCAATTTTAATCTTCAAAGTTCATAATCCATCTATCAATATGGTATTCAAAATCTAAATTTCAATCTTAAATAATCACACATTTATTTTTGTGAATCATTTGTCAAAAACCCCGTTGGTATATGATTTCCACCCAAAAATCAATTCCCATTCATGATATGAATTGAAATTGAACACATAAATAAATAGCAAGATAATCACTTTCCTTAAGATCCGTAGTGCCTAAATTTGATTTAAAGGTTCGTTCCATTCTTCTTCAATTTGATTCTCTCTACAATTTTCCTTTAGGTTTCCTTTAGACTCTTGAGTTTTTCTCCTCTTTTCTTTTTACTTTCTCTGTAACCTTTTGTTTTACTTAAAGAAAACTTTTGTATTTGTAAAGTGATTGTTTGTTTCCATTAAACCCTTCATTTTATAACATCAATCCGGAAATTGCCTCTTAATGTTCCATTAAAAAGACCAAAACACCCATATACTAGTCCCGATTAGTCTAAAAAGCGTCTAAGACCCAAACACTACCCCTGGGTACTTAATTTTGACTATTTTGACCATTTTCGGATCAACCGTGCACTCTAAATAATCATCTGAGTCACCCATCATAATTTTACCATCTTATTCCCAACATAACCTCACACCCGCGTCCCGAATAAGATACTATTAACCTGTCGCTTTTACTCACTTACGACGTAATATAATATAATGCAATTTCATTTACTTATCACACAAGTAAATATAATATCACATAAATATTAATCCATTTCTTGCTAATTAATATTTATATAAATTCATTTTATTTCTCAAATTAATTAAATTATTGGGACATGTGTAATTGAAATATTCTCAATTTAAATATTCTCAAAATTACGAGGTGTTACAAAATGTTAGACTTTAAAAACTGCGGTTGGTAATGACGTAACTCTTATGAGGATCTTGAACTACACGAAATAATTTCTGATTAGCTCATTCTATGTCGACGTACTCTAATCACGTCCAACCCACAAAACTTATTATCCCCCATCTCTAACCATCCAGAGAGCGGATGACAAGGTTTTTCACACAAAGCCTCAAAAGGCGCCTCATAAATAATAACTTGGTATGAGTTATTACACGCAACCCTACCAATGATAATTACACTTCCCAATTACTCTAAAATCCAGAATACGTATTCCCCGTAGTCTCTAACATTTTAGTCACCTATTTCGTCTACTCTTCAGTCTACGGGTAATATGTCTTGATCAAAACTCAACTTAATCTCCATCGCTTCCTGATAATCCTTATCAGTTGTGTAACTTAAGGATAGGATCCTGATCCACAATAATTTTGGGTGGCACCTTGTGTCAGTTCATCCCCTTTCTTCAATGGAATGTTGGGCTCACTGCTCGATAGTGTAACTCACCCAAATTCATAATAACCGCTCCATCTCGATCAACCTAATTCCATAAATCTCAAAGGAAATATAGATCTTTTCACGATGTAGGTAACCCAACACGAAACTCTATCAATCTGCCTATTCATTCCATCCCTATAATTCCTAAATATTGTAAAATTTTGATTGATCACCTCTGACCAACCTTATTTTCCTCAACGAGTGGTGTACCTGGAGACAAATTCACTATGTCTCTCTCCACACCAATACACATGCTCTATATCCCACGTCATATGGTAAATCTTACTCCCCACCTTGGGGTACACCAAATACCGTGACCCATGCGTCTACCTTAGAACTGTGCACTTATCGTGTCCTTCTTTTTTTGCCTAGTAGTATCAACATCTTATTTATGAGCAAGCCACCCTAAGAATTTAATTGAGTACAACTTTGCACTACTTCCCTAAAACTGTTATATCCTCCCTTGGCAAAAGATATATTTTTCCCATGTCTCCACAGTTTTTTAACCCCCCTCGAGTGTGATAGTTCCCCTTGTTGTACCCATATCCAGATTATTCCTCCTCAACAAGGTTCAGTCCCTTTTAGTTTTCCAACTCTGATTTTACTATCCCCACGGGCATACGGTTCAACATATTTATTACCACATCCCCTTTTTCTAAAAAATTTAAAATTCGAATTAACCTGGTCGCCCATACACCCTATATCTCGTGCATATCAGCACAATCATTACGGGCGTAAAATATTTATCTCAAACTTGGCCCCGCATCATCGTCGTGGATATATAGTAAAGATATTCTCGATTACCCTATTAATTGCGACTTAATTATCCTCGAGATTTCCCCATCTATCAACTAGTGGTACTAACACTCCCTGGTGCTTCCTACACAACACTACCCGGCTCTGCTAGCCCTTATATCATAAAATAGCTCTCAGTTGAATGTATTTTCTCCACACATACATTAGTTATCATTCAAACTGATGCCCTAGCATCCAACAATGTCTCCCAACAAGAAACTCTCTCTATGCACTATCACCTATCATCGCCTGTCATTGAGATCCTTTGGCCCAAAACACATAATCGGGACACTAAAAATCCTATCCACCGACGTGTAAGTGTAATTCTCCGCTCCCGCATCTCTAAAGGATTCATACTATATAGTGCTCTTACTACCATTAAGTTCCCAACTTCAAATCAATAACAAGCTCAATCTCTCCACTCAGTGATAAACCCGATATCCCCTTAATCACATCAGTAAATTCCCTATGCACCGAGATCAAATGTGATGAGACAACTATACTCGCGGAAGTCTATTCTTCATTATAATATCTATATGCAGGCTCTCTTTCAGGTGAGGCATTGCTAAAATAACACATCTCCCCCTAAAACAACGAACATGATAGTCTTACTGTCATAGTCCACCATCGCTCAAACCATCGTTAACTAGTCTATACCCAGGGTAAAATCATACTTGCCTATCACATCTATCCAAAATGAGTAGATCTACAAAAATATATCCTCCCAGTTTTTACATTCGCTCCCCTGCAGATGGAACCAAAGAGAAACCCACTACCCAATGGTAAGTATATACATACAGTAGTAATGATAATGATAGATCCACTAAATCCGTCTCATACGTGAATCTAGCGCTAATAAAATACTGTGACGCACTCGTGTCACATAAAATTTATCCCATTTACCGTGGACATATACTCACGTCTAAAATGAACTAAAACTGTTGTATGTATCGCCCCTGTTGGACATCCTACTCCTATCCCATAACTCACTATGGACAGGATCGACGCATATGGTCATGCTCTCCACATATAAAACACCTTCGTGTGTGATTAAAGTGTCATTGGCCCCGTTGGCCATGTTGGGGTTGCCCTACTCTCGGGCCTTGGTAGTCTCGGGCTTAATGGCTACCCCCGTTATTCCCTTGGCTCCGCTAGCCTTTTGGAAGATGCTATTGGCCCTGTCTAAATCCACCATCACTCGATTGGAATTCCCTTGATCTGAGTCATTTATTTGGATTCCCCTTTTGGGCACTCCCACCACGTTGTTCCACTAGCACCGATACACCGAGTCATACTTTGGTGGCTAAATTCTCCACGTGAGTCCATCAACAAACTTAAGGACCCTTTTTCTCCGTATCAGCCTCGTCGAGTACGAAGTTCTTTAAATGAGTAAACTCTTCCTCGTACTCGGTCACTGTCTGGACCTCCTGTGATAAGCCCCAAAGCTTCCTTTGCATCTCTGTCTGAACAACGGATGAATGGACCTGTGGTCAAACAACGCCCTAAATCCCTCAATATTTATAGTATATCTCTCCTCAGATGTGTTGATTGACTCTCACCAGTGCAACGTTACTCCTGCGAACCTAAAAGTTGCCAAAATTTATTTATGAATGTCACAGCACTCTACCATATGGAAATGCCTTTGAATGTCCTCCTTTCATTGACTATCTAATACCATGTTCGCATTTCCTAAAAATTCAATGGATTGCCCTTCTGAAAGGCTCCTCTGACTCTCTCCCATATTGACTAAATTAGGTGAGCCAGAATTAGCGCCACCGTCAACTGTGGTGGCGCTTGGGGAAAATAGACGTGCCCTAGTGTTCATTGCAACATTAATTACCTAAGAAATCACCTTTGTCGCGGTCGTCGTCCCCTGAATACTCTGCGGCTCCAGCTGAGCCTCTCCTCCTGTGGTCCTCCTAACAACTTTCACTGGTCGTCCTCTATTATTCGACATACGAAACCCAATCGAATTCGTATAAGATTCACTTCAATTATACATAATAACAAGAGATGTAAATTGTAATAAGAATTGACGGTTCTAAGCATGGGGCTCTACATCAAAGAAAAGCAACCCTGAAGACGTAGTAAGTTTGCACAGATCCTAAGGACACTAGAACCTGATGCTCTGATACCATCTATGACACCCCGCCCATTCTAATAATGGGTGATCAGTCCTTTATTATGAGAAAATATTTTTTTTAAATATTATGTTAAATCTGATTTTTTTGGTAATTTTTATCACACAAATTAGTGTCTAATTAATTCCTAAATGTGCTTAAAAATTATGTGAAAATTTGTAAAAATTATGTAGCATGTGTGAATCAATCCACGTGGCTAAATTTATAATTTTACCCTTCTATGGCATGATATGGCATGGTCTTGCTACTGGGTTAACTTTATTGATGATGTTTCTAGAGTCAATTCTCAAAGTATAAAAATATTCTAACTTTTTGAACATCCCAAACTAGTATAGACTCAAACAAACCTAGGGAGTTAATTAGTTGGGTGTTTCAGTTGCAATACGCTGGTCATAAATGTCAATATATAACAACATTCAACCTAATCATTTTTTTCCATCTCTAGTAAGCCTAGACGTCCAACTTGGATTCCTCCTCATAAGGCTTAACATATCATGGTTCAGTTAAAACAAATTGATAATCCTCGACAGTGACGATAATGTCTAAATGTCTTTTCTAGTGTATGAAATCCATTCCACTAAATTTGTTTTCCTTTAAGATGAAAGAAAGTGGTTTGAGCCCGTTTTCAAATATAAGAATCATCATTGAAAAAATTATTTTTGATTGAATATATGAGAATTAAACTTTTGGTTAAATTTTTATTTAGCTTCCCTCTACCGCTAATTAAAATCAGTGCCTTCTAGCATTCAAATTCCTTTGTGAAATGAAAAATCTTGTTGGCGGATTAAACCATTTCACCATGAATTAAGAAAACATTACATATTTTGATTATGTTACTCGGACAGTCCAGGAAATCTCTATGTAACATAATTAAAATTTTGACCTTTTTGGTCCCACAATAAATGATAGTGACTCCGTTGGGTAGGATATCATAATTAAAAGTTTTGCACTCGGATAGTTCTTTAAATTAAACCCTCTCGTGCAAAACTTCCCCGTTGAGGGTATCGGACACACTCACATTTAATTTTAAAGAACTATCAGTTAGGAATTTTAAAATCCCGTGATGTTGTAATGGATTGGAGAAGAAAATCATGTTAACATGAGGAATTAATCACATCACCTTATAAATACTGATAAAGACTACGATATTTATTTTAAAACCCGTCTCCCACTTAGTATTTTGAACTTTGGGGTATTAACACAAAAGTAGTTCAATTTTAATTTCTTGAATCAATTGAATGATAATATCTCGATTTCTTGTACAAATTAAATCATCTGATCTCACAATTTTATTTTTCCAAAATAAATATTTTTAATGAAAATAAAATTCTCCAGACAAAGATTTAATTTATACTATAAATTAATTACATGATTTAATTCAATTTAGAAGAGATAAATATTTTTTTCCCAAGAAAAATCGTGATCTAGGTCGGTCGTAAAATTACTGCATGTTGTTTATAGTAATGTGGGTTCATAATTAATTTAATAATTAACATATAAAATCTTCACTATACTAATATGAGATGATAGGTATCTTATCAACCACAAATAGGTGCAATTATATATCAAAAAGGAAACATAAATCCCTTTCCATCATGGCCAAAATTTTATTCTTATGTAGACCACTTTAAGACAAAAAACAACTTGAAGAAAGGATCATTAAAAACTTAAATTACGGAGAAAATTATAGCTAGAAGCCACACAAACTCCACCGCCCCATGTTAAAACTTGTGGGCACGCTAAAGAGGGTTCTGGCCGCGCCTTGTCTTTTCTGATAATCTTTTAGGGTTGACTGCCCTAATCAAATTTACTTCATTTTGAATCTTCCCATAACTTTGAAAACGCCATTATTGGACCTTCAAACTTGAGAAGAAATCGGCCAAATCACATGGAACTTCCACCACAATCAAGTCCCATTGCAATATAGAATTAAAGAGCATAATACCAATTACATTCCTTTAAAAACTCTTACATCAATTTATGAAAAAAATAAAACAACGTAATTATTGCAACCAAATCGAATCTAAGAAATGTAACCACAGATAAACCACCGTAAGATTCATGCACATAATAAAATCGAATCTAAGAAATTTAACCACATAAAACGCCATTATGTGAATGTTTTAATCCTCATAATCCTTGGGATTAAGAATTTATTCACTCATTTCAAACTTGTGAGATTGTGCAAGTTTAATCTGGCTAGCACCTAAACTTGAATATCACAATTGGTTATGTTCAATACATTCCTGATGTACCGGTAAAATCCTCTTTGCACTACTAGATAAGTTACTGAACCATCAGACATGTTTTCGAAGTCAAAATAAACTATTAATACTGTTCATGCAACTTTACCGATAACATATCAACTCCCTATCTAGGATGTGAAGTGTTAAATTATATTACAACAGAAAATATGATCTTTTGTGATTGGGTCGAATCCAACTCACCATAATTCTTACTGCTTCCAATTGACCAACATATGCAAGATATTTTAACGAATATAAAACATTCTCACAAACATGATTCATATCTCAAAATTAGCTAAAACCAACCATTATTAAAGAATAATAAATATCATAAACATGGTTTTAATAATAAAACCCAACACATAGTCCCTCCTTAACATGAAGTATATTCTTTAATCATCATAACTCATATAAAAGGGGCATGTGTCATTCATTAAGTAGCTTCTATGGAAGAGGCGTGTCCTCCTTGAGGGTGTGTGCTGTGCCACCCTCACACTATACAAACTATTTTCTTCCCCATTCTAATTCAACTAATTCATCATTTGTATTATTATTATTATCATAATATTGAGAGTGGGGATACATAAAACTTGTAAAATCTATGGCCCTGATGATTCATCAACTTCGTTAGTGGAAACTGAATCCCCCTTCTGTGGATGTACACCAAATGGTTGAACCACGCATATTTTGGTGTTTTTTTCTTCTCTTATCTCTCGATTTACATTTTGTTTTATATGCTCTTGCTTATTTATTCATAATCTCTATTAGTTATTTTTCATAATTTAATTCTTAAAGCTTCATATTAATTTACAACATCAATAATTTCCCCTTCAACATCCTTCAACTGTTTTAAGGTTAACAATTTGTACTCTTTGAATACATTTACTTTCTTGTCCATTTATTTGACCAGAGTGTTATTCCCTTACTCTTTTTGACCTTTTTTTTTTCTTTGGAACTCAATTTCTTAATTCCGGTTACTTCATACTTCCACTTTAATTTGGATTTAGTTTGAATTATTTAGTCGATTGATTTCCATATTCATTCACTTTCACATTTTGACACTTAGGTAAAAAGTCGTCTTAACTGAGGCATTCAAAAGGATAACACAATTACCGATTTTTTCATGAGTTGTATTGAAGATTATTATTGACAAATATGTTATTAACTAATTAATTTAGGGGAGGATGATTAAGTATAAGACCCAAATCAATCAACAAATAAAAGTTGAAATGAACAACTAAAGAGCTACCATAAGCTCTATGAGAAGTAAAATAAACCACGGGGGAGAATAAAACAAAAGAGTAAAGAAAGTAATATTTATTGAGGCGTTTAAATGGATAATAAAATTGCTTCATTTTTGGTGACTTTTTAAAGATGATTTATGATAAATATTGATTAAAAAAATATGGGGGCAGGCTGATTAAGTATGAGACACAAATAAATCATTAAATAATAGATAAAATGAACTAATAAAGGGCTATTTTAAACGATATGAACATTGGAATAAAGTAAGAGGGAGTAGAAATCAAGAAAGTTTATAACCCTTTTTTTTAATCTTCGAGATCATCCTCAAAGATATTAGGAGATATATAATGGAGTTGAGGATTTCTCGAAGAAGGTGGTAGTTGTTTCTTTTAGGATTGTCTTTCCTAATGATTCATTACTATCTCAACTAAGAAAGGAACGAACATTATTGATGATTTGATGTCGAGGATCGAGAATTATGCAAATGTTGGAGATAGCGATGGACATATCAAGGTAACTAAAAATGGATGGAAAGAATGCTAAGAGACAGTCTCAACTTTGAAGAGTAAATAAAAATTTAATTCAATGAAAAGATTCAATAAAATTAACACCATTTGAAATTCTTTTATTAATAATATGTTCACCAAAGAAGGATAAATAGTTCTTTAAATGGTTGAGAGAGAGACGACCAGGGACCCAACTAAGTGTTATTTAGCATTAAGATGACCGGGGAACCAATTAAGTGTAATTCAACATTAATGTGCTATATTATAAGGACCATGCCCACAAGATGGAGAACTTCAAGTCCATCAAATACCACCTCGAGGATCCAATGCAATTTTGACACCAAAACAATTATGTGTAAAAAATGTGGCAAAGGATAAAGTGGTAACATATTAACAAACTGAAGGCACTAATGATGATGATAAGTTCACTGCCATTTACGAGACGCCTAGCCCTAATCAGATCAAGGGTAGTGCCTTCGGTATGGATATGAAAAGGAAATGACAATCATGAGGGTGTTTCAAGTATATCCTTGCAATCCAGTGATCAATAAGCTTTGACTACCAGAAGAGGTCGATTGTACCAGATATATCTCCTCACCAACGAGGATTGGGTGGGAGTTGGAACCCCCATCATGATGCATTAATGATAATGGTGATCATTGCAAACTAATATGTGGACAAACTCCTCATTGACCATATGACTTCATCAGAGCCGAGGGTGGTTTCCCACCAATTTAATGGTTTTAAATTTCAAGTCCCCCCTCGTCTTTCTTGAGGGTGAATGGGGTGTCGTCCCCACCATTTACCCTCATCATAGCCGAGGGTGGTTTCCCACCAATTTAATGGTTTTAAATTTTAAGTCTCCCCTCGTCTTTCTTGAGGGTGAATGGGGGGTCGTCACAACCATTTACCCTCATCACAACCGAGGGTAGTTTCCACCAACTATGATGTTTTAAATTAAGTCCCCCCTCGTCTTTCTTGAGGGTGAAGGGTGGGTCGTCCCCACCATTTACCCTCATCACAGTCGATAGTGGTTTAACGAGGATAGCAGTAATCACACTAGAATTAACAAACATGAGGTGAATGGACAATATGACATTTTCATTAACATTTCAAGTGTTCTATTGGAACAACACATTCATTACAATTGTGGTTCGATAGGACATTACATTATTGATAGTATTTCTTCAAGTGGTCTGCATTCCAGGGGTTGGAAAAGGGTTCCTCCTCAAGGTTCTCTAGTCTGTAGGTTCCAGGGACAACTTCATTAATGACCCTATATGGGCCATGACAATTTGGGTGGAGCTCGTTAGGCTTTTGTGTAACACCCCGTCCGCCCGGGGAGAGCGAACGGAGCGCTAATGCGATAAAATAAATCCAAATCCACAAGTGACAAGGTATAGAGTATCTAAATAAACCCACAATAATATAAATCCACTAATCTTAATCTCTTCAATTACAACAAGACTCTCGAATTAAAATTACAACTATCTAACTCGAAAAATAAATACAAATCTTCAATGCTCTATACATCAAAATAATACAATTATTTCCCAAACAATCCTCACTAAAATCAATCTCCATAGCGCCCCAAAATCCGCGCTAACCTGCCACTAAAAGAAAATATGGGGAAGTACACAATACGACAAGAAAGATGCTCAACAAATATATGTTAGCGATGAATAAAACGTAACAACACGAGTACGAATATTCAAATCAAAATGCAAATCTCAATAGCATTTCATCATTATAATTTCTCAACAACACTTTAACCGGGTCACCAGGTCTCACCACATCCGTATATGCTTTATCAAGTCATAGCCGGGAATAGGTATTTTGGCGGGTACTCAACATCCGTGCCATATTAAAATCTCATGACAACGTGCTCATCAACAATATAATGATACCACATGAATCAAAATAATTTCAATAATTATTTTCCAGATTTCAATGAATTTATCAATTCAAATATGAGTTCAATTAACAAGAATTCAAAGAGAATGACACTCGTGAGATTTAAGGAGCATATTGTGTAAAACCCCATACCTCAAACCATGATGAGAAACCAACGATAACATCCTCAAGATCAACACAAAAGATCTACAAAAGTTCCTCCAAAAATCTCCAACAAAATATCCCCAAGAACACCTCTAATCTAAGGTTGGAACTCACAAATCTCAAGGGCCAATGTGTATATAAAAAGAAGAGGAATATAAAATATATTTGCTGCCAAAATTTGTGCCAAAAGTATGTTAAAAGGTTTGCCCACCACTTCCTTTTATAATGCAAAAAATTGAAGAATTGGAATCCAAAAGACTCCTTTAAATAAGGCAAAGAAATGAAGAGTTGGAAGTCAAAACAACTCCAAGAGTTAAAAATATTTAAAAATCATTTCAAAATCTGTTTTAACTCCGTTTTCGAAACCGTTTCAAATTCTCTCCTTTAAAAATAATAACCAACATATTTGAGCAATAGAAATAATTTTATCTAAAACTTTATTTTTTTCTCTTTATTTTGAAAATAGCCCAAAAATTATGCGGGTTGTTACACTTCCCCACTAACAATGGAATTTCGCCCTCGAAATTTGCCGAATGCCGAACTCTCAAAATCAGGCCAACAATCTCCGAAAAAATCTCATCTCCAAAAATAATTCCTCACCTCTAATCTCGAAACTTATCATGAATATCACCTAAAATTTTCTATCTCCAAAAATTGTTATTCACGCAATGAACCCAAAACTCAAGCCCCGAGGGTTGCCGTATACCTAAGCTCTGATACCATTTGTAACACCCCGTCCGCCCGGGGAGAGAGAATGGAGCGCTAATGCGATAAAATAAATCCAAATCCACAAGTGACAAGGTATAGAGCATCTAAATAAACCCAGAATAATATAAATCCACTAATCTCAATCTCTTCAATTACAACAAGACTCTCGAATTAAAATTACAACTATCTAACTCAAAAAATACATACAAATCTTCAATGCTCTATACATCAAAATAATACAATTATTTACCAAACAATCCTCGCTAAAATCAATCTCCATAGCGCCCCAAAATCCGCGCTAACCTGCCACTAAAAGAAAATATGGGGAAGTACACAATACGACAAGAAAGATGCTCAACAAATATATGTTAGCGATGAATAAAACGTAACAACACGAGTACAAATATTCAAATCAAAATGCAAATCTCAATAGCATTTCATCATTATAATTTCTCAATAACACTTTAATCGGGTCACCAGGTCTCACCACATCCGTATATGCTTTATCAAGTCATAGCCGGGAATAGGTATTTTGGCGGGTACTCAACATCCGTGCCATATTAAAATCTCATGACAACGTGCTCATCAACAATATAATGATACCACATGAATCAAAATAATTTCAATAATTATTTTCCAGATTTCAATGAATTTATCAATTCAAATATGAGTTCAATTAACAAGAATTCAAAGATAATGACACTCGCGAGATTTAAGGAGCATATTGTGTAAAACCCCATACCTCAAACCATGATGAGAAACCAACGATCACATCCTCAAGATTAACACAAAAGATCTACAAAAGCTCCTAAAAAAATCTCCAACAAAATAGCCTCAAGAACACCTCTAATCTAAGGTTGGAACTCACAAATCTCAAGGGCCAATGTGTATATAAAAAGAAGAGGAATATAAAATATATTTGCTGCCAAAATTTGTGCCAAAAGTATGTTAAAAGGTTTGACTACCACTTCCTTTTATAATGCAAAGAAATGAAGAATTGGAATCCAAAAGACTCCTTTAAATAAGGCAAAGAAATGAAGAGTTGGAAGTCAAAACAACTCCAAGAGTTAAAAACATTTAAAAATCATTTAAAAATCTGTTTTAACTCCGTTTTCGAAACCATTTCAAATTCTCTGCTTTAAAAATAATAACCAACATATTTGAGCAATAGAAATAATTTTATCTAAAACTTTATTTTTTTCTCTTTATTTTGAAAATAGCCCAAAAATTATGCGAGTTGTTACACTTCCCCACTAACAATGGAATTTCGCCCTCGAAATTTGCCGAATGCCTAACTCTCAAAATCAGGCCAACAATCTCCAAAATAATCTCATCTCCAAAAATAATTCCTCACCTCTAATCTCGAAACTTATCATGAATATCACCAAAATTTTTCTATCTCCAAAAATTGTTATTCACGCAATGAACCCAAAACTCAAGCCCCGAGGGTTGCCGTATACCTAAGCTCTGATACCATTTGTAACACCCCGTCCACCCGGGGAGAGCAAACGGAGCGCTAATGCGATAAAATAAATCCAAATTCACAAGTGACAAGGTATAGAGCATCTAAATAAACCCACAATAATATAAATCCACTAATCTCAATCTCTTCAATTACAACAAGACTCCCGAATTAAAATTACAACTATCTAACTCGAAAAATAAATACAAATCTTCAATGCTCTATACATCAAAATAATACAATTATTTCCCAAACAATCCTCGCTAAAATCAATCTCCATAGCGCCCCAAAATCCGCGCTAACCTGCCACTAAAAGAAAATATGGGGAAGTACACAATACGACAAGAAAGATGCTCAACAAATATATGTTAGCGATGAATAAAACGTAACAACATGAGTACAAATATTCAAATCAAAATGCAAATCTCAATAACATTTCATCATTATAATTTCTCAACAACACTTTAATCGGGTCACCAGGTCTCACCACATCCGTATATGCTTTATCAAGTCATAGCCGGGAATAGGTATTTTGGCGGGTACTCAACATCCGTGCCATATTAAAATCTCATGACAACGTGCTCATCAACAATATAATGATACCACATGAATCAAAATAATTTCAATAATTATTTTCCAGATTTCAATGGATTTATCAATTCAAATATGAGTTCAATTAACAAGAATTCAAAGAGAATGCCACTCGCGAGATTTAAGGAGCATATTGTGTAAAACCCCATACCTCAAACCTTGATGAGAAACCAACGATCACATCCTCAAGATCAACACAAAAGATCTATAAAATCTCCTCCAAAAATCTCCAACAAAATAGCCCCAAGAACACCTCTAATCTAAGGTTGGAACTCACAAATCTCAAGGGCCAATGTGTATATAAAAAGAAGAGGAATATAAAATATATTTGTTGCCAAAATTTGTGCCAAAAGTATGTTAAAAGGTTTGACCACCACTTCCTTTTATAATGCAAAGAAATGAAGAATTGGAATCCAAAAGACTCATTTAAATAAGGCAAAGAAATGAAGAGTTGGAAGTCAAAACAACTCCAAGAGTTAAAAACATTTAAAAATCATTTTAAAATCTGTTTTAACTCCGTTTTCGAAACCGTTTCAAATTCTCTCCTTTAAAAATAATAACCAACATATTTGAGCAATAGAAATAATTTTATCTAAAACTTTATTTTTTTCTCTTTATTTTGAAAATAGCCCAAAAATTATGCGGGTTGTTACATTTTGCCAAGTCTTTTTGAGGACTAGGTCCCCCGCAGTGATTGGCCTTTGTTTCACCCTCTGGTTATAAAACTTGGCAGTCCTCTGCTGGTAGGCATCTTGCCTTATCTCAACGTCTTCCCTCCTTTCCTCGATCAAGTCTAAGTCAAGTATCCTTTCTTCCATATTCCTCTGAGGGTCATATATTTGGACCCTGTGAGTAGGAAACCCAATCTCGACGGGGATGACGGCTTCTGAGCCATACGCCAGCATGAACGGGGTTTCTTCAGTAGGAGTCTTTACCGTCGTCCGGTACAACTCCTCAATCCATCTTCCTTTTGCCTCCTCGAGTTTCTTTTTAATCCCGTCTAGGATTGTTCTGTTTGTGACTTCAGTTTTTCCATTAGCCTGAGGTTGGCCTGGGGTAGAGAAGAATTATTTGACACTAACCCTTTTGCAGTATTTCTCCAGGGATGCATTATTGAATTTAGTCCCGTTATCTGAGATGAGAGTGTTGGGGAGACCATATCTACACATAATGTTTCTCTAAATAAACTGGAAGGTCTTCTGCTCGGTGATAGTTACCATCGGCTCCGCCTCCACCCATTTTGAGAAATAGTGAATTGCTACGATCAGGTACCGATAGTTATTGACGGCCCTAGGCAAGGGTCCTACTAGGTCGATTCCCCATACCGCAAATGGCCATGAGGATGTGATGGAGGTAAGAGGCTGATAGGGCTGGTGAGGGATAGTGGCGAACCTTTGACATTTATCACACTTTCTTACATATGCCGTGGCATCTTTTCCCAAGGTTAGCCACCAATACCCCTGGGTTACTATCCTCTTTGCCAAAGACCTGCCCCCAATGTGGCTTGAACATGACCCCTCATGCACATCTTACAATATGTGTGGGACCTCAGACGGGTGCACACACCTGAGCAAGGGGAACAAGAACCCTTTTTGTACAAGGTGTCTCCGATGACAGTGAATTTCGCGGCTCTGAATCTCAACTTGTTCCTTTCTTATTTTACTTCTGGCATCTCTCCCTCCTTAATGTATCTGATCATAGGGTCCATCCATGAGGCTTCCTTGCCAATATCTAAGCAAGTTCTAAGTGTTCCATCTGCATCTTTAATTATTAATCGAAGCAAGATTTCCATTGGGACTGTCCTCCTGATATCAGTTCTAGTTACTAAGGCCAGTCTAGCAAGTGCATCGGCTCAGCCATTATCAAGCCTAGGTATCCTTTTCAACTTTACTTCCCCAAAGCTCCTCAATAGCGACTTCACTCTTTCAAGGTATTTGGCCATTCTCTAATATTTAGCCTCGTAGGCTCCTAGTATCTGAGTCACTACTAGTCTTAAATCACTATGGACTAAGATCAGGCCGACATTAAGAGACTTAGCCAAGAAGAGGCCTGCTATCAGGTCTTCATATTCAGACTCATTTTTGGAGGCTTTGAAGTTGAACCTCAAGGCGTACTCGATGTCTGTGCCGTCGGGAGTCGATACTATTAATCCAGCCCCACTTCCGCTATCGCAAGAGGACCCGTCGATGAAGAGGTTCCACACAGCCTGTTCGTCTGAGAAATTTCCCTCAGTTAGGGACCCTTGTCTAAAGAGATACCTTCCCTCTTTATTTTCTGCAACCTTTTCTCCAGCGGTTCTTGTCTCAGCCTTATTTACGGATGGGTCAATAATTCTGCTTTGCCATGTATCTGTCTTCTCGGGTCTCTCCTCTTCAGCCTCATCATCTTCCTAAGTAAACTCTGCCATAAAATCAACTAATGCTTGCCACTTAATGGCCATCCTAGGTTGATATACAATGTCAAACTCCCCGAGCTCTATAGCCCAGGCCATTAGCCTCCTTCATTTTTCTGGCTTGTGTAAGACCTACCTAAGAGGAGAGTCAGTGAGGATGACCATTGTATGGGACTAGAAGTACGGATTCATCTTTCTTGATGCATGGATCAAGCCATAGGCTAACTTCTCCATCCGTGGGTATCTTTGCTCTGCCCCTTGGAGTGCCTTATTATTGAAAAACATAGGCTTCTGTACCCCGTCCTCTTCTCTCACAATAACTGTGCTAATGGCTAATTCTGAGACGGCTAGGCACATATGTAGTCATTCACCCTATACTACCATGATAATAACAAGGGAGACCCTAGGTACGACTTCAATTCTTTGAAAGCCTGGTCACACTCTTTGTTCCATTCAAAGGCCTTTATGAGAATTTTAGAGAATGGTAAACACTTGCTGTGGCTCTGGATACGAACCTATTCAAAGCAGCCACTCGCCCTGTGAGCCTCTGAACATCTTTAATGGTCTTGGGGGTCTTCATTTTTAAGAGTGCCTTTATCTTCTCAGGATTGGCCTCAATGCCTCTTTGATTCATAATAAACCCCAAGAATTTCCCTACTCCGACCCCGAAGACACATTTTGCCGGGTTGAGCTTTATCAGGTATTTTTCCATCGTGTTGAAGGTCCTCTCGAGGTAGGCCACATGATCCTCTGCCTTAAAACTCTTGGTCAGCATGTCATCTACATAAACCTCTATGGATTTCCTGATTTGGTCTTCAAACATTTTATTCACAAGGTGCTGATACATTTCCCCCGCATTCTTTAGGCCAAAGGGCATGACCCTATAACAGTATGTCCCCTTATCGATAATGAAAACCGTTTTTTCTAAATCCCCAGGGCTCATGAAGATCTGGTTATAACCTGAATAGGCATCCATGAAGCTCATTAGCTCGTGGCCTGTGGTAGTGTCTACCATCTGATCAATGCGAGGGAGAGGGAAGTTGTCTTTGGGATAATATTTATTGAGGTCGGTGAAGTCCACGCACATCCTCCACTTCCCGTTGGCTTTTGGGACTATGATCGCGTTGGACAACCATTCAGGATAGATGACCTCCCTGATAAACTCAACATCTTCTAGCTTCTTGACCTCGTCCCTTATGACCTCATATTTTTCTCGAGAATAAATTCTCCTCGAGAATAAATTCTCCTCTTCTGTCTCATCGTCTTTGTGACCTCTACCACGTTGAGCTTGTGGCTCATGATTTTGGGGTCAATCCCCGGTATATCTGCATGACTCCATGCAAAGACATTTTTCCTTCTTCTTAGCAGCTTGATGATGTCTTCTTTTATGTCTGCCTTTAGAGCTTTGCCGACTTGGATGGTTTTTTCTGGTTTATCCTCATTGAGGATGATGGATTCTACCTCTTCCGCGACTTCTCCTTTCTTCAATTTTGTCTCATCCCTGGGGTCGAGAGTATCAATATTATAAGTAGTTATTGACTTTTTGTGCGCCTCTCTTTCTTTGGCAGAATTTAAGTAACATTCCCGTGCCGTCGTCTGGTCTCCTTGAACTTTCCCTACCCCGTAAGGGGTCGGGAATTTTATCATCTGATGAACCATGGACGGCACGACCTCAAATTCCCTGAGGGCCACTCGCCCCAGTATAATGTTGTAGGCTGAGAAGACCTTTTCATCCATCACAAAAAAATTGACCTTCTTGGTAAGCCATCTCGGCCACTCGTTCCCCATCCTGACATCGGCCTCATACACTCCTAGAGGATGAACCTTTTCACCACTGAACCCAATCAATGGGTGATGGTATGGGACGAGCCTAGCACGACTAAGGCCTAAGGCTTTAAAGCACGGCCTAAACATCACATCTGCAGAACTACCCCCATCTACCAAGATCCTCGGCACCTCATATCCATGCACCCTGGTAGTGATGATGAAAGGGTTATCATGCGGGGATAAAAGGCCTTTGAAGTCCATTATTGATAAACCCACTATCAGAGTATCCATATCAACTTTTTCCTCTTTTCTGACTTTGCTTCAATAGAGGTTGAGTGTACAACTTTCGCTACTGCCTTGGCCTCAGCTACATGGGCCTTCCTGTCGGCAACCTCTAATCCTCCTCCTGCCAGGCCCCCAGAAATCACCCTGACACCGAGTGAGATCATATTAAGTCCTTTTACAAGGCCATGGTCATCTCTCGGTGGTAGGTCAGGGTCGTCCTCATCATCCGAGGGGTCGTCCCTTCTGTTTGGAGGATCTTCTCGGCATGTATCACCTCTCTTCTTTTTGGGTTATCCCCTCGGCCCCTCTTGAAAGCACCTTTGTCAATGTATTTCCTTAACTTCCCTTCTTTTAACATTTTTTCAATTTCATCTTTCAGAGAAAAGCATTTGTCGATCATATGGCCATGGTCTTGGTGAAATTCACACCACAGGTTTTTGTTCCTCTTGTGGGGGGCTGCCCTTAGCTTCTCAGGCCACTTCAGGGACCGGGCACTCTTTATCTCATTCTGAATATGCTCGTAGCTGACCATCAGAGGGGTATAATTGGAAAACTTATCATCTTCTAGCCTCTTCTTCCCCTCCTTATTCTTTTTCTGGTACTTACGCCCACTAGTGCCTCTTTTTTCATCTTCGTATTTTACGGCCATCACCTCTTCAATGTTCATCACCTTTCCTGCTGTCGACAACTATTCAACCATTGTCCTCGGAGGGTCTTCAGCAAGCTTCCATAATAGCTTCCCCTTCTGGAGTCCTCCAATGAGGGATGTCATGGCTATGCTTTCCTCATAGTCTTCGACCTCTAACTTTTCTTTGTTAAATCTGCCTATGTAGTCTCTTAGGCTCTCATTCTTCCCCTGCTTAATATAGAGCATGTGTGTGGTCTTCTTCTGTGGGCTCACTCCAAAGCAAAAGTTATGGATAAATCGGTCTGCCAACTGTTTAAAGCTTTCAATAGAGTTCTTCGGAAGGGACATATACCAGACATGTGCAGCCCCAGTCAGAGTGCCAGAAAAAGTCACGACACCTCATCTCATCTGAGATAGAGTATATGTTTTCCGCTGATTGGTGCATCTCAATATGATGGACAGGGTTGGTACTCCCATCATACCTTGGGGTGACCACAGGTGGTTAAACTTGGAGGGCGTTGGGAAGTTGACTATCTTCACCACAAAGGGTGAGCCTATGGAATACCCTCTTTGAAGAGGGTCCCGACTCTTCAGGATGTCACCTATCTTATCCTCTATCCTTTGGATCGAGTCATTCTATGGCCTCCCAGGGTCGTCTTGGACGATGTTATCCACTACTACCTCTTTGAGGTGAATGGAGGGTTCTGCTATGGCAGGCTTGTGTCAGCTGTTTACTTTTTCTTGACCGTCGTCCCGTCCTCGGGGTCGGCCCCCATGGGGTCGGTCATCTGCTGACTCCCTTCTGGATCTCTCAACACTTCTCGACCGGGAAAATTTTTCTCGCAAGTCATTTACTGGGCCTAGCCTCTCAAAGGCCGACCCTCTGCTCAGACGATCGAAAGCAGAGCCTCTCGAGCGATCGTCAGGATTTTTCCTGCCACACTTCCCTCTGCTCTCCTGGATAGGTCGCACAGTATTATTGGAGACCTCAAACGGCTCCCAGCATTCTATCGGAGTCTCTTGCCCCTCCACGTCATCATATCTGTCCTCTGGGCAAGGGTTTTCTTGCCTCCCCAGGCATAGACGCCGGGGGTCAGCAACATCCCTCCGCCATTGTGGAGGTGGTAAGTCTTTACGTGGTGCCTGGGGTGGTCCCCTGGTCTCTTGAGCTGCTTCCAGAGTAATCATCTCTGGTGAGACTCCTGGTGGTCTTAGTAAATTTTGGCTGAGTGCTATAAATTGCTCCTGCATAATCCGTTGGCTTGCTGCTAAGGACTTCAGGGGGACAGCCGCATCCGCCATCTCAGACTGAGGTGGTGGATGAATGGAACTAGGTTCTACTCCACTATCCGGTGGAGGAGGTGGTGGTGGCATCTCTGGTGCCATGTGTTTGAGTTATAGAGAGATGAATGATCAAAAGTCTGATGAGCTTGAGAACCTTAAAGGGTCTTCTTTCAATGGTGAAACAACTCCACAAACAGAGGAGGAGTGGCTCACCATCAGAGTGCCTGGTGAGGTCAAGATGTATAAAGGGAGAGATATCTTCTCTTTCCCACAGACGATGCCAAACTGATGATTCTAAGATTTAGCACCACCAGGTAAGTGATGATAAGCTCAAACAGTAATAATAATGGCATTCATAGAGATATATATGTGTAAGTGTATAGAAGGGTATGGGTATAAGAGGAATAAGGCAATGATGTATAGTGGTTCAGCCAATTAGGCATACATCCACTGTGAGTGTGTGATCCACTAAGTATAGGCACTAATGGCCTTGGATACAATGCACATAGGCTCACTCTCCCTCTCTATTGAATGTACAAGCAGAGTTGTATCTAGGGTTATAATTATCTATCCCCTTTTCAGGGTTGAAGGTGACAAGTATATATAGGGCTTGGGGGGTGTAGTGTACCCCCCAAGCATGCATGGTGCATGTGAATGATGATCTGGCCAATCCCCTACTAACACCTGGATGTGCCACTTATAATCAATGATGACATAATATTCCCTCACATGAGGGGATGATATTGTTATAACGATCTGTTCCACGTGCTATATGAGTCCCACGGGCACTGTTTCACGCGTCTCCCAAGTCACGCGCTATGATGTTATCACCCTCAGCTTATGATGTTAGGCCGAGGGTAAGGTTCCCGCTGGTAGTGAGACTGGCAAGATGTGGGCCTCGTACAGTAGTACCCTCATAGGGTCGTCCAGCCAGTGATGAGGGGTCGGCCCCTTGAATGGTCATCTGAGCCTTGATGAGGGGTCGACCCCTTGAGGTGTCGGCCCTTTGTAGGGCAGTCTGAGTCTTGATGAGGTGTTGGCCCCTTGAGGTGTCGGCCCTTTGTAGAGTCGTCTGACCCTGATGAGGGGTCGGCCCCTTGAAGGGTCGTCTAATCTTGGCTGAGGGATCATCCTGTCCGATCCTTCCTATAATGGAGCTGTGGTCATTGGACTCGTCCTGGGCTTGGACCCTCGTCTGGGTGGTGGACACCCTCGGCCTGGCCGAGGGTATATATGGTTATATCATGCCTAAGGTTGTTTAAAAGGCTAAACTTAAGTATGGATGAAGTCAAGGAGCACTACACCAAAAACAGCAATTTGGCACACCTTGATAATAAAAATCTGGCACAGCTTAAAACTGTGCCAAATTTTGGCATGGTTTAATGACAATCTGGCACACTTTACAAGTGTGCCAAAATTGAGCACACTTAACTAAAATATAAATACCCTTAAAAAATTTCCCGCCCATCTAAAATGGAACTCCCGCTTTCATTCCATCAACACAAAGTCCTCTCTTTTCTAACCAAACCCCAAAACCTCCAGAACGAAATGCAGTTTTTCATTGCTTCAACTTTCGTTTTCGAGCCTTAGAAACTCATCGGGGATCTTGGAACCGAATGAGTTTTGTTTCCCAAATACCCAACTTCTGTTTTTGAAACCTAGAAATTTAACCTGTATAGTAAATGTATTGTAAATTCCCTCCAAAGATTTTGAATGGTTGATTAATTAGCATCGGGGTTTTATATTCAATCGGTAAGTTTGAACCCAATTTTTTTATCATATTTATTTGAAGTAGAAATAAATTAGGGCTTTTGAATATAGTACCATGGAAATTGTTTTTGCATTTTAATTAGAGCATCTATCCCCCTTCTTGTCATTCATTGGGCTAAATCTCGGATCTAGAAAAGAGATACATACACCTCATCAATTCTATAATTCTATATTGCTTATGAGAAATTGTCTAATCTTATATCTTGGGGTGAAATTACTTGTTGTAGTGGGTTCAAATATAAGTCTGGAATAACTTAGAATTGATAGGATTTTCTAGAATTTGATTAATTTTTTTTATGTGGTATATTTTGTTTTAATTTGTTGTTGCAATTAGGTATTTATCATCATGTACATGTCTTCGCTCAAAGCGCATAGCATCTATTTATTCGGAAATTATTCCCATAAAGAGAAAAATTATAGAAATAGAATATCATTTGTATTATATTCATTTCAAATATTTTTTACCATGAAATATCCATATTTGTACTCATAATGGATCAATGTGTCGTGGAAGAGTCACATGAAGAATATTTTAAGTCATTATTTTAATCTATACATTTGGGCTTGTTTGTTGTTGAATCTTATTGAATTTTGGTTCCTACAAAAGAGATATTACAACAATTGCCGAATTTTTGTTGTGTTCTCTAAGCGTTTGATGCAATTCCAAAATGAATACATTAATTACTTTTTGCCTATCTCACTCACAAAAGCTTCGCAATGCATTGACCCTTTACCCCTTTGAAATCTTTCCAATTTATTTTAATCTACTCATATTAACTATTTGGAGATCATTATTTTTATGCATCAACATACATTTTGATTAGTTTTACTTTTGTTTTCTTAGCTCACTATTAATAATATGTTTGCTTAGCTCAAGACTTTTGGTTACACTAATTTCTTTGTAAAATATCTTAGTTTGTGAATTGAAACACTTTTCGGAGATGCTCACGTGATTAATAAATTTCTAGGGTCTGTTTGGAGAACTCTATAATGTGTTGGTGTAGTTGTTGGTTATTAATATGTTCTTGCAATGAACACTTGGGCATATATGGAATTGCAAAGGCATGGTGCAAAATGATAAGTGGTCATTTATTATTTTCTGCTAAATGTATAAGGTCAAGTACTCCAACTCGGGTGTTTTATTTTGAAACCCAATAGTTTTTTAGCTTCACATAAGATGGCCATAAATGCTATGCACCTACATTTGAATTCATGATCTCGAACTCAATGACAAACTCATTTAAGATAAACTCGAAGTTTAATAACTAAGCATACTCACATTTTATAACTCCACTTTTTTTTAACCAAACTATACAAACCTCAACTACATGTCAGCCTCGTTTCCCAGTGAAGGAAACTGACATGCCTCTTCATAGGGGAATGAATGATTGAGGGAATTGAGTTCACCTAAAAAACTAATTTCATTATGATGTCAATCCTATTTTCTTGTTATGTTGATTTCTAGTTTAATCAACATCACATGCTTATGTGTTTGAAAAGAAAACTCATTAAGTTTCATCCATCCATGCTTAATCTGAACACAAAAAGACCTTCAATTCAGGTCCTTAATCCCTTGTTTCGTGAATGGAATACATGTAATTTTATATGCTTTGACACAAACTCGATTGCATTAAAAGGAAAATTGGAATATGAGTGAAAAAACACGGGGAATGGGTGAGTTCACTCATAACAAATGAAGGAATGATGCAGAAGATAATGAAGAATAGAGAGGAGCAAATCACCCTTACCTTCTAACCATTGCCTGCTACCAGAAATAGAGGTCTAATTGTCCGGTTGTCTCTATTATATATACACATACAATGCAATTATATATACATTTTTTTGTTCTGTAGAAAAGATGTTACATGCCAATACAATATTATTGTATTTAAAAAAGTGCTTTGACACAATTGGTGCTTAATTATATCACTTCTATTTTTTAGTTAGCATGGTACATTATATTACGTTGTATTACATTCGAGGCCAAGTTACCTGTTGTTGTTGATGCAGAAACTTTCCAAGTCAAGGTGTATACGTCGATGCCTGAAATCCGATGTAGAAGTTATATCTTACGAACATAAAGCTACTAACTAATCGAAGGTTATCAAGGAAATTATATGGTCGCTGTTAAAGCGCAAAAACAAAGTTACCAGAGCTCCGAGACTGCATCTCTATTGGTAAGAGTCATATGTATGTAGTTAACATGTTTTACTCCAATTTTGAATCGGTAGAGCTGCCACTATGGAAATGACAAAATATTTAAAACCATTAATACCATTCAACTTTGAATAATCTGTTCGAGTTTATGTGGTCCCTACATTCATTGTGATGGTGCTTAAGAGACATTTCTACTTCTCACAGACCCAATTCCACTTATTAATAAAGTGTTTGCTTTGGTGTCTCAAGAAGGAAAGCAATGAGAAATCAGTGTTAACATGAATTCTACTAGACTTCCTATCTCAGGCATAGGATTTATTCAGGTAAATTCTTCCTTATTGCTCACATATGTCTTGTTTGTCCCTCAGTTCAATTTTAATCTTCTTTATGAGAGTGCACTTACTTCTATCAATTTGTTCTCTATCATTTTTCTTGCGGATTGTCATGATATTCAGGATCTCGAACTCATGGGGATGATTGATAAGGGTAACAAGCTTAGAGGCTTATATGTCTTTGATGTTGAGAGTGCACTTACTTCTATCAATTTGGTCTCTATCATTTTTCTTTTATTTCTAACAATTATTTAGCTAATTCCCCTCTTAATATTATTTATTGTGATGTTTGAGGTCATACATATTAACAACAATCACAATGTGGTTGAACTTAGTGAGTGGAGACAAGGGAACTGTTTAAATTCATACTGGTTTTGAAGGATATTTTGAAGTGGAAAATAAGATAATGATCTATTATCTTAGTGTAAGCCATACAAGAAAGTTAGAACTACATCAACATCAGTCAACTCTATTATAACAACCGAGTCTTAGACAAGCTCTCCTATATCACTCCTAATCTAGAAACTTGCCACTCCCATGACCACTTGTACTGCCACATTGTCTCCGATTAACTTGTCTCTCCATAACTTCCCCTCCCCAACTCATTTCTTCTACTACCCCTTCTCATTCTAATGATCCACCCGTCTCTACTTCTTCTATTTTTTTGGAACCCACTACTGCAGCCTTATCTCTATCCCCTCTTTGTCCACTACTTCTTACAATTTAAGGTAGAAGCAGGTTATTTAATTGATACCACTACACAATCTTTCATTTTCTTGTAACTAAAACTAGTAATATGCACATGTGCTGGTGGTATTACTGTTTATTCTGTTATGTTTTTTTGAAAACATTTACAAATGCGATGGTTGAATTTTATGAAAATGAGAGTTTTTGGATACAAATGGGGACTTAATTTCCTGATGGCTTGGTGGCCTTCACCATGCTAAGAAGTGCAACTGTAAGGACTATTTAGGATAGAGAGTTAGTTGAATGAGAGGACTCTAAGGATCAATTTCTTTATAATATATAACACCATGATCCTTACACAATATGCCCATAAATACATTCATCATATTGAAAATTAAATGATTTTGAAAGAACCTTGTTTGGAATCTCTATTAGAATGATTTATAATCTCTATTTTACCAATTTGTGGCTTGTACACTGTTGAAAACAGTTGTGGCACTGGTGATTACTATGGAATTTGGACTATTAAGATTTGGATCATTATGGTTTAGAAATGGGGTGTGGATAACTCATGTAGCAGGAGTGTGTTATTAACAAGTGGCATATAAATCATTTTTAATGTTTCTCTGCCTCTGAAATGATTACTATGATAATATAATTTATTTATAGAATAATATAACAACATTAATGGTTTAAATACTTGACAGGGGTCACATTCCTTATGGAGATAGTAAGCTCATGATCCTTATGGAGCCTTACATAAAGAAGGTTGATTCTAAACCCTTTTTTTATGAAACTACAAGCATTCTGCCTTACATAAAGAAGGTTGATCCTTACACAGTATCTTTTAAAGATTTCAACATAACATGTCCATACTCCATAGTAGGTACGTGGTGTGTCCTGCGGCAAATTGCACACCATTTCAAGGGTCTACTATAGGCACCAAGGGCATCGTAGGCTTGAGTACACCAAAAGCAATTAATGTCATGTTTGTGTGTGTGCATGGCACATCCATGTGCGCATCTAATTTTGTACTTGAGAATGGTTTTGACAATGATTGGACTTTGATTCAAATGATTTCGGTTTTGTATGGTTTTAGGTGTTGAGTGCTCCATACCTCCATAATACATCAGCAACAACTACAATAGAGGTGAGAATTAAGCGGGCACACAGCAACAGCTTGATTAAGTGGTCACACAGCAGCAGCTCCATACCTCCATAATACATCAACAACTTTATACTGTATGTTCTAAAAGTTGTGATCGCGACCACAGAAAATGGGGTAAGTCAAGGATTTTTTTTTTTCAAATCAATATTAAAGATTCAATTTAGAAAATAGTGTTGCCCTATGCATTTCATCCAACAACTCATAAATTATAAAAATAGGAAATTTATCTTTGACAATAAGATCATGGATTGGATGTATAATTATTGAACCAAGCATCTCCTAAACTAATATTTCAATTTCATCCAATAACTCATATAAATTATACCGCCTGATGTTAATTAAAATCAAATGTTACTGGAATGAATTAGTTAGATTTGATTAATATTGTCAATTTTCAAGCAAGGCGGCTCACCTCAAACCAGTGCCCCTCCTCTTCTGCCCCTACCAACAGCGCTCCTCATCTTTCTCGGGTCTCTCCCTCGAGTCAGTGATTCGCAACAGCAAGCCACGCCAAGGAGGTAACTTTCGATCTTTTTTTTTGTTTGTTTTATTCAATATTCAAGCAGGTAGCTTTTTACTCTGGGTTACTGTCAAACACAAGCAGGCTTCAAATGTACTTTGTCAACTTTTATAAGTCTGGTAGTTATAGTTCTCACTTCCATTGTTACCTCTTTGAACTGTGACTAAAACATGTTTTTGAGTTCACTAGATTTCAAGCCACATTTCAAACTAGTGTATTATTAAAAATGTTTAATTGTTTCTAATGTCAACATATTTTTATTTGGTGTTGAGTTTTTGGACTACACTATAAAATAAGAATATGGTAGTTTTATTGACACATAAATTCCGACAAACAAGTTGGCGACTCAATTTCACCAAACAAGTTGGTGACTCCAAAATTCCAATCTTGCCTTTAGGCATGAGCATTATATTTTTTTGTGTGCATTGGATTAGATTAATATTTGTATCATGAGAGTTATATTTTGTTATGTGCATTTTTTATGCGAGAAAAAGGGTGATTGAAAGAATATATGTTAAGTCTCTATTAAATTGTTGGCCTTCAATCTTGTCAAATGATAACAATTAATTACTCTTTTTTGTTTTTTGTTTTATAGGTTGGAACTCATTGGATGTTCGATGGTTGTGCATGTAGAGGCGAACCAGTGTTGCTTGATAAATGAGGAGTTAAACACGTTAGTGCTGCTTGAAGAGAAGACCGCGGAATTTGAGATGAATTTCATATGTATTGACATGAATTGAGATAAAATTCAAATTCCTCATGTATTCAGATGAATTTCATATGTATTGACATAAATTTTCTATTAATGGAATTTGAGCCATTAATTTTTAGTTGGCTTATTGTCTCGATGTGTATTAGTGTTGTTGCAAACTATTTTTATTGTTATTGTACTATTTTTGTCATGCTAGTTTTATATTATTATTGAATTTTTGTTATTCTAAAACAGGTACGAAAAATAGTGGAAATGTTGCTGATTTTGTTTGGGGTAATATTATTTATAATTAGTTTTTTTTCTTTGATCAAAAAATTTGGCACAGTTTAAAACCGTGCCAAAAGTATATCAAATTTTGGCACGGTTTTAAACTGTGCTAAAAGTGTATCAAAATGTACTCAATTTGGCACAATTATAAAGTGTGCCAAAAGTGTGCCAGAAATATTAAATTCTGGCATGATTTTAAAATGTGCCAAAAGTGTTCCTATTTGGTCAAATCTGGCACACTTTTGAGCCGTGCCAGAAAAAATTGGCCATTTTGGAACACCTGATTCTGGTACAGTTCAAAAGTGTGCCAGATTTGACCAAATAGGAACACTTTTGGCACATTTTAAAATCATGCCAGAATTTAATATTTCAGTCGTGATAAAATATTAGTGCATGCTTAGTCACATAATTATTAAAATTATTAGTGATGGCATGCATGGCCTTACCATGTGCATAATAATAACTTTGAAAGATTAAAGCCACTATTTTATGTTAAAGAAACTGTAAAGGGGGCTTAAAGGTAATCCTAAGATTAGGGATAATTCCCCAATAAGCAACAGTGTTTGGGATTGAGAAGCCGAGGCAGCTCAAGCGAGGTAGCTCAGCTTGTCAACTCAAGCGAGGCAGCTCAGCGTGGCAGCTCACGCGTAGCAACTTGTATTTTTGGCTTGTTGTGTTAATCATATTGTATCTTTGGTTTATATTGGCTATGAGATATAATGGTTGTAATGATTTAACGAGAATAATAACGAGTTTTAGTGTGAGGTCAAACGGTACTCGCGAGAGACCAGGCTTGGCAGGGCCTGGGAGAGCTTTCATGCCCTATCGAATGACCTCGCCATGGGAACTTTAGAGGGACTTGGTTTGGAGGATTGAGAAGTGAGGCACCGTTGGGGGCTTTTCATGACCATCTTAGATACACCTGATAAAACACCGAAGGACCCTGACCGAGGAACCTCGAGCGGAGTAGATTGGAGTTCCATCGAGCGTTGAGTTGAGAACCAAACAACCCTCTACTTAAGGTCACATCTACTGTAGGTGATGTCACTAGCCAGCTAAACAATGTCAGACCTGCACTTGAGTAAACCACCATGGTATTGGGGGCTATTAGGCAGTTGGTGAGCCACCTCTGCGACAACAGCCCCCTGACACACAGTGGTTAGGCAAACGGCATGTCTTGGCATTTAATGTTTATGACGTAGACACAACTAGTGCATCAGGCATTTAATGTTGTGACATAAAGTGTGAGGGATGTCTTTCATAGTCTTTAATGACTGAGTTGCCTCGGGGGTGGTGTGGGGGGACTATTTAAGGACCCTAACCACCTTTGAGGAGGGGAGGATCTTTTAAGAGTTGAGGAGTTATTGCTAGAGAGAATAGGCATCACAGAGAGGGATTCTCGAGGGTGTTCGGTGTGTTTTTACCTGCCTACCAAGGTGTATCTAGGGTGCTTACTTCTCTCTCCCTCTAGTTAAATTACTTCTAAAGTTCTTTATTATCTTCTGAGTTATACACGAGAGTTTTGTGAGTTTAAACTGAGTCTTATCTTCATTAAGTTTGTGTTTGCATGCCCTATCATTAATCCAAGGTCTTGGGCTAATTAAATTATCATTACCATACTCAAAAGGGGTTACGCCTCCATCTTATCTAAACTACCCTCTTACATTTGGCGACTCTGGTGGGGAGGCATTCTTCTAAGTCAGGAGTATGGCGCAAGATAATGTTAACCGAAGGCTCGACTTTGATGACATCCAACACAATGAAGAACAAGCCGCGAGAGAACTGGAGGCTCTAAGGGATGGGGCTCCTTGAATAGAGGTACCTTCGGTTCAGGCGACGACGGGCGTTCCAGGAGTGACACAGGCTTCCACGAGTGAAGGGTTGGGACCCACTCAGGTGTCACTCTTCATGAGTAAGTTTTATGAGTTTTTGCAAACTCCGGTAGCTTCAACGGTGTTGAGTGGATTTGAAGCCAATTCCTTCGTAACACCAGGGGCAGCCCCAACGGCCCCACCAGGCGCAGGCGTGACGGGAACAGTCCCAGCGAGCATACCCTATGTTGTGAATCCAGCAGTGGTAACATCAGGAGTATCCACGGCCCTAACTGTGACAACTGCTCCAGCTGCAACGGGTACTCGGCCCATGGTCCCGTTGGTTGTTACCCCAGTAGTATCACCCATGGAGGAAATGAGGAAGGAGATGAAAAAGAAGATGTTGAAGTTCATACAAGCTTCCTCGCAAATTGCTGGTGAGGTAGCTTCGATTTATGACGACTTTTGAACACCTTATCCCCAGGAATACAATGATGAGCCCTATCCAAAGGATTATATTCCTCCTATTTTTGAAAAATACACAGGAAAATATGGGAATCCGAAGGAGCATATTAAGCGCTTTGTTGAACACTTGGGGGCGCATTACAATAATAAGAAGCTCAGGTTGAGGGAGTTTTCTAAATCCTTAACCGACAAGGCATACACATGGTATTCTCACTTAGCTCCCAAGAGTGTTTCTACGTGGGAAGAGATGCACGTATTATTTGTCCAGAAGTTCTTTCTGGCAGAAGATGAGTTTACTTTGACCTAACTGGGTAGGAAAAAGCAAAGACCTGGGGAAGAAGTGGTGGCCTATGTTTGAAGGTTCAGGGAAAGATACCTCGACGTGAGGGAGGAGGCCAAAGAGTCCAAGTTATTGCAGATTTGCGCTGAGGGGCTATTTCCTGAGTACATCTGCCATCTTATCAATGACACGCGCGAGGGGACTTTTTCGGTGTTTTTAAAAGCGAAAAGAAATATCTCCTTGGTGTTGCGACCAAATTCGGTGGTGGTGCCCATGATGTTTAGGCAGCCGATACAACCTGTGGGAGGAAGGTCTCAGCCCCCACGGGTAGGGTACACCGAGGGAGCAGATGGGGGCAAGGCGCCGGAGAAGGACAGTTAGAGGAAATAATGAGTTTATGAAAATCTTAACAAGTGTTTTCGTTGTTAAGTCACCGATATAGGTGGAGTTTATGAAAAAATCTTAACAAGTGTTTTTGTTGTTAAGTCACCGATATAGGTGGAGTTTATGAAAAAAACCTTAACAAGTGTTTTCGTTGTTAAGTCGCCGATATAGGTGGAGTTTATGAAAATCTTAACAAGTGTTTTCGTTGTTAAGTCACCGATATAAGTGAGGTTTATGAAAAAAAATCTTAACAAGTGTTTTCGTTGTTAAGTCGCCGATATAGGTGGAGTTTATGAAAAATCTTAAACAATTTTTTCGTTGTTAAGTCATCGATATAGGTGGAGTTAATGAAAAATCTTAACAAGTGTTTTCGTTGTTAAGTCACCGATATAGGTGGAGTTTATGAAAAACTTTAACAAGTGTTTTCGTTGTTAAGTCACCGATATAGGTGGAGTTTATGAAAAAAACCTTAACAAGTATTTTCGTTGTTAAGTCACCGATATAGGTGGAGTTTATGAAAATCTTAACAAGTGTTTTCGTTGTTAAGTCACCGATATAGGTGGAGTTTATGAAAAAAATCTTAACAAGTGTTTTCGTTGTTAAGTCACCGATATAGGTGGAGTTTATGAAAATCTTAACAAGTGTTTTCGTTGTTAAGTCACCGATATAGGTGGAGTTTATGAAAAACATCTTAACAAGTATTTTCGTTGTTAAGTAACAAATGTTTTCGTTGTTAAGTCACCGATATAGGTGGAGTTTATGAAAAATCTTAATAAATGTTTTCTTTGTTAAGTCACCGATATAGGTGGAGTTTATAAAAAATCTTAACAAGTGTTTTCGTTTTTAAGTCACTGATATAGGTGGAGTTTACGAAAATCATAACAAGTATTTTCGTTGTTAAGTCACCGATATAGGTGGAGTTTATGAAAATCTTAACAAGTGTTTTCGTTGTTAAGTCACCGATATAGGTGGAGTTCGGTGGAGTTCATGAAAATCTTAACAAATATTTTCATGGTTAAGTCATCGATATAAGTGGAGTTTATGAAAAAAACTTTAACAAGTGTTTTCATTGTTAAGTCACCGATATAGGTGAAGTTTATGAAAAACCTTAACAAGTGTTTTTGTTGTTACGAAGTGTTTTAACAACTGAAAAGACAGCTCCACGTCATTTACGAAGTAACGCATGGGGAATAGAAAGGGTTGCCTTCTTCAACAAGTTTGAGTTTTGGCGCCATAATTTTTGACAGACATATCCAATAACTCCCAACGGAAAAGATGTCCCAACGGTTCAAAAAATCTACGATGTCCCCTCGCCACAAGTCCAAACGTTGTTTAAATGGTGACTCGGCTACATCGGGGAAAATTTCTGCATTTTCGAGCATAGGGAAGCATTACAATGGAGAATTTCACTTACCAAGAGTCAAAACGAATATTTGAGAAGGTTAGCAGACCTTTCGGGAGAATTTCAAATAGTAAAACAAGAACGGTTGAGGCTCAGCGTGAGAAAAAAGTGGCGATTTCCCTTCGCCCAAGCACCAATAAGTAATGGCGCTTCGGCTCAGGTACATCGGGAAGAATTTTACTTTTTCCAGGAGATTATAACGCTGCGGTTCTAACAAAGGAAAGGAAGCCAGAATTTTTTCACGCAGAGAAGGTTCATCGGATCGAGAAGTTTCATGCAAACATTTCTTATTCCAACAAATCTCTCCACGAAGGGGCAAATGTAGAGGGGGATTAAAGGTAATCCTGAGATTAGGGATAATTTCCCAATAAGCAACAGTGTTTGGGATTGAGAAACCGAGGCAGCTCAAGCGAGGCAACTCAGCGTGGTAACTCAAGCGAGGTAGCTCAGCATGGCAGCTCAGGCGTAGCAACTTGTATTTTGGGCTTGTTGTGTTAGTTATATTGTATTTTTGGTTTATAGTGGCTTGTGACACCCCTACTAATTAAATACCGGGTAGCTACTCCTTTATTAAATTAATTCAAAATGCCAAGTTGGCTCAGCTAATAGCATCACTGACGAAAACATTTTTATTATTACTAACCACCTAGTATTTAAAAAGTAAGTTGCCCAATTTTAATTAAAGTCTGATTAACATGCAACAAGTGTAATGAAGAATAATAACACCATTCACCATACCGAAGTAAATAGAATAACCATCACATGATGTAAATAAAGTCTGGAGGAAAACTCCTCACTACAAATCCACAAACTGAAATGAATAACTAAATACTGAATCAATACATGCCAAAGTCTGAAAAACTGAAATGGAAATGTAACTCTAATGGAACTGGGCAACATGCCCTAAAACTGAGGAATACTGAATATGGAATCCAAATGATAGAAGCGTCTAAAAGCAAATCCCTGTAACTTCCACAACCAGCTACAGCTCGTCATCTGAATGAGTATCCTATGCATGGTGTCCTTGCGGCTGGGCACCTAAAATGGTTTTACAAAAAAATAGATTTGAAAGCAAACGGGTCAGAGCCCGAATGTGAAGATATTTTAAAAACCTGCAAGTGCTTTAAAAAAATTTAAAACATTAAATGCAAAGTACATGTTAGGACGTGCACTCACATGCAATTCTCACCTTTCGTCTAACTGTGCACTCCTAACGTAAGTACCCATCTAAAATGACACAACCCACTAGCTAAGTGACATCATATCTAGCTAGACTGTCATAGGTTCTACCCTTATTACTCGGTTCCCATTAACATTATAACACTCGCAATTAAATAGGGGCTTAACTTAAATTCAGGTTCTCACGTAACAGTAATACAACTCATAATAGATCATCCCTTTTTGTTATTCCATAGTTATACACACAATACCATATGAAAGTTCCCAGTCTATTAAGCGTATATTTTCCACAACATAAATATACAATATAAGCACCCCGAGACTAAGCTGCAGTGCACACATACTCTGCTATCCATCCCGGTACATCACGTACATAAGGATCGCATATTCTGAATCTCTCAGGAATAGTTCACAGATAACAACATCACAAATAATGGAGGCGAACACAGTCACATCACATGGGTCACGCACATACATGCGCTCCCACGATCAGCAGACTTATTAACATCCCAATAAGTCCTTCTCTGACCTATGTTCATCGAGGTAACCAGTCTAAATCCGGGCAACACAAGGATTAGAGGGCCCTAAGCGAACGCAAACCTCCCGTGATAGCAAGTATGGTAGGTATGTCATACACACAAATCATATACCAATACTAAGTAAGCACACATCTTAGTAATCACCGTAGTTTAATTGTAGTACTTATCGAATTCTCGTACCAACTTAATATATATACAACTTATATAATCCCGGTCCATATTTATACGCGCCATAATTTATTCTCACGTCGTAGTAGGCACTCACGTCTCGACTCAAATGTCTATTTGATTTGATCCACACTTATGTAATTTACTCCTCATTATATCCCAAATGTCCCAAGTATACTAATACACCATCAAAGGAATGTTATCTCTAACCTCGAACAAGTTTACGGGACTCCCAAAATCAAAACAGGCCAAAAAGGCCTAAACTGCCAGCTCGTTAGAAGTCTCGTTCGAACGAGGCTGTTCGAACGAGATTTCGTTCGAACGAACTGGGCTATCTAACGAGATCTCGTTCGAACGAGATTATCGAACGAACATCCCTCTCATTAGAACCCCAAACTGTCAACTCGTTAGAATTCGAACGACCTGGGTAGGTCTTCTAACGAGTGACCAGATTCAAGCCCAGAAATTCTATATTCGTTTTTCACCAATTTCTACACATCTAATCTCAACCAAAATTCGTCCCAACAATGTTTTATGGTCACCGATCATCCTAAAACATACTAAGGCCATATACTAACATCTTTTACGGAATTAACACATCCTAACCATCATTAATTCATCAAATCTCTACCCTTTTCCCCAAATTTCAAGAACATAAACCCTAGAATTTTAAATCCTCAATAAGTTCATTCTAGATTCATTTTTTGTTACATCCAACATATATTTACATCAGGGTAATCATTTCTCTACGATTCTACATGCAATTACTCCTCATCATTCAAGTTCTAAGTCCAATTAAAATGGGTTTTTATTAAACTCTCAAGAACAATTTGATTTATGTAAATTCCTACACATGGAAGATGCATTCTCTATAATAATTGAAATTAAATCACTTGCCTTGATTCAATCTCTGATTTTGATGACGATTTGTTGAAGTTCTCTCTCTCTTTCTGCAGAATTCCCTTCTATCTCTCTTCTCCAAGCTTATCTCCAATGGTGGCTAGGGTTTTCTTTGGGAAAGTTTTGGAAACCTAATCTGATAACCCCCGTAGCTTATTGGGTCATTAAGGGTTGGTTAGTGGGTTTAGTGGGTCTATTCCCAATCAGATAAAGACTCCTAATTTTCGTCATTATTAATTCCCAAAAATACAATATTACCAAACTACCCTTATAAGATGCCGGTATAGCCTAAAAATACCCCGGGACCCAAACCAAACCCCCGGATAGTGTTTTCTGCCTATCTCAACCCTTCCGGACGCGTTGGCGCACTCAAAACGACCATACGGTTAATAGAATTTAAATTCACTATTACAATTAAAATAATTATATCCTGACGCGACTGTCTCACGTGTCCCAATAAAATGTCCAAATTGCCGTATATCAAACTCACGACAATTTCATAATTCAATATTCATATAACATCATATATACTCAATATAGTCAAATACCAACTCACATCTCGCTAGTATTTTATCTGAATTAATTTCCAATTAATTCTTATTTAATTAATTAATCCCAAAAATAAATATCGCCAAAAATACGGGGTATTACATACTTCCCCCCTAATAACAGAATTTCGTCCCGAAATTCGGAACTAGAAAGTACTTGCTAAAAACAACTCTGGATAACGTTCGCGCATCTCATCCTCGCGCTCCCATGTGGACTCCTCGACATTGTGATGTCGCCACTGAACACGCACTAACGGAACTATCTTTGACCGCAGTTTCCTCTCACTTCGGTCCAAAATAGCAATCGGCCCCTCCTCGTAGGAGCTATCAGGCTGTAGATCAATCTCCTCCAAAGCGATGTGAGAATGAGCCAAATCATCTCTGAGATATTTCCTTAGCCAATCCGCTCAATAATAGGAAACGGCCCCACATACCTCGGTGCCAATTTTCCCTTCTTCCCGAAACGCATAATCCCCTTCATAGGAGATACTCTGAGCAAAACTTGGTCCCCCACTTGGAACTCCCTGAAAAATCTCTTCGCATCAGCGTAACTCTTCTGCCGATCTTGAGCTACCCGAATGCGACTCCGAATCAACTCAATCCTTGCCGAAGAATCCTGAATCACTTCCGGCCCAAGTAGTTTGTTGTCCACCACCTCTAACCAACATGCTGGGGAACGACAAGGCCTACCGTACAATGCCTCAAACGGAGCGATGCCAATAGTGAACTGGTAGGAGTTATTATAGGCAAACTCTACCAGTGGAAGGTATTGCTCCCATCCACCTCCAAAGTCAATAATGCACATGCGTAGCATGTCCTCCAACATCTGATTTGTGCGCTCTGTCTGCCCATCGGTCTGCGGATGATAAGCCGTACTCAACCGCAATTCCATGCCCATGGCCTCCTGGAAACTCTCCCAAAACCGCGAAACAAATATCTTGTCTCTGTCAGACACGATATTTAGGGGCACACCGTGAAGTCTCACAACCTCTGAAATGAAGAGCTGGGCATACTGTCCCGTAGTGTAGTCAGTCCTTACGGGTAAAAAGTGAGCGACTTTGGACAACCTGTCCACAATTACCCAAACGGAGTCGTGACCCCTCTGCGACGTAGGCAACCCCGTGATAAAGTCCATGGATATGCTCTCCCACATCCACACCGGGACCTCCAACGGCTGTAGAAGTCCTGTCGGTCTCTGATGATCCACTTTTACTAGCTGGCAAGTGGCGCATTTCGAAACAAACTCAGCAATATCTCTCTTCATACCGCTCCACCAATACTGCCGTCTCATGTCTTGGTACATTTTGTCCCCTCCGGGATGTACCGCGAACCGTGAGCCGTGCGACTCTGCCATCACCTCGTGTCACAATTTCTCCCCTTCCGGAACTACCAATCTCCCATTGAAGCGTAATCCCCCGTCTGAGCTGACGGTATAGGACTCGGCTCCCTCTGCTAGTAATCGAACTATCTGCTCCTGACAGAATGAGTCATTAGCCTGTGCCCGTACTACCTTCATGACAATCTGCGGTGTAACGGTCATCACAAACATGAAAGATCGGGCCACTGCATCTTGGTGTCCCAACTCCTTCCACTTTGCCTTCCACACCTCTGCCACCTCATCTGCTGGCCTATGGCTCAACGCGTCTGCTACCACGTTAGCCTTACCTGGGTGATACTGGATATCGAACTGGTAGTCTTTCACAAACTCAAGCCACCTACGCTGCCGCATATTCAACTCTTTCTGCGTGAACAGGTATTGTAGGGACTTGTGGTCCGTGAACAGTTGGAACTTCTTCCCCAAAAGATAGTGCCTCCAAATTCGTAGGGCAAATACCACTGCCGCCAACTCCAAATCATGCGTGGGGTAATTCTTCTCGTGAGGCTTAAGCTTACGGGAAGCATAAGCTATGGCCTGTCTCTCCTGCTGTAATACACCTCCAAGCCCTTGCAAAGACGCATCGGTGTAAACCAAATACTCAACTCCCGGTCTCGGCAATGCTAACACAGGTGCTGAGGTCAATTTGTCCTTTAACTCATCAAATGCCAACTGACAGGCATCACTCCAGATGAATGGCACACCCTTACGAGTCAGATGTGTCAAAGGACCCGCTATCTTCGAAAATCCCCGAATGAACCTCCTGTAGTATCCTCCTAGGCCCAAGAAACTACGAATTTCAGTCGGTGTCATGGGCTGTCCCCATTCACTCACCGCGGATACCTTCCCCGGATCAACAGATATCCCCCGGTCGGAAATAATGTGTCCCAAAAACTGTACCTCCTTCAGCCAAAACCCGCATTTCTCATATTTTGCATACAACTCGTTCTGACGCAGCGTCTGCAAAACCTGCCTCAATTGCTCGGCGTGCTCCTCCTCTGTCTGGGAGTAAACCAGAATATCATCAATGAAGACAATGACAAACTGATATAGGAAATCCCTGAACACTTTGTTCATCAAGTCCATAAATACTGCTGGAGCGTTGGTCAAACCAAAAGGCATAACCCGAAACTCGTAAGAACCATATCTCGACAAGAACGCAGTCTTCGAGACATCCTCCTCCCTGATACGCAACTGATGGTATCCCGATCTCAAATCAATCTTCGAGAAGAAAGAAGCTCCTCTCAACTGGTCGAATAAGTCATCGATTCGAGGTAACGTATACTTATTCCGTTTCGTGACCTTATTCAACTCTCGGTAGTCCACACACAATCTCAGTGAACCGTCCCTCTTCTTCACAAACAAAACTGGAGCGCCCCAAGGTGAGGTACTCCTGCGAATAAAGCCCTGACCTAACAGCTGATCTATCTGATCTCATAGCTCTCGCATCTCTGCCGGAGCCATACGGTACGGTGCGCGTGCTATAGGCCTCGTATCTGGCAATAGGTCTATAACAAAGTTTATCTCTCGACTCGGGAGTAGGCCTGGTATCTCCTGAAACACATCCGAATACTCCCTGACGACTGGGATCGAATCTAAAGGAATCACAACCTCCTTAGAGGTATCCTCCTCTAGGTAATACAAATGAGCGGTCGAGCCTCCCTCTGGGCGAGGCATCGCCACTACAAACATCTCTTGCCCCGGAATGGCAAAAACAATGCTCCCACCGAAGCAATCAATCATGGCTCTATAATCAGCGAGCCAATCCATACCGATAATCACATCGTGAACATGCATATCTAATACCAACATATCTGCAGGTAATACCAGACTACCAATCTCTACCCCCACTCCCCGGCATATAAAGAATATAAGTGACCCACTCCCCAATGGTGAGCCGACACATGTCACTGTGCTCTCTGTCGTAGCTAACAATCCTAAGGATTTCGCGAAATGTGGAGCTATAAAACAATGTGTAGCCCCCGTATCAAATAATACCCGACCCATAGTGCCATGGATAGGAAACGTACCCTCGATCGCGGGCGGTGCCTGTGGAACTGCTGCCTGGTGGACGTTGTAGACACGTCCATACTGTAGCTGCCCCTGCTGAACTGGGACTGCTGGAATGGGTGGCAATGCTGCCATCTGTGGCGGTGCGGGGAGAGCGGCGGGAAACATAGGCCTCTGCGGCTCCTGGCGAGCACCCTGCTGCTGCTGCTGTGGGGCCCTGCCCCTATCAGGACAATCCTGTCGTTTATGGCCAGTCTTGCCACAAACAAAACACTTCCCTGGGAAGTTCCCTCCTCTCTGCCCCTACGGTACCCGGCCTTGGTGTCCGTTACCGTTCCTCCCTTGGCCCTGCTGAAACTGCTGCCCCTTCTGCCCCTGTTGGCCCTGATGGCCGTTTGGACCCTGATGGCCCTGACGGAAACCTCCCTGTCCGTGCCTGTAATTCCCTGATCTGAACCTCTTCTGATCCCCCTACTGAGAACCCTGCTCACCCTGTCTCTGCCCCTGAACAGATTGTGCCCCACTGGCACCATGTCCTCCAGTCCTGCCCTGATGGCTAGACTCTCCCGATCTCTTGCCCTCAGCCATATGAAAGCGGTGATCCTGGCAGTGTAACAAAGCAGCGTTAACCACATCAGAATAAGTGGCCAACGAAAGGTTCCCTAACAGATGCTGACGGATCCTCCATGTCAACCCGTCGGTGAATTTCTCAATCTTCTTCTTTTCTGTTGGTATCTCATCCGGAACGATATTCAACAGATTTGTGAACTCGGCCTCATACTCGGCCACGGTCTTACCCTCTTGCTTCAGATTCATCAGTTTCCTCCTCATTTCCGTATGAACAGCGGACGGAAAGTACTTGCGGTCAAACCGCACCCAAAAGTCCTGAATAGTGAGAGTATCCCTCTCCTCCACGGTGGTAATAGACTCCCACCACTGCAGTGCAGATCCAACTAGCTTGAAAGTAGCTAGCACCTGCTTCTGAACGTCCGTGCACTCATACATCCTCAAGTGCCTCTGCATATCCTTCCTCCACTGGCTCGAGACTACCACAACTGAGCTACCTGCAAACTCTGGCGGATGCGCTTTCTGAAAAGCGTCACGTACACGTTCCCAAGCAGACGGGAATGTATTTGCCTGTACTGGCGCGGCAACCGGCGCCTGAGGTGGTGCCTGCTGAACTACGGCAATTGCGGCATTTACCGCTTGGGCTACAATGGCTGCAACCTCAGCGGCGTTCATCATGCCCTGAATTGGAGAGGGCTGGGGTTCGGGCGTTGCATCCCTGGGAACTCGTCGTGCACGTCGTGGAGGCATCTGAAATAAGAATAAAGTTTATAAGTTCACTGTTTATAAACTTAAAATAGCTGAAGAACGAAGCATACACAAAAAGAGTACAACAGTCCTAAAATATAGGGCTCTATATCAAAGACAACTTAGCCGTACAGATCCTAAAGGATACTAGAACCTGATGCTCTGATACCACCTGTGACACCCCGACTAATTAAATACCGGGTAGCTACTCCTTTATTAAATTAATTCAAAATGCCAAGTTGGCTCAACTAATAGCATCACTGACGAAAACATTTTTATTATTACTAACCACCTAGTATTTAAAAAGTAAGTTGCCAAATTTTAATTAAAGTCTGATTAACATGCAACAAGTGTAATGAAGAATAATAACACCATTCACCATACCGAAGTAAATAGAATAACCATCACATAATGTAAATAAAGTCTGGAGGAAAACTCCTCACTACAAATCCACAAACTGAAATGAATAACTAAATACTGAATCAATACATGCCAAAGTCTGAAAAACTGAAATAGAAATGTAACTCTAATGGAACTGGGCAACATGCCCTAAAACTGAGGAATACTGAATATGGAATCCAAATGATAGAAGCGTCTAAAAGCAAATCCCTGTAACTTCCACAACCAGCTACAGCTCGTCATCTGAATGAGTATCCTATGCATGGTGTCCTTGCGTCTGGGCACCTAAAATGGTTTTACAAAAAAATAGATTTGAAAGCAAACGGGTCAGAGCCCGAATGTGGAGATATTTCAAAAACCTGCAAGTGCTTTAAAAACATTTAAAACATTAAATGCAAAGTACATGTTAGGACGTGCACTCACATGAAATTCTCACCTCTCGTCTAACCGTGCACTCCTAACGTAAGTACCCATCTAAAATGACACAAACCACTAGCTAAGTGACATCATATCTAGCTAGACTGTCATAGGTTCTACCCTTATTACTCGGTTCCCATTAACATTATAACGCTCGCAATTAAATAGGGGCTTAACTTAAATTCAGGTTCTCACGTAACAGTAATACAACTCATAATAGATCATCCCTTTTTGTTATTCCATAGTTATACACACAATACCATATGAAAGTTCCCAGTCTATTAAGCGTATATTTTCCACAACATAAATATACAATATAAGCACCCCGAGACTAAGCTGCGGTGCACACATACTCTGCTATCCATCCCGGTACATCACGTACATAAGGATCACATATTCCGAATCTCTCAGGAATAGTTCACAGATAACAACATCACAAATAATGGAGGCGAACACAGTCACATCACATGGGTCACGCACATACCTGCGCTCCCACGATCAGCAGACTTATTAACATCCCAATAAGTCCTTCTCTGACCTATGTTCATCGAGGTAACCAGTCTAAATCCGGGCAATACAAGGATTAGAGGGCCCTAAGCGAACGCAAACCTCCAGTGATAGCAAGTATGGTAGGTATGTCATACACACAAATCATATACCAATACTAAGTAAGCACACATCTTAGTAGTCACCGTAGTTTAATTGTAGTACTTATTGCATTCTCGTACCAACTTAATATATATACAACTTATATAATCTCGGTCCATATTTATACGCGCCATAATTTATTCTCACGTCGTAGTAGGCACTCACGTCTCGACTCAAATGTCTATTTGATTTGATCCACACTTATGTAATTTACTCCTCATTATATCCCAAATGTCCCAAGTATACTAATACACCATCAAAGGAATGTTATCTCTAACCTCGAACAAGTTTACGGGACTCCCAAAATCAAAACAGGCCAAAAAGGCCTAAACTGCCAGCTCGTTAGAAGTCTCGTTCGAACGAGGCTGTTCGAACGAGATTTCGTTCGAACGAACTGGGCTATCTAACGAGATCTCGTTCGAACGAGATTATCGAACGAACATCCCTCTCGTTAGAACCCCAAACTGTCAACTCGTTAGAAGCTCGTTCGAACGACCTGGGTAGGTCTTCTAACGAGTGACCAGATTCAAGCCCATAAATTCTATATTCGTTTTTCACCAATTTCTACACCTCTAATCTCAACCAAAATTCGTCCCAACAATGTTTTATGGTCACCAATCATCCTAAAACATACTAAGGCCATATACTAACATCTTTTAAGGAATTAACACATCCTAACCATCATTAATTCATCAAATCTCTACCCTTTTCCCCAAATTTCAAGAACATAAACCCTAGAATTTTAAATCCTCAATAAGTCCATTCTAGATTCGTTTTTTGTTACATCCAACATATATTTACATCAGGGTAATCATTTCTCTACGATTCTACATGCAATTACTCCTCAACATTCAAGTTCTAAGTCCAATTAAAATGGGTTTTTATTAAACTCTCAAGAACAATTTGATTTATGTAAATTCCTACACATGAAAGATGCATTCTCTATAATAATTGAAATTAAACCACTTGCCTTGATTCAATCTCTGATTTTGATGACGATTTGTTGAAGTTCTCTCTCTCTTTCTGCAGAATTCCCTTCTATCTCTCTTCTCCAAGCTTATCTCCAATGGTGGCTAGGGTTTTCTTTGGGAAAGTTTTGGAAACCTAATCTGATAACCCCCGTAGCTTATTGGGTCATTAAGGGTTGGTTAGTGGGTTTAGTGGGTCTATTCCCAATCAGATAAAGACTCCTAATTTTCGTCATTATTAATTCCCAAAAATACAATATTACCAAACTACCCTTATAAGATGCCGGTATGGCCTAAAAATACCCTGGGACCCAAACCAAACCCCCGGCTAGTGTTTTCTGCCTATCTCGACCCTTCCGGACGCGTTGGCGCACTCAAAACGACCATACGGTTAATAGAATTTAAATTCACTATTACAATTAAAATAATTATATCCTGATGCGACTATCTCACGCGTCCCAATAAAATGTCCAAATTGTCGTATATCAAACTCACGACAATTTCATAATTCAATATTCATATAACATCATATATACTCAATATAGTCAAATACCAACTCACATCTCGCTAGTATTTTATCCGGATTAATTTCCAATTAATTCTCATTTAATTAATTAATCCCAAAAATAAATATCGCCAAAAATACGGGGTATTACATGGCTATAAGCTATAACGGTTGTAATGATGTAACGAGAATAATAACGAGTTTTAGTATGAGGTCAAACTGTACTCGCGAGAGACCAGGCTTGGCAGGGCATGGGAGAGCTTTCATGCTCTATCGAATGACCTCGCCATGGGAACTTTAGAGGGACTTGGTTTGGAGGATTGAGAAGTGAGGCACCGTTGGGGGCTTGTCCTGACCATCTTAGATACACCTGGTAGAACACCGAAGGACCCTAACCGAGGAACCTCGGGAGAAGTAGCTTGGAGTTCCATCGAGTGTTGAGTTGAGTACCAAATAGCCCTCTACTTAATGTCACATCTACTGTAGGTGATGTCACTAGCCAGCTAAACAATGTCAGAGCTGCACTTGAGTAAACCACCGTGGTATTTGGGGCTGTCAGGCAGTTGGTGAGCCACCTCTGCAACAACAGCCCCCTGACACACAGTGATTAGGCAAAAGGCATGTCTTGGCATTTTATATTTATGACGTGGAGACAACTAGTGCATCAGGCATTTAATGTTGTGATATAAAATATGAGGGATGTCTTTCATAGTCTTTAATGACTGAGTTGCCTCGGGGGTGGTGTGGGGGGGCTATTTAAGGACCCCAACCACCTTTGAGGAGGGGAGGATCTTTTGAGTGTTGAGGAGTTATTGCTAGAGAGAATAGGCATCAGAGAGAGTTATTGCAAACCAGAGGGTTTACTCACTCACCATTGTTATTTATTACGAAGCTTTTAATACTTGACAGGGATTCTCGAGGGTGATTGGTGTGTTTTTACCTGCCTACCAAGGTTGTATTTAGGGTGCTTACTTCTCTCTCCCTCTAGCTAAATTACTTCTAAAGTTCTTTATTATAATCTGAGTTATACACGAGAGTTTTGTGAGTTTAAACTGAGTCTTATTTTCATTAAGTTTGTGTTTCCATGCCCTATCATTAATCCAAGGTCTTGGGTTAATTAACTTATCATTACCATACTCAAAAGGGGTTACACCTGCATCTTATCTAAACTACCCTCTTACAGAAACATTAGAGGCTACGCTTGAAATAATAAATTAAAAAATTAACTTTAAAGTTTGGGGTCATTTTAAATTTAGGCCTGGTGTTTCAAAAATTGTAATGTTAACTCCTATGATTCAAAATTCATACAATTTTTGCTCCCCGTCACATATTATTAATAGACTTAACACAATTGATGACTAAGCATCATATTCCCTTATGTCGTTAATTTTGATAAGTCTCCTAATAAAGATATAATGAAAAGTTAAAATTGCACAAATTTTAAAATATAAAGGTTAACTTTGCAACGTTTAAAACATTGAGCTAAAAATTAAAAATCATCTCAAACTTGATAATTTATATTTTACCCCCAAATGAATAGTGTTAGAGATCATAAATTATGTAAGAAACAATTGTACAGTTGTACTGAATACAGTTTTTAGGTTAGCAACTTTTTGTTCGATGCCTCAATAGGTAAATATAATAAAAGTAATAAAAGAACTATCTTCAAAGTGATTGATATTATTTGCCCCTAAAAGCAATATTTTTGTTCCCTTTTCAATAAAAGCCAAGGAAATGAGCGACTTCCGGGAATAAAAAAATTACAATTAGAGCCACCTGTTGAATCGTGACTTATATATCTTTTTTGCAATTTAAAATGTTCTCTAACTTTTACAGATGCTGATATACAGCGGGTCCACTTCAATAAATACAATTTAAAATGTTGGTTGGCTAGCTTGGCAGGTTATGGATCCCGCCAATTCTGACCCGTTTGACCGCTTCCAGACACTGTTTACGTCAACGTTGGCCATTTTTAGCTATTAAAATAGCTAAAATGCCCATGCCTTATCAAACAAAATCAATAATGTCTATTTTATCCCCCCAACAATTGGAAAAAAGGCCTTGCCCAATGCCATAGCATAATTATGGAAGACATCAAGACAAGACCCACTTGTATAGTCTAGTCTGTAATAATATAAATAAATTGGCAATTATGTTATAAAAAAAAAAGTTTTTTTATTTGCCAGTAGATGGAATATATAAAATTCACATGTGGGGGCTGTTTTTTATTTGAGGGTAAAGTACCTTTCTTGGGTTGGGAAAGGCGTCAGACATGACCAAATAATAAGCCCCCTCCTAATAATGTGAACACCAAGAATATTAGTTCTAGTAATATTCTTAGAAAATAATTCATAGAAACTTCTACAAATTTGTATGATTTTTTTTCTAATACTAAGCAACGTGAAAAATTGTAACATAATTTCGGGTCACACATTTAGGTCACATTGAAAAGGAGGGGAGGGATATTTTTAGTTGAGAACTTACCTAAAGAATAATATTAAACATAAAACTTTTTGTATGACTAAATTTCGAAAAAATATAATAAAATTAGAGACTCATTTATAATGTGTCATTTGAATCAATAAATTATTTTTTTTTATCCTGAAACTAATTTTTCCTTTGATCAAGTGATAATAAAGATCTCAACTGTCAATTATTTTCAAATTTAGATCTCTGCATAGCAATTTGTATTCATTTGTTTTCATTATTTATTTTAGAGAACACATGCACATGTATATACTGAAATATCTTTCATTTTTCACAAAATAGGTTTTATGTATATGAAATTTGTATAATATTACAGTCACATAAAGTTCTCAATAATACTGAGGCACATGTTATAAGTCATTCTTATTGAAATGAATTGAAATAAAGGGAATATATAAACAAAAAAACTGATATTACAAAGCGATAATAGAAACTTGCAAACTATTATGTCGGAATGTCGTCGGAGTATTACACAAACTGAGAGAGAAGAGAAAAAAACTTAAGAGAGAGAAATGTAAAGATAAGTGTCCGAACATGGATCAGACCATTCCAATTTATACAGAAAATAACGGAATAAATAATTCCAGAGAAAATGACCAGTGGATCCCTCCACAATTGGAGTTAGCTGAGTTGGTTATCGTAGAGCATCGATTGACAATGATAGTGAGTCCTACCACAAAGACGAAGATAAACGTAAGGTTGGCATTTTGTCATTTTGCGTCGGCGCGTCAAAAGTAATGGGGCCATGCTATATCAAATCACCATCATTTCAAATCATCAAGTGGAAATTTTTTACTAACATTCCTGATGGGAAAAGCTGAGTCCAGTTAAGCAAAGAAAACCACCACAGTTTGATCTGTGGGGATTTCTGTGGTAAACATATCACCGTTGATATCATCATCCTCTAGGTTCTGTGATTCACCCGCAACGTAAAAGAATGAATTATTTTTCATATTATTAGTTGATGCCATGGATACGCCATCATCTGAGGGTAAAAGGATATGGTTTTTATCCTCAGAATAAGTTGTGGTAAAAGCCCCAGATAATTGACTTTTCATATGGTCCACACTTTCGAAGAAGTTCCTGTTCCGTAGCCTTAAAACTTTAAAATTCCTTATTGAATTAACACCGGGAGACATTTTCTCCACCAGAGGAGGGGATTCTTCCACCCGTGACATATAAGTCTTTAAACTCTCGTTAATTTAAGAGATAGTTTCGGAATTATCAATTCTAATCCACCATTGGTAAAAAAAATATTCTTTCCACGAGAGGAACCTTTTAATTGATTCAGTCTGCATTGCAAATCCCATTTTCAAATCCATGGAATACCGATTTCAGTAAAAAATAATAAGGTGGGTAACCCTATGGGTATATTATTTTTTCCCCTAAGACTTAGATGAAATTGAGTCCAAGGTAGAAATAATTTTTGTTTGGAAATTTCCTTACAAAATATTTCAATATTTAGACCAAATTTGTCCCACCATTTAAAAACCCATCTTGGGTATTCAGCCCGACGAGATTGTGGGCAAAGTTTAAAAAACCATGTATATTTTTTGTCAAAGTTTTAGTAGTAAAAGGCTTTTGACCAAGCGTGGACATAGTCCCAATAATTGTAGCTGCAAGTTTGAGAATTTAATTTTTTTCGATTTTAATAGGTGAATTCCCCACTCTCTCGCAGAAATAATTTTTTTCAAAACTGCCTTCCTATAAGCTATAAGAGATTTTGGATTCTTGTTGTTTTTATTTGTATGCGAAAAAATGACCGATTCAGTCTCGCTGAGAATTGCCTCATATACCGTCCGGTAGAGGAGGATATTAATCTTCATTGACCATAATTTATTTTCTAAGCCTTTGGTGGGATTGCCCACGCCCTCTGCCACGCCCTCTGGAGGGGGCCGCTCATTGGTTCTGCAAAAATTCCCTTGTTAGAAAATCAGGGAGTGAATTATTTTCACCTTTTATATGTTCAATATCAAAATTAAAGGCAGATAAATTTGTCTATGATCTAGTAAAAATTTATTTCAAAACAGTATTTTTAACATCTTTTTGTAAAACCTTTTTTTGCAGCACTACAGTCAATTCGTGGTAAGAATTTCTGATTTAATAAATCATCTTGAAATTTTGAAATACATTTTACAATAGAAAGAATTTCTTTCTTAATGGTTGAGTAATTTTTCTGGCCATCTTTTTAGGTGCCTGAGGTAAAATGAACTAATTCCTCTTTTTTATTCAAAGAATTAATTTTCTTCAAAATTCCTCTATATCCAATGTCAGAAGCACCAATTTCAATAATTTTTTAAAATGATGGATTTACTAAAGCAAGACAAGGCAATTGTTTGACTTTCAGTTTAATTTTCTGAACTACTTGAGTATGTTTAATAGTTTAGAGATAAGGATTTTCCTTTAGCTTGGTGTATAAAATTGCAGAGTCTTGTGAAAGATTTTTATAATAGTCTCCAATATAATTAAGACTTCCAATAAATATATGGAGTTGAGTTTTTTCTTTTAACTCATCTGAAAATTTAGAAGAAAATTCTATACTTCTATCAATAAGGAGTATTTTCCCTTCACCAATATTATGACCAAGAAATCTTGCATTAGTTTGAAAGATTTTCATTTTTGGTGCTGAAATAACTAAACCATTAGTCTGAATTACAATGTTAAAAATTCTCAGATGTTTAGTATGTTGATCAATTGATTGTGAAAATATGAGGATATCATCTATAAACACAATTGAAAAATCTGAATAAGGATTAAATATCTCATTCATGATATTTTAAAATTCTAAGGGGGCATCTAAGCCCAAAAGGGATAACATACCATTGGTAATGACCAAACGGAATCACAAAAGCAATTTTGTACCTGTCATATGGGGCAATCTGTATTTGCCAATATCCAGATTTTGAATCAAATTTGGAAAATATAGTGGTTGAATTAAGCGTGTCAAGGAAATCTTTTTTTATTAGGAATTGGATATCTTATCCCTTTCAAAACATTATTGAGAGGTTTGTAATTTATTACAATCCTAGGAACACGTCATTCTTTTTTTAACAACTTTATTAACATAAAAAGTTGTGCAACTCCATGAAGAATAACTTTTAGTTATTAAATTTTTATCCAAAAGACCCTGAATTTCGTTCTTGCATAAATCAAGAAATTAAGCCTTCATTTGACTCGGTCTAGCTTTAGTAGGAATGGATTTTTCATTAAAATTCGCTTCATATGGAAGAGGAATAATATGTTTTTTCCTATTCCAAAAAGCATTAAGAATATCACTACAAACTTCAGTTATTAATTGATTTTTAATAACATTAATTTTCTGCAACATGCTTGGATGTTCAAACTTTTGTTTTATTGTTAAAAAGGATACTTCTTTTTGAAGAAAATTCAATTGATTTTCTTTGAAAAATATATTATCTTTTAATGAATTAATTTTCTTTACCTTGGGTTTTGTTATGAACTCAAATACAATTTTTTTTATCTTTAATAGTGGTCTATATACCACTAGAATCATCATAGGCACAAGCAAGGATAAAAAAAGAGTACCTGAAATTACTTATTTTGACAAGTTGCTTATTAGCAAAAAGGTAGTAGACAAACATATTCCTAATGGATATGCATATTATCACCACTATCATTAAATAATGATTGAGTGGTTTTCTCAAAATATTGAATAGGAACTAATCCTTTTTGTATGCAGTTCATATCTGCACCACTATTAAGAAGCGCAATAATGTTATTTAATGTATATTCATTATTAATAATAAGGTTAATAGATATGCACCACTTTTAATTTGGCTCACGATTAATAATACTCAAATAATTAGCTGATTCTTCAACATTTGAAGTTTCAGAATTAGAATGGTGTAACTCATTCTTGAGACTATAAATTTCAATTTGCATATTATGTTGTTGATCTTTCAACTATATTATGTGAATCTTAAGAATATTAACTTCTTATTTTAAATCTGCTAAATTTGCAAGTTTAGAAAATTCTGGAATATTTTCTATCTGATTATATACTTCTTTAAGACTGTATTGTTGAACTGGTGTGTAAAAATTAGATGCATTCTCTTTAAGAGAATTTGCATAACAAGTTTTTATTAACTTGAGTTTAGTATCTGGGTTAGTAACTTGATTGATAATATCAATCATGGATTGTTGCTGACTAGTAAGCACATTAATGATTAATCCATTCATCTGAAGGATTTATTGAAGATGATTGCATTTAGCTTGCAATTTATTACATTGACAGTTTCCTTGATTAGAAACTTCAGAGTCACTAGAGCTTGGAATATAATAAAGCTCATTATCACTTTCTAAAGAACTAACTTCAGTGTCTATGGACTACAATTGAGTTGTAATTTACCCAATTGCTTTTTTAAATCTTCATATATTTGAAGATTATTTAATTGAGCTTGAGTTTTGCCTTTATTTGCAAAGTGGAAAAATTTACCACATTTAAAACATTTTGAATCAGATTTAAATCTTTTTGATCTATAATTCTTTTTTCTAAAATATTTATTAGAATTATCACCTTGATTTGGGATTTTATATTTTTTTTCTTTTTTTATAAGGATATATCCTTTTGGATACATATTTATCCTTAGATTTTTTATGAGGAAAAGGAGTAGGATTATTGTAAGCTAATTGTTCACAAAATTCTCCTAATTCCCGTTTTCCTGTAAGATTTTTCTTTTTAAGTTACCGTGTAACTTTAGGTCATTACAGAGGGAAGGACCTTCTTGTACAATGTTGATACAAAAAATTACCTACTTATATGGACCAATCAGAAATAGACATGTGTCATCCACTATGACAATAATCCTAGTCAGCAAGGTATAACCACCGACTAAGGCCTGGAATGCCGACCAACACCAAGAAGCCCGACCAACAATATCAGCAAAACACCAACAGCCAGAAACATTATGGACATTCTCTACCGATGTAAATGCCTAATTTATTAAGGCATTCCATCCTTTAACATTCCATCTCTTTGTCTCCCTATTAGGCTATAAATACTTTATAATCCCTTCGTCAAGGGCAAGTGATTAAAAGGAAAACACAAGGCAATAACAAGCACAGTGGACGTAGGCTTTTCTCCATAAGCCGAACCACTTTAAAACCCTTTTTGTCTCTCTCTTTTACTTACAAATATTATTTGTGATTAAATAATTAGACCTAATCTAGTTTTTTACATCAACAGATTGGCTTCGTTTGTGGGAACGTATTTCTAAACGCTTTCACTCATTTATTTACCCAACATGACTGATATTCCTGAATCAAGCACCAGGAATGATGGCATTCCTTCTGTTCCATCTTCTCCACCAACTAATAATGATCTGAATGGAATCATAGCTAGCCTTACTAGAGGACAAGAGGCTATGCAAGATACCATTAGGCAGTTAGCCCAAACACTGCAGGCTGGATCTCCTTCATTGTTCGCTCATGGAAATATGCCACCACCACCTCCAAGAAACAGTAGGCATAGCCAATCCCGGACTACCAGAGATATGTCCTACCGTCCAGGAGAAAGTTTTTCACTTAGAACTGCTGAACCATATAATAAACAATCATTTACTCCTGAAAGATTGACTTCTTTAGAAAGGTTAAGCCGAGCATCTCCCTCTGATCATTTGGGACCCATGGGGAATACAAATGTTCCCAGGGCATTGTCGAGGAATACTCGACGACCAGCTGATCAACGTGAGGGTTTAGCCTAATCTAGATCAGACGCCTGACAATCTATCCGTATCGAGCTGACCTCACAGGAGGAGAGTTCAGCACAAATAATTGGTCCTAACAGCCGAGCTGCAACACATAGATCTGATGTTGGTAATGATTCTGGTAATAATGCACGGAAGGGATCTATTCAATGAAGGGATCTCCTTTTATGCAAGCTATTGTGGACTTTCCTACTCCTTCAAAGTTTTAAGCTCTTGTGGTTACTCTCAAGTATGATGGGAAAACATATCATGTTCTTTATATAGTGCAATACCAAGCAACAACTGATATTTATGTTGTTCCTAATGAAATGAGATGCATGTCATTTTCAGGTACAATTACAGGGCCTCCTCAGATTTTGGTACAATAGCCTTTCTCGAGGACAAATTTCTAGTTTCAACTAGCTTGTCGAGCTATTTATTGCTAACTTTTTCTTTGGAGACAAACCGATGAAAAGAGTAGCTCATCTGCTAAGTGTAAGGCAAATGGTAGGAGAGAGTACCAGAGATTATATTACTCATTTCAATAACGAGAAGTTAAAAGTCATTGATTGCGAGGAGAAAATAATTATCACAACCCTCATAAGTGGACTGCTTCCCGAGAAGCTTTACTACACACTTGCCAAAGATCCTCTAAAGACAATGACAGAATTGATAGCTAAAGTATCCAAGATAGTGAATACTGGGGAAGCCATGGCAGCCAAACAAAACTCAGGTATAAAGTCTGAAGGCAAAATTGAGAAAAAGGAGCAAAAATATCACAAGGAGCATAACGAATCGAAACAAAAAATGAATACCGTCAGGCTAAAAAAATACAACAATTACACTCCATTAATGATGGGTATCCACCATGTTTTGAAAGAAATAAAGCATAGCAAAGAGGTACGTTGGCCTAAGAAGTTGAAAGCAGCTGCTAGAAAGAGGGATATGTCCAAATATTACGAATTTCATAGGGGCTATGGGCATACGGTGGATCGCTGTATTGCTCCGCAAAATGAGATTGAAACCCTCATCTAAAGAGGAAAGCAGGACATATTTGTTGATCGATAGGATAACAATTGAGCCTAACGAAGGTCAAAATATCCATGCAAGCCTAGGGATGAGAAAAAGAGAACTCATAAAGATAATCAAGAAGATGACCACGACCTGCCCAAAAGGCCCAGGCAACCGGAATGTGAGGTATTCATGCTTAGTTTTGGATCTTTAATTATCATATGATTAGAGGTGGAGACGCATGATGAGGAGATCACACTACTGAAAGGAAAGCTTACCTTAATGAGGCTCAAGCTTGCTCTTATATCCAAAGGATCAATCTGGCCGAGGAGGACAGGCCGAGGAAAGTTAATAAAGAAAAGTTGATGATTGGTTTTTCCAAAAATAACCTTTCAAGGGTACTTTATCCCCATGATGATCCCCTATTAGTCAAGGTCAGAACGCAAGACATAATTATTTCTAGGGTATTGATTGATAATGGAAGCTCGACGAACATTATGTTTCATCCATGCTTTGACAGTCTGGACTTGAAGCTTAGCCAATTGGAACCTTACCATAGGATCCTAATAGGCTTTTATGGTGAAAAAGTGTTTCCTTTGGGCACAATCAAGCTGGAAGTGTTGATCGGCACCTGTCCAGTAAGTCGGACAGAGAAGATACGTTTCTTTGTAATGGACAAGATGTTCCTTCTGCCTATAATATGATCATGGGAAGGGTAGGCTTGAAGAAATTCGAAGTTGTGCCATCTACAATCCATAAGTGCTTAAAGTTGCCAACCAATTTTGGTGTAGGTGTGATCAAGGGTGATCAGAAAGTAGCTCGGGAATGTAATTACTCCTCTAACGAGCAAAAAAATCTGGAAGAAATAAAGAAGAAGGCCACCACATACCAAATGGATATTACTGAGCCAAATAACGACTCTGAGGTGGAAACTTTAGATCCAAGAGAGGAGACAGAGTTCGTAAAAGTACAAATTATAGAAGCACCGAAGAATATCATCTTAGATGTCGACAAGTCATAGCGAATTACACAAGTGGGGTCAACACTAGACACTATTCTTAAACATGAACTAGTGACGTTCCTAAGACAGGGAAAGCACGTATTCTCTTAGAGTCATGAGGACATGCCTGAGATTGATCCCAATTTCTTCTGTCATGAGCTCAACGTCAACAAGGATGCCAAGACAGTGAAGCAAAGATGTAGAGTATTTATCCCCAAGAAGAACTAGGCTATCCAGGAGGAGGTGGAAAAACTTCAGAAAGCCTTATTCACAAAAGATGTGAAATATTCAGATTGGTTGGCCAACATGGTTATGGTAAAAAAGAAAAACAACAAATGAAGAATGTGTATGGACTTCACAGATTTGAATAAAGCCTACCCAAAGGACCATTTTCCTTTGCCCAGGATTGATCAACTTGTCCATGCTACGCCAGGGCATGAACTATTGAGTTTTATGGATGCATATTCTGGTTATAACCAGATTAAGATGAAGCCCGAAGATAGGGAAATCACTTCTCTCATTAATCCCCGCAGAACATATTGCTATAATGTTATGTGATAAGCACCCAAAAGTGTACATTTTATACTCCGAATAAACGCATTTTAGTTGCTAATTCTTGGTAATTTCGGATTTATGATAGTATTTGTTTGTTTTGTAACTCAATAAGCGTTTGCGAAGTTTAAAGTGTTAATTCAAGGAAAATGCGCTACCAAAGTGGCTCAATCCCGTAACCTGAACCCTCTCCCAAAACCAAATCAGAGCCTAAACCTAGCCCAAACCTTCACCCGTGCCCGTGTGTGTTTAGTTTGTGCTTTTTAGAATTATTTTTAGGTTTATTTTAGATTTATTTAGAATTTTTAGGTTTTATTTTCTATTTTCTATTTTATTTTTATTAGTATAATTTTAATTTATTTTGATTTTTATTAGCTTTTAGTTTAGTCTTATTTTATTAGGATTAGTTTTAGGAGTTTATTTTTAGTTTATTAGATTTTATATTTTAGCACTTGTTTTCATATTTTATTAGATTTTTCATACTTTATTTCTTTTGTTTTGTTTTGTTTTATTATTTTAGTTTTTAATAGCTTAGGAGTTTATTTTCTTAAGTTTTTAATATTTTTATTTTTTATTAGTTAGATTTTGTTTTATTAATTTTTTCTTTAGGTAGTTAGTGTTAATTTAGGGTCACAAATTAAACACACTAATACACACTCACACCCACCTATCCTATACACACCAATACACTTAAAACCACCTCACTCACACTCACCATTTTACCCTACACCGGTCCGGCGGCGCCTCACTTTCCCGAAACCCGCAGACTCCCGCTCCTCTCTCACCTTTGCCTCGCCGGCGATCCAAACGGCACCCAACTGCCTTGGCCGCCTAAACCGGAAACTCGAATCAACCCTCACCCTTTACCCCCATCTCCGGCGCACCTCCGGCCATGGAAACTACCACGTCACCCGATCTAACCCGCCTGAAAACCATCTGCTTCTACCTCCAACACATATCCCTTACCCACATGTTGCTCATACCCGAAACCATTTCAACCCATTGCCCAAAACCAAACCCATCAAACCCATTTCTCCTCTTTGAAACCCACACAAAGTCTTGCACGATTTATACCTGCTATTCCAAAGACCAAGCAAACCAAAGACTAAACCACTTAAGCCCATGTGCCTAATTAATCAATTTAAACCTTTACCCAAATTACCCCCCAACTACCAACTTTTAACCAATGCCCAAAATACCCCTTTTACCAAATCAGATTTTACCTCACCCACATGACCTCAACACACTCACACCTCATGCTCCTCTCACCATTTCCATGCACACTCATGTCAATTACCCAATTTACCCCTAGCCTCCATGTGCACCATATAAATTGAAGACTTGGGCCAATTTCAAGGAGATCTCAAATTTAGTTTTAATCTTAGTATGATAAAATTCTATCCACCCCTCTATGTTGAGTATTTGTATTTTTAGCAAATACCTCAATATAGAGGTGTGTAGTGACAATTATCTCTAGGATAAATTTCACCCCACCCCTCTATTATGAATTTTTGCATTTTTAGCAATTAATTCAAAATAGATTGATGTAGTTGAATTTATCCCTTATGGGAGGTAAATTCTAACCCATTCCTTTATGTGGAGATTTTGCATTTTTAGCATTTATCTCAATATAAAGTAATGCTCTAGAATTTATTTCTTTGGGTGAGTTCTAATGTACAATTTTATAATGCTAGGATTTGCATTTTTAGCAAATATCTTTTATTATTTAATTGTCCATTATGAAATGAGCCACTATCCTTTTTATTTTTATTTTGTAATTTTTAGTTAAGATTCATAGAGCTTTTAGATAGGAATTTCTAGAGAGAGAATTGTAGAGAAAAACACCATTTGTAAATAGTTTTATTTTATTCTTTTTATTTTTGTTAGATATTTGTGATATTAAATATTGTAAGAGAGTTAATTGAGTGGATATTTAATTTCAAATCACTTGAATGCTCAATTAGAGGGATTGTATGCTTCAATTTGGAAGAGTAGAGTTCAAATTTCTCAAAAAGTTTTGGTTTCCTTGTTCTATTCCCTTATATTTTATTTTAGTAGCCTTGATTATTAATTTGTCAAATTTCATATCATGTTGGGCTAAATTCCCTTTCAAGGGGTGGGGGAAAACCCTTATTTGATGCTGTTTTAGTTTAATTAGTTTGATTACTTGAAAATTCCATTTGAATATTAATTTTGATCCCTCACCCTTAAATTTACGCCTCGAGAGAGGGTAAATGATTTTCGAGAGAAAATCGAAATTCTATTTATAATACTCATTTTAGATTCGAACTAGAGATAGGGGTTTCTTAAGTGGGGTATTATGACTTGAATTTCGACTTTAAATTTATTGTATAAGATTTATATAAATTTTAATTGATCGATCCTAGCGGGTGATTAATTAAAAGGAGTATAGATTAATTTTTCTAGAGTTGTGGGGTGTTAAACTTAATTTTCTAAAAGGTTACTATTGAGATTATATTTGCAACGAGAGTTGATTTGTAATGTTGATATTAATTTGGGAGAATTCAATTAATTAAATTAATTAATTAGAATAGCTAAAATTTGTGGTGTAATCCCACTCCTTGATTGTTCTCACTATTATTTACCTCACTTTATCTCTTATTTTAGTGTTAGACTTTATTTTTCACTTTTAGTCACTTTCTAGTTACTGGTTATCAGATCACATTTAGTTTAGTTTAGTTTAAATCATCACCTCACCCAATTGTTTTAATATTTGAAAAATCTAAAAAAAATAGAAAAAGCAAAAGCCCAAAATGAAAATAAAAATTGAACTACATTTGACTTTGTCTCTATCTTACCCCCTTGGAAGTGGATTGATACCCTTACTTACCTCTACACTTGAGATTGTTATATTTTGTAGGTAATTGAGGTTTTGATTAGAAGCACTTTTCAAGCAGCGACAAGAGAAAAAGATACACGCAAAAGTTCTTTTTATCAAATGGCGCCGTTGCCGGGGAAATAAAAAAGTTCTTTCTATCAAATGGCGCCGTTGCCATTCTTGGGGTGTTAAACTTGGAGCGGATTTCATCTTGTAGTTCATTTATTTTTCGCGCTTTGTTATTTTTTTAGTACCATTTTTGTTAATTTTAGAAGGCTTGTATTGGGATTTTTTATTGCTTGTATTGCGGTGCATAGAGACACCTTTATTTTATTTTAAAAAAATTATAATAATCGAAGAAAGCGTGATAGGGAAACCGGACAAGGTAGAGAGAGGGTGTCCAAAGGCGAGGATTTATAAGACTCTCTACCTTGGGTCGGTAGGACTCCCGGGGCCGACTGAGATAGGCGTAATCTCCCCCCGGTCGACTCAAATTTTTCGGCACCCCACGGCTTAAAAACTGTGGGAGGTACATTTCTTACACCGTCGCGCCTCTCCTGTTAGCGAGTCAATTCTTTTGTGTGCTTTGTATGCTCTTACTTGATTTTATTCTCGCATTTATCTTCGAATGATGTGATGAATTAATTGACTAAGACCTACACCCGGTCACTCACGAGAAGGGATTTCATCACCCGACTCACTCGCTTACCAATTTTGTGCTACGCTAGCCATCATTAAAATTAAAAATCAATCAACTAGGTAGCCCAATAGGAGAAAATTTTTCAAAGGCGATCACTAAGCTATTTCCGTGATTTTTTTTATCGCCCGCGGACTTAATTAAAATTTGACTTCCCTTTCACTAAATTCAAAGATAAAAATTGGTTATGTGCTAGTTAGGAATTCTTCTTGACGTGTGTGTGTCCAATTTAATTTTTTGTTAGTCGGATTTTAGTCAGTTCGTTCATTCAAAGAGTCCACCTATTTTTCCCGCTATTTTCTTTCCAAAAAAAAAAATTAAAAAATATTTTCCTCCTTTTCTTCCAAAAAAAAATCCAAAAATATTTTCTTCTATTATTATTTTTATCCAAATATATATATATATATATATATATATATATCCCACTATTTTCTTCCCAAAAAAATCCAAAAATATTTTCTTCCTTTCATTCTCTAAAAATCCCAAAAATATTTCCTTTCTTTTTCAAATTATTCAAAAAAATAAAAAAAGAGAAAATCTTGAAAATAAAAAATAAGGCCGTGATCGGTGTTTCTTCACCCTCACCTTTGTCAATTTATCCAACAAGGCTGACGGTTCAATTTTGTTTCGGGGTGATTCTCAACACCCAAGTTTTCTGCCGCCCCGTGCTTTCATAGATCTTATCTTTTGGGTGAGATTCCATCAGTCTGGCTGAAGACATTAAACTTAGCGCTACCGGGAGGCAGCCCGCATTTCTTGTACTAGTCTCATCCTGTTTGGGGGTGGTGTTTCACATCACCCTATGCTTTACCATGTTATGGATTTGTACACATTTATATTCTCGTATCACTTATTCAGGTTTATTCTTGGCATTATCTGTCCACTTCATTAGCGGTTGATTCTGGTAATATCTTTCCTACCTTTTGCTCTCAATTTTAAAAATCATTTTACTTAACATCGATGACGATGTTCATTTTTGTTTGGGGGTGGGGAATTTTATCATTATCGTGCCTCTTTTGAAAATTTTTGATCTTAAAACCTGATTTTTAAAATTTCGTGTAGTTTCTTTCATCTCAATCATTGATGTGAATTTTCAATCACCCATCTTTCAAAGTCTAGGAATCAAGCTAGAATATATTATTTTTTCTAAATGGCTTATGTAATACGTCCCAAGGCATTTTGCACCATGAATTTCTAGACTCAACAAAATTTGCGCACTTATCATGTCACTACGGTTTAGAGTTGATGAGTACTACAATTATAAAGAGAACCTTAAGGATCACTAGTAGAGACTTTAGCTTGTGAGATTTGTGCCTTTCACCTTTCAGAGAGTTTTACGCAATCTTCGAGTCACAAGTTGATTCAACTTCGTTTGGGTCCGCACTTTAATTGTTGTATGATCTCATTATCTTTCATAAAATTTTGGCTTGATCACCGAGAACGACATCACTTTCGAGTTGTAAGAAACACGTGTCTTGAAATTTGTGTCGATCACTAGGTTTTCACCACACCTTCACTCATACACCAACCAAATTCCATTTATCATACATTCACACACCTTTCATTTTCCATATCATCACCATATACCATACCACCCATTTCAGTATCCACAGAGAATAGTGTTGAAAGTAAAAGGAGAAGATCCTTTATAGAGAGTGTTTGCATTTTTAGCGAATATCTCTCCCAAAGCCGATTCAGATGGAGAAAAAATTGATACAAGTCTATGTTGGGGTTATTTGTATTTTTAGCCGATTTATCTCATACATTGATGTGTATTTGGAAAAGAAAAAAAAATAGAAAAAAAAGAAAAAAAAAGAAAGTAAAAAAGGGAGATGATCTATCATAGAGAGTGTTTGCATTTTTAGCGGATATCTCTCCCAAAGCCGATTCAGATAGAGAAAAATTAAATACAAATCTATGTTGGGGTTATTTGTATTTTTAGCAGATTTATCTCATACAATGATGAGTATTTGGAAAAGAAGAAAAAGAGAAAGTTGCAGTCAAGAAATAAAGACATTTGTTCGTCTATGAGTAATACACTCTTCTCAAATATCCACTATCTATCCATCATATCATCATCCCATCCTATCCTATCTCACCTCATCCCACATATCCCATTTCATTCCCCCTCACCCATATACATACATGTTCCCCTAGGTGTTCGGGAAAATTAAAGTCAACGTGGTGAATAACTCGACGTTCTCACTATAGTGATTAGCATTTCTTTCATGAGATCATTTTTCTTTCTAATTGTTCGTTCTTTCTTATATGTGTGTGAGACGTTTGAATTTGCTTACATTTACTCACCTCCTCACACACAAGAGCAATACACTTATCCATATCTCGAGAGTTCGTTTGAGAGATATATATCTGTGAGATTTTGAAGTTGAAGCGTTGATTCCGAAAAGGCAATCTAGGAATTAATTTAATGATACTCGACCCGTTTTGACTGATTCACACCACACACGTTGAGTTCTAGGAAGGATGTGCCTTGTGTACTTACTTAGCTAAATTTTATACAATTCTAGCTTGTATTTCTGAAACCATTTATCTCATGATGGATTGTGCGATTATTCTACGTCTAATAAGAGATTGACTGCCTTTCAATAAATCATTTTGCAAATAAGAATTTTGTGGGTGTATTCTCTACAAACCCTCACGAGACACAACTCGTCCTGTAGGGAGACTTATAGGTTTAAAGGCTTATTTCACATACTAAGTGCAATCGCAAGTTCCCGCGAAAGTGGTACACTTTTGGTTACTTATCTTTCTCTTTCTCTCTATCTTATTGCTCAAGGACTAGCAACGCTTTGTTTGGGGGTGGTGTGATAAGCACCCAAAAGTGTACATTTTATACCCCGAATAGACGCATTTTAGTTGTTAATTCTTCGTAATTTCGGACTTATGATAGTATTTGTTTGTTTTGTAGCTCAATAAGCGTTTGCGAAGTTTAAAGTGTTAATTCAGGGCAAATGCGCTACAAAAGTGGCTTAATCCCGTAACCTGAACCCTCTCCCATAATCAAACCCGAGCCTAAACCTAGCCCGAACCTTCACCCGAGCCCGTGTATGTTTAGTTTGTGCTTTTTAGAATTTTCTTAGATTTTTAGTTAGAGTCGTTTTATTTTTAGGTTTATTTTAGATTTATTTAGAATTTTTAGGTTTTATTTTCTATTTTTCTATTTTATTAGTATAATTTTAATTACTTTGATTTTTATTAGCTTTTAGTTTAGTCTAATTTTATTAGGATTAGTTTTAGGAGTTTATTTTTAGTTTATTAGATTTTATATTTTATTAGATTTTTCATATTTTATTTCTTTTGTTTTGTTTTATTATTTTAGTTTTTAATAGCTTAGGAGTTTATTTTCTTAATTTTTTAATATTTTTATTTTTTATTAGTTAAATTTTGTTTTATTATTTTTATCTTTAGGTAGTTAGTGTTAATTTAGGGTCACAAATTAAACACACTAATACACACTCACACCCACCTATCCTATACACACCAATACACCTAAAACCACCTCACTCACCCTCACAATTTTACCCTACAACTCACGGCACCTAATTACCCCCACTTCTTCTTCAACCTCCCAACACCCATTTTCTCTCTCCTCTTTTGCCCCATAACCAACTCCACCATTAACATCAAAATTATAACCCACCTCCATTAAACCTCACAACCAAACACACTCCTAAACCCACCTACTTTTTCTCTCTCCTCCATAATCATCATCTTCCAACACACATACCCACATCAACCAACACCATAACCAAACCACCTTAAACCAAACACCATCGCTTCCCCTTACCAGCAAACCCGATCATCCCTTGACCCTCCATACCCATCGGCGCGACCTTTTGCCCGTCGGCGACCCTACACCGGTCCGGCGGCGCCTCACTTGCCCGAAACCTGCAGACTCCCGCTCCTCTCTCACCTTCGCCTCGCCGGAGACCCAAACGGCACCCAACTGCCTTGCCCGCCTGAACTCGGAAACCCGAATCAACCCTCACCCTTTACCCCCATCACCGGCGCACCTCCGGCCATGGCAACTGCCACGTCACCCGATCTAACCCGCCTGAAAACCATCTGCTTCTACCTCCAACACATATCCCTTACCCACATGTTGCTCATACCGGAAACCATTTCAACCCATTTCCCAAAACCAAACCCATCAAACCCATTTTTCCTCTTTGAAACCCACACAAAGTCTTGCACGATTTATACCTGCTATTCCAAAGACCAAGCAAACCAAAGACTAAACCACTTAAGCCCCATGTGCCTAATTAACCAATTTAAACCTTGACCCAAATTACCCCCCGACTACCAACTTTTAACCATTGCCCAAAATACCCCTTTTACCAAATCAGATTTTACCTCACCCACATGACCTCAACACACTCACACCTTATGCTCCTCTCACCATTTCCATGCACACTCATGTCAATTACCCAATTTACCCCTAGCCTCCATGTGCACCATATAAATTGAAGACTTGGGCCAATTTCAAGGAGATCTCAAATTTAGTTTTAAGCTTAGTGTGGTAAAATTCTATCCACCCCTCTATGTTGAGTATTTGTATTTTTAGCAAATACCTCAATATAGAGGTATGTAGTGAAAATTATCTCTAGGATAAATTTCACCCCACCCCTCTATTATGAATTTTTGCATTTTTAGCAATTAATTCAAAATAGATTAATGTAGTTGAATTTATCCCTTATGGGAGGTAAATTCTAACCCATTCATTTGTATTGAGATTTTGCATTTTTAGCATTTATCTCAATATAAAGTAATGCTCTAGAATTTATTTCTTTGGTGAGTTCTAATGTACAATTTTATAATGCTAGGATTTGCATTTTTAGCAAATCTCTTTTATTATTTAATTGTCCATTATGAATTCATCCACTATCCTTTTTGTTTTTATTTTGTAATTTTTAGTTAATATTCAGAGAGCTTTTAGATAGGAATTTATAGAGAGAGAATTGTAGAGAAAAACACCATTTGTAAATAGCTTTATTTTATTCTTTTTATTTTTGTTAGATATTTGTGAGATTAAATATTGTAAGAGAGTTAATTGAGTGGATATTTAATTTCAAATCACTTGGATGCTCAATTAGAGGGATTGTACGCTTCAATTTGGAAGAGTAGAGTTCAACTTTCTCAAAGAGATTTGGTTTGCTTGTTCTTTTCCCTTCTATTTTATTTTAGTAGCCTTGATTATTAATTTGTCAAATTTCATATCATGTTAGGCTAAATCCCCTTTCAAGGGGTGGGGGAAACCCTTGTTTGATGTTATTTTAGTTTAATTAGTTTGATTACTTGAAAATTCCCTTTGAATATTAATTTTGATCCCTCATCCTTAAATTTACGCCTCGAGAGAGGGTAAATGATTTTCGAGAGAAAATCAAAATTCTAGTTATAATACCCATTTTATACTAGAGATAGGGGTTTCTTAAGTGGGGGTATTATAACTTGAATTTCAACTCTAAATTTATTTTCTAAGATTTATATAAATTTTAATTGATCGATCCTAGCGGGTGATTAACTAAAAGGAGTGTAAATCAATTTTTCTAGAGTTGTGGGGTGATAAACTTAATTTTCTAAAAGGTTACTATTAAGATTATATTTGCAACGAGAGTTGATTTGTAATGTTGATATTAATTTGAGAGAATTCAATTAATTCAATTAATTAATTAGAATAGTTAAAATTCGTGGTATAATCCCACTCCTTGATTGTTCTCACTATTATTTACCTCACTTTATCTCTTATTTTAGTGTTAGACTTTATTTTTCACTTTTGGTCACTTTCTAGTTAGTTGTTATCAGATCACATTTAGTTTAGTTTATTTTAAATCATCACCTCACCCAATTGTTTTAATATTTGAAAAAGCTAAAAAAAAATAGAAAAAGCAAAAGCCCAAAAAGAAAATAAAAATTGAACTACATTTGAGTTTGCCTCTAGCTTACCCCCTTGGAAGTGGATTGATACCCTTACTTACCTCTACACTTGAGATTGTTATATTTTTTAAGTAAATGAGGTTTTGATTAAAAGGACTTTTCAAGCAACGACAAAAGAAAAGGATACACGTAAAAATTCTTTTTATCATTATGCCATTTGGTTTAAAAAATGCAGGTGCTACTTACCAGAGGTTGGTGAGCAAAATATTTGAGGAACAAATAGACAAAAACATGGAGGTATACGTAGGTGACATGCCGACGAAGAGCAAAAAAGCATCGGATCAAATTGCCGACCTTAGCCAAACCTTTGATCAATTGGAGAAGCACCAGATGAAGTTGAATCCGACCAAGTGTGTATTCGATGTCCAAGAAGGCATGTTCCTCGAGTACATAGTGAATCAGAGGGGAATTGAGGCTAACCCTGACAAAATCAAGGCATTGATTGAAATGGAGTCTCCGACCTGCTAAAAGGATGTGCAAAGGCTCACTGGGCGAGTAGTAGTATTGAACAAATTTGTGTCCCGAGCTACAGACAAGTGTTTACCATTCTTTAAAGTGCTGACGAAGAGTTTTGAATGGAATGATGAATGTGAAAATGCTTTTTTGGAGTTGAAAAAGTATTTGGGATCACCTCCATTGCTTTACAGACCAGTGTTGGGAGAAAAATTGTATTTATACTTAGTCGTCTCTGAGTCAGCTGTAAGTTCTGCCTTGATATGAGAAGATAATAGAGTTCAAAAGCCTGTCTACTACACCAGCAAAGCCTTTTGAGGAGCAAAAATTAGATATTCATGCTTAGAGAAGTTAGCTTTCGCATTAATTGAGGCATCCAAACGGATGAAACCTTACTTCCAGGTACATACTATTATGGTGTACACTGATATGCCTCTTCGGTAAACTTTGCATAACCCGGAGAAGTCTGGGAGGTTAATGTATTGGGTAGTAGAATTGGGGGAGTACAATATTGTGTATAAGCCAAGGTCCTCATTAAAGGGCCAAGCTGTGACAAACTTCATTGCTGAATTCACTTATCCGGAGGTTTTCGAGCAACGAAACATTGAGGAAGAGCAAACCCAAATAAGGGAAATCCCAACCGAAGTCATCATCGACCAACAATCAAAGCAAATCCCATTAGGGATATGCGCAGAGGAAGTTGTTGTCGACCTACCGGAGACCTCAACCAGGATGCAAGAGATGGCCAAAAGATATGAGGAGGCAAGAAGCAAAGTATTGCATAATGGGATATTAGCAGACCAAGTGTTTGATAATAATATCCCCATCTGGAATTTTTATGTAGATTGATTCTCATGTGCAACAGGAAGTGGAGCAGGTATAATACTCAACACCCTTGATGGGATAGACATTGAATATGCATTTCGGTTCTAATTTCAAGCCTCAAGTAACGAAGTAGAGTATGAAGCTCTCATTGTGGGTTTAAGTTTAGCTCAATCACTGAACACCGAGCAGGTTGTGGCACACAGTGATTCTCAGCTAGTGGTGAATCAAATTTTGATTTTGTATGGAGCCAAAGGAGAACTAATGACAAGATACTTAGCCAAGGTATTTGAGGTTATAACAAAATTTCCTGCTGTTCGGATGAGCATAATTCCAAGACTGAAAAATACCCAAGTTGACGCACTTGCTTGGTTGGCATCAGTAATCAAAATTTTGGTCAATTAAAGTATTGATGAAGATTTGATGATTAGTTTCATCACAGTAGACATGAGACCATCCTGGATGGATCCCATCAGAGCTTATATTAAAGAAGGAATACTACCAGCAGACCTGATTGAGGCCAAAAAGCTTAGGTACAAAGCAGCAAGGTACATATTAGATAAAGGAGTTCTGTACAGGAGAGGATTAACAACTACTGTACAACTTTGTGTTTACCCAACAGAGGTTAAAGATCTAATAGAATAAGTTCATGAAGGATCTTGTGGATTTCATGTGACAGTAAGATCATTACTACAATGAATGAATACTCAAGGTTATTACTGGTCGACCATGAGGGAAGATTGTACAACCTTTGCTAAAAAGTGTGACAAGTGCCAGAAGTTTTCCAATATTTGCAAAACTCCACATGCAGCTTTGACCCCCATTACTTCACCTTGGCCATTTTCTATTTAGGGGATAGACTTGGTCGGGTATTTGCCGATCACCCGAGAAAGATTTAAGTACTTGGTCGTAGTTGTTGACTATTTCACAAAATGGGTAGAAGTAAAACCATTAGTGGATATGCCCTATGAGAAGGTGCACCAGTTCATCTGAAAAACATCATTTGTAGATATGGTTTGCCATATGCTTTAATTATTGACCATGGTACCGAGTTCGATAATGAGGAGTTCGCAACATATTGTGCCCAATCCAAGATTCAAAAGTTGCATTCTGCTCCAGGTGATCCTCAAAGCAATGGGGAAACTGAGGTAACAAACATAACTTTACTAAATGGGTTGAAGAAAAGACTTGATGATGCTAAAGGAAATTGGATAAATAAATTGCACTCAGTTTTGTGGGCATGCCGAGCAACTCCAAGAGTTACAACTGGAGAAACACCGTACATATTGGCCTTTGGGACAGAAGAAGTTATACTAGCTGAAATAGGCTTGCCAACTCATAGAGTGTTGAACTTTGATTCTCCTGTGAGGGATTTTATGCGAAGACTAAACATGGATATGTTGGAAGAGGTGCATGAAGATGCTGCTTTGAGGAACGCTGCCTATCAATAACAAAGATCACGCTTTAATAATAAAAGGGTGAAGTCAACCAACTTAAAAGAGAGGGACTATGTACTTAAGAAGGTGATTCAGGAGACCAACAAGCTTGAAGCCAATTGACATGGGCCTTATCGAGTCTCATCAGTTGTTCGATCAGGAACTTATCGAATTGAAACTTTGGAGGGGGAAGAATTTAAAAATCCATCGAATGCTGAGCATCTTAGAAAGTACTACCAGTAATGTAACGAGCAACATCTTTTGTAATCACTTGGCTTCAGTATCAATAAAAAGTTGGTTTTTCCATTTTTTTGATTTTTCGGGGGAATATTGGTGATATGCATCCCCCATCCCATAAATACTTGATCAGCAGGAATTCAGTAATTGGTTGGACTTGGTGACTTGTGTAAGGACACAAATTTCTAATTGAGTCCTTTGTAGGTTTGGCTCAACTCCAGAAAAAAACGTTTGAGTCATAGGATACAGTTAATTGGTCATTCTTCAAGCCTATGACTTGTTTGTTGAAGACGTAGCGGCCAAGAGTATAAAGTTTCATCAAATTGCTGAGTTTAATGTGCCTTGTTTCTACGTCATCAACATGGTTCCATTGCTCCTAAGGTATGAAAGCATTTTAATATATATATATAAGAGCTTGAAACGTTTTTATATTGGGTGTAGGTTTATTTAAAACTGTTGTTTATTTTAAGAAAGATTTAATTAAAACTTTAAACAAAGTTTATAAAGTTTCTGGGCTAAAAATGAATTTTTCAAACTTTCTGGAAGTTCGTTCGATATGTCGTTCGAACGAGTTCCCATATAAGGCCACTGGAAATTCGTTCGAACGATATTTCCAACGAGATTTCTAACGAGTTCACACTGGAACTTCGTTAGAAGCCTCGTTCGAACGAGACTTCGTTTGAACAAAAATGTCGTTCGAACGAGTTTTGGCGGGAACAGTTAAATGGTAATTTTTCCCACTACTATTTTCCCACTAACTTTTACCTGATTAATAAAGTGCGAAAACCAACTTTCTCTAACTTAACTTTTTCATACACATCTATCTCTAAGAGAGATTTTGAGAGCAAATTCTTCCAAGAAAAAGTTCATGTTTTGAGTGTCTAATTTTTCAAAGAAAAATTATTTAACACTCTAGTTTTTCACCCATATTGTTTATTCCAAGTCTTCTTTATATATATATATATACATTGCTTGGAGTTTTGGCACCGATTTTTCATCTCTACCGTTTGAAGAGACGTTTGGGTTTGCTTCTAAATCCCACAAAAAAGAAGAGGTTTGCGTTAATTTACCCACTTGGAGAAAGGCTCCTAGTTCGGGTGACGGTGATCATATAAAGTCCAATCGGTGGATTTCGAGACCGCGGTGGAGCTCCGTGGTTATTCGCTAGGTGGAGGTGTCTACTAGAAGAAGCGTCGGGGCTTGAGAGGGATCGAGTCGAGTGTTGTAAGTCTTTCTGTCTTGTATTTGTAAATTCCGTACTTAGTGGATTTGAGTCTAGGGTCGTTCGAGGTTTTTTCCCGTTGTGGGTTTTTCGTCGTACATCGCGACGTAGTAATTTATTATTTATTTTATCTTGATATACTCACCTAGAACGCATGCTTAGGTAATTCAAGATAAAATTTGGTTTTAATCACTACATGTTTAATTTTGTGCTAAATTAAATATTGGGTAATGTTTAATTAATTCAAATTTTAATTTGAAAAAGAAATTAAAACTTGTTCATTTGTCTGAACCATCTTACGCTTCCACATATCTCAACAAGGAAATTGATTTTAAAGTAAAAGAATTTTAAAATTGGGGGCCTTTTGTCTCCAACAAGTGGTATCAGAGCCGGAGCACTAAGTTATCGCGTTAAAGATTTATTTTTCGGTTTTTATAACTTTATTTGTTTCCTTATATTTTTAGGTGGTTCATTTTTATCTCACTCTCAATTTTTGTTTTATATCTCTCGATGGGACGTCTTAATGATAATTTGTCCAATTTTAATGATAATGAGTTTTTTAATTTTCGAGAGGAATTAAATGGGCTTAATAAATGTAATAAAAATTTAAAGGAATTAAATTTCAGATTTGTGAAAAGAATTAAGTTTTTTGAAAATGAAAATTCATGTTTTAAACTAGAATTGAATTTTTACAAACCTCGCTTTCTCAAAAAGATATTTTTCATGAAAAGTTAGAACTTTGAAATTTTAGAAAAGTTCAAGAAAGAGAGTGATAGTCGTGAAAAGACTCTTAGGGACAAGTTTGGTCACATTGAGGGGGAGCGTGATAACCTTCTAGGTGCAATTGAAAATTTAAAGAAGGAGTCCCGTAAATTTGAGGAGTCTAATTTATTACTTGACTCCGAAATTTTAAAAATGAAAAATAATTTACAAGACTCGAGTAGTAGTTATAATGGTTCTACCACATCTTGTTCATATACTTCCGTTGCTAAAGCTAAAACCGTTGTTTGTTTTAGAGGATCAATTTTATCCAAAGACTTTAGAAAATATCACACCCTAGGTAACATTCCTCGTGTTTACACATGCTTGCATTGTTGTAGAAAAGGTCACCTTAGGTCATTTTGTTTTGATCTTAAAAGAAGTCCTAGGAAGTCTATGTCTAGCATTACTTTATTTCCCAATACCCATCGTTTTAAATATAAATCTATATGGTTTAGGAAATCATTTTTAAATGCGCTAGATACAAGATTTGTTGATTCTCATTTACTTTCACATGAAACCTCCCTTGCTAAATTTAAAGGTTGAATGTGTTAGTGTTGTATGCATACTCTAGCTTTTTCTGCTTCATATTATATATCATTGCTAGGTGTATGCATGTTTAGTCATTTTCTAGTCATTGCCTTATTTGATATCACATGCTAGAAATTATGACTTGTTTATCTTTTGTATTATATTTATTTATTTGCTTTAATTGAAAAATACATAAAGATTTTTGTTTATCATTTGTGTTTTATTTGTTTCATTTAAGCTTAATGAAAAATACAAATGATTTTTGTGTGTCTTTTGAGTATATATTTTTATTTTTGGTTAAAAATGTCAAAAACTCAAAAAGATTTTATTTTGTGTTTATTTTAGTTTGACACACTTTATGTGGAATATATTTGTGTTTGAATCCCATATTTTACGCTCCCATGTGGCTAGAACTTTTGGTTTAGATTGTCAATCCTTAAAATGTTCTTTACCATGTTTATATGGAGTAGTTGGATTTTGTATTGATTAAATGGATTCTATTTTTATATGCCTCTATTCACACATGCACGAGCTCTTTTGAAATTTAACTTCATATGTATATTTGAGCTTTGTGAGGTGTTCTCCTACCAATCTTGTCATCTACATATTTGTGACCTAGGAGGAATCCGTTGCACATGAGATTTGTGAGAAATAAAAATGATAAATAAATGTGCACGGGGAAGGGCTCCGAAAGGACTTAGTTTCCTTTGCGAATAGTAAGCCACCGTTTGTTTGGACCTAAAAGAAATACGTGGTCCAAGGCCTAAAAGAAAATATGGCATTAAAAGAAAAATAATTTGCCAAGGCCTATGTTTGATTGATATATTCATTCAAAATTAATATAAATGCTTATTGAGGGAGATTGGATGGTATATCAACGGTTTGCACAATGTCCATTTATCCTAGTTGCATTTTCAATGCCATGACTCTATTGGTTTGTAGAATCATCAACATGCTAGGCTTGTATACATTGTGTGTGTTTGTTCATTGAGTTCAATCTATATTGTCACATGAGGTCGTATTCAAATGTGACGAAGTTTGCAATCAATTGAGAACTCCGTGAACATGTTTTAAGTGATTGGGTCTAAATTTAATTGTTACTAGTTCACACCCCAACACTTTAGTTTTCATATGACACATCTTTGCCATACGAGTGTGGAAAGCTTATTTTATTTTGTGTCATTTGTGTGTTTATATCTATATATGTGTACTTGCGTCTATTAGGTATATTTTATGTATACATATATTTGATATTTTAGTTTAGTCGTTGCCTTACTTTTGAGTCCATATATGCTTTAATTCATTATTGGTATCTATCTTGTTGCATTCTTTGTTGATATCACATGCTTAATACTTATATATCATATTGGTATCTGTTTCTTGCATCTTAGTTGGTATCCATTATTATTCGTTGGATTAGTTATGATTTTGTTGCCTATGTGCTTTAATGTTCTCATCACTTTATGCACTAATGCATGTTTAGCTTGTTATCCCATTCTATTTATCCCTTGCTTAGTTTAGAGGGTGTATTTGCTTTAATTGGGGAAGATAAGTTAATGTTTGATTCTTTAGCCTTTGTCTATTCCTGAACAAAAAGGGGGAGAATGATAGGGGGAGAAATGGTATCTTATCCTATTATAATCGTATCTTAGTTTGGGGGAGATTTAACTTAGGGGGAGTCATGACTTTCTTAGGTAGATCACAATTGATAAAGGGGAGAATTAATTTAGGGGGAGTACTTACTTTAATTGTATTAAATATTTTGATAATCCCTATGCGTGTAATGTGTTTGCTTAAGTGTGCAGGAATTATATTATAAGTAGCAACTTTCACCGGCAAAGATTGTGATCTTTGGGTTGTTTGTGTCAAGCATTGTATTTTTATTTTGGGTGGGAATTTTTGTCAGTCTAGTAGAGCTTAATGGCCCTTTAGGATTTTTGTTTGGTTTTTGTTCCGGAATAGCCAAAGGGGGAGATTTGTAAGGACACAAATTTCCAATTGAGTCCTTTGTAGGTTTGTCTCAATTCCAGACAAAAACGTTTGAGTCATAGGATAGAGTTAATTGATCATTCTTCAAGCCTATGACGTGTTTGTTGAAGACGTAGCGGCCAAGAGTATAAAGCTGCATCAAATTTCTGAGTTTAATGTGCCTCCTTTCTACGTCATCAACATGGTTCCATTGCTCCTAAGGTATGAATGCATTTTAATATATATATAGGAGCTTGGAACATTTTTATATTGGGTGCAGGTTTATTTAAAACTGTTGTTTATTTTCAGAAAGATTTAATTAAAACTTTAAATAAAGTTTATAAAGTTTATGGGCTAAAAATGAATTTTTCAAACTTTCTGGAAGTTAGTTCAATATGTCGTTCGAACGAGTTTGCCAACGAGTTCCCATATAAGGCCACTGGAAAGTTGTTCGAAATGTCGTTCGAACGAACATCATGTTTGAACGAGATTTCCAATGAGATTTCTAACGAGTTCACACTGAAACTTCGTTAGAATCCTCGTTCGAACGAGACTTTGTTCGAACGAAAATGTCGTTCGAACGAGTTTTGGCGGGAACAGTTGAATGGCAGTTTTTTCCACTTTCCCACTACTATTTTCCCACTAACTTTTACCTGATTAATAAATTGCGGAAACCAACTTTTTCTAACTTAACTTTTTCACACACATCTATATCCAAGAGATATTTTAAGAGCAAATTCTTTCAAGAAAAACTTCATGTTTTGAGTGTCTAATTTTTCAAAGAAAAATCATTTAACACTCTAGTTTTTCACCCATATTGTTTATTCCAAGTCTTCTTTATACATATATATACATTTCTTGGAGTTTTGGCACCGGTTTTTCATCTCTACCATTTGAAGAGACGTTTGGGTTTGCTTCTAAATCCCACAAAGAAGAAGGGGTTTGCGTTAATTTACCCACTTGGAGAAAGGCTCCTAGTTCGGGTGACGGTGACCATATAAAGTCCGATCGATGGATTCCGAGACCGCGATGGAGCTCCGTGGTTATTCTGTAGGTGGAGGAGTCTACAAGAAGAAGCGTCGGGGCTTGAGAGGGATCGAGTCGAGTGTTGTAAGTCTTTCTGTCTTGTATTTGTAAATTCCGTACTTAGTGGATTTGAGGCTAGGGTCGTCCGAGTTTTTTTCCCGTTGTGGATTTTTCCTCGTACATCGCGGCGTAGTGATTTATTATTTATTTTATCTTGCTATACTCACCTAGAACGCATGCTTAGGTAATTCAAGATAAAATTTGGTTTTAATCACAACATGTTTAATTTTGTGCTAAATTAAATATTGGGTAATGTTTAATTAATTCAAATTTTAATTTAAAAAAGAAATTAAAATTTGTTTATTTGTCTGAAACATCCTACGCTTTCGCATATCTCAATAAGGAAATTGATTTTAAAGTAAAAGAATTTTAAAATTGGGGGCATTTTATCTCCAACAACTTGGTTGGTGAAGGAAACACTTGATCGACAAAAGAACAGAAATTCACAAACCCAAGTCAAAACAGGATTTTGAGTCCTCAGTACTTGGTCAAGAAAAATCAGGGATAAAACTCTATATAAAAATCAATAAGTTTTATCCAAACTGAGAAAAATAGAGGCAGAACGTTGTGAAGATTCCTAAGTAGGAATGTAGACACATATTCCACATACGTTTGGTCACCATTGGTAACTAATGCTAAAGCTAAAAATTTAGATGAACTAGTAGAACCTATGGCAATTCCATGGGTAACTAGTGCTAAACTTGGATTTAAATCTAGGTGCATTAGTTGGTGGCCACATCAATGGTAACTGGTATTAACCTTAGAAATCTAAGTATATCAGTAGAACCTATGATAATCTCATTGGTAATTGATACTAAAATTTAGGCAAATGGCTAAGTGTATCAGTAGAACTAATGAAATAACAATTTCATTCAAGCATCCATAAATTAATAAGATAAGTCAATCAAATGCCTTTCTCACACACACACACACACACACACACACACACACACACACATATATATATATATATATATATATATATATATATATATAAGATGATTATATGCAAATATTGTGTATAAATGAAATAGAGGAATAAATTATGCTCAAGATTATTCTAGTGGATGCCTTCCTTCAACTTTAGAGGAGCTCGGTGCTGGTTCCATGCCTGCTGGAGGATTATCCAATGTGTATGGTGAGTTAATGAAGTTGAAATCTTGAAGCATTCTCCTATTGCTGTTGCTCGGGGAGTCTAAAGATTAGGAGGCCAAATTATTTCTAGCTCGTCATGTATGCCATAATCCCCTAAGTATTTGGAGATCAGGCATTGAGTAATGGTTTTTATAGGGATCCAGCTGACATCCAGTTTAAATGGAGGATCTTGACACTCCAAAAGCCCCGGATCATCCCAATACCATAGTCAACTGTCCTGATCAACCTTCATAACTGTTAGGAAATTGGTCTGGCCCCATTTATAGCCTTCGTGTTGAGCCTGACTAAAGCGATCATCACAATGACCAAGAGCTTCATTATATCCTTCCATCCAGTTCTTCCTGGGCTATTTGTGAAATTGTAAAGTTAATCTCTCAACTTGATGTTGCAGCTTCTTCAATACTCCCTCTTTAGCCTACAGTTGAGAGGATGGGTTGAAAATTGCTTGCCCTGGGTTTGGATCTTTTGAGACATATAAATAATGGCTAAGTTCTTGACCTTTATTTGTGCAGCCTGATTTGTAAGCGTTTGTTTAGTCCTACCTTTATCCGTCGTAGCTTGGCTAGATCTTGCTCTTCATCGGGAGGAGGAAGAAGGTTTAGATTTTTTTTCAAAGTCTCTAGTTCTTCCCTTAAATTAATATTTTGAGTCTCAAAAAATGAAACTCCATCATCATCAGTAGCAATAGTTGAAGGAACCTTAAAAGAGTTCAGCTCATCTCTCAAACTGTTATTTTCCTCCTCCAACAGCTTGGCAATGGCCCTAGCTACATCCACTTCACACTTGAGCAAAAACTCTTTCTTCCTAAAAGAAGAGGCATATTTCTCTAATTTCTACTCAAACCCCAAGCTTCACTTAGAGTTTTGTACTTCTTCTCATAATCAGCATGCAGGAGAGCTCTGGCTTCTTTGTGATCTTCTTGAAGCTCTTCAATTATTTCGAAGTAAGCTACATTGTTATCCACTGCCCGAACAAGAAGACACTTCAAGTATAAGTAAGCTTCCTTGGCTTGATCTGAAACATCAGCCCCAAGCAAATTTAACTGATCTTCCTCGAATAAAGTCATATGACCAGCCTTGAATAGATCATTGCATCTCTTGAGTAGCTCGGAGTCAGTAGAAGAAAGTAGATCCATTTTGGCCACGAACTATAAGAGTCAAGAAATATCCAGTAAACAACAGAATAGAGAGCATAAAGCTACAATCAAAAGATGACAAACGTAAAGGAAGGAAATACTCATTTTTATTGATATGAAATAAAGTTAAAAATACATTAAAATAAAGGAAAGATAAAGACAAAAAAAGAAAAAAAGGTTGATTGCCGAGAAAGTCTACACCTTCTCCCTATCAGTAGTTGCTTCATTTGGATTGGAGACAGGAATGGGTGGAGTGATGTTCTTGGAAGTGGTTGAGAGAGAAGATTCAATAACTATTTGCAGTTGGTCGGCTGCAGGCTCCAGAACAAGGGTGGAATCCTCTAACCCCACATCATCTTCAACTTCCCTGTCTAAGTTTGGGGGGGAACCAGGGTCAGCAGCCAAGTTCTTCATCAACTCAGTGACTTGTCCTTGAGATGTAATAGCCTCATTTTTAGCCTTTTTCAGAGCATCCTCAGCATCTTTTATTTTGTTCTCCCAAGATTGGTTCTTATTTGCCAATGCTTCCTGGGAGTCAAGCAAGGACTTCTTAAGGCATTCAAAAGCCTCTTCTAAGTCATTTGAAGAAGAACGAAGTGCATCGTCCTTCTCCAACATCTGGTTGAAATCAACTAGAAACTGCAAAAAGAGAGGCCAAATTAGTACAAGAAAATAATAAAAAAGTACAAGTGTGAAAAAGTAAGAATTCTTACCAGGAAAATCTTTGAGCAACCCTTTCAGAAATTTTCAAATGGGACATGGCCGAAGCAGCACTCCTATGATCTGGCAAAGTACCAGACCTTATCAATTGCCTAACTAAGCCAGGTCCTATGACTACAGGAGAACTAATAACAACAACATGCAAATTAGCCAAGTTCTGTTGGTCGGCAGTAGCAAAAGTTCCTTTAGCAAGTCTGGAAGGAAGACCCTTTTTGATGCGTTTAAGAAGGGACTCTTCACCTTTCTTAGTTGGGGGATTATTCCCAGTATCTTCTTTATTAGTGGACCCACTAGCAGCAGATTTTGTGGATCCAGGAGCAACAACATCTTCTATTATATTGGGGAATTTCCTCTTTCCCAAATTAGCAGCAAGAGGAAGGTCAGAGTCCAAGGATGAAGAAGGTATTGAAGCAAGTTCACCACTGTCTGATGAAGTGGACTCCTGGTCCAAGTCAAGCACAATGAAAGGAACAACAGTAGAAGGTCGAGCGATAAAAGAGGTGATAGAACTCCTGTATTTCAACAAGTATGATGCTGGCCTAGTATGCTCTTCAACAATTTTTTGATGAAGACCCCAGTAAAAGTTGAGCTCATTAAGCTTGATGTCATCCTCCTTGGGACACTTCCTCTTCCTATCAACTGCAAGAAAATAAACAACCACTAATTAATTAACATTTCAGTAGAAAAATTGTTAATAAAGTCACATAAGAATTTAAAACAACTTATCACATGACCCTTCCGAGGGAATTTTGGCCCATTTTACACTTCACTCCCTGTTAGGGGTACATCTTGCCAATTTTTGGCAATCACTCCATGGTCGAAGTAATCCCTATTGGAGTTTGGAAGGTTAATACCTAAAGCTCTATTTACAGCCCTAGTTTTTAAATAGTAAGTATTGTCACAAGTGACCCACTTATAATAAAACATGATTTCGAGAATGCCTATGTGGGTAACATGGCGTTTATTAAGCATATGAACACCATTGATAACCCTCAAAGTATTGGCGGCTACTCTAACAGGTACAATGTCAAGTATTGACAAAATTTCAAACAAAAACGATTTGGGGGAAAAGTAAAGTCGTATTCAACAACGAATAAGGAAGGAATCCAATAACCTTCAGACAAAGAAAAAACGTCTACCGGGGGATTGGGAAACTCCAAGTCTACCCAGTCTGGTATGTTCCATTCCTTTCTAAAATCATCTAAAGACAACAGCGTAAACCATGATTAGAAGTGAAGAAAAGAAGAAAGAGAAAGATTTCTTACAAAGACTTAAGGATTCAGCAAGAACTTGAAGACATGAAGAACGATCGCACGAAATCTTAAGAAATTACAGTAGAAACTTAGAGAGTTTGAGGTAAGAGATGATTGGGATTTTACCGTCTTTTATAGATTGCCTCAAAAACCGATAAATGTAATGATTAAAGTGAAACGACGATTGAAATTTTGGCGGCTAAGCTGAAAAAGACGTATTTTCCCCACAATGATTCATTATAATTCTGGATATTCACAAAAATGCCATCAATAGTACACACTATCAATAAAGCTAATAATTTACAAGTGTGGAAAGTCGGTAACCGACCAAGCATCAAAATTATAGCTCAATCTACTACTAGAACTAAATGCTCCATACTTTCAAGCAAGCATCAAGCATGAAACATTGGGGGATTCTGTTGATACAAAAAATTACCCACTTACGTGGACCAGTCAGAAAATAACATGTGTCATCCACTATGGCAATAATCCTAGTCAGAAAGGTATAACCACTGACTAAGGCTTGGAATACCGACCATCATTTTTCAAATGTCGACCAACACCAAGAAGCCCGACCAACAGCATGGAGGCCGACCAACAATATCAGTAAAATGCCAACAACCAAAAATATTATGGACATTCTGTACTGATGTAAATGCCTAATTTATAAAATCATTCCATCCTTTAACATTCCATCTCTTTGTCTCCGTACTAGGATATAAATACTTTTCAATCCTTACGTCAAGGGTAAGTGATTAAAAGGCAAACACAAGGCAATAACAAGCACAGTGGATGTAGGATTTTCTCCATAAGTCGAACCACTTTAAAACCCTTTTTGTCTTTTTTTACTTACAAATATTATCTGTGATTAAATAATTATACTTAGTCTAGTTTTTTACATCAACATACAACAACACTAAATAATTGACCATAAGTATAATTATGGTAAGGGATAGAAATACCAATATTGGTATCCCTCAACTTTTTTTGACTTTCTCAGCAAAGATAGTAGGAAGGCCATTAATGAATTTGGCTTTCCAATGATCAAAGTTAGCATCAGATTTTTGAGAAACTCTTGAAAGAAAGACGTCTTTACACGATCTAAAATAGCTTAAAGTAGAACATCTAAGATTCTGTAATTACTCTCTAATTCTTTCCTGATGAAAGTCAGATTATCCAGTAAAATGATGGATAATTACAAGAAATAAAGTGTAAAAAACATCTTACTGACCAATATCTTGATGATTTTCATCTTTAACTATTTTAATAGCATTTAAAATTTTATTTCTTTGAAAATCAGTGAGGATGTTATCATACCATCCTTTAAGGGTTCCAGTGAAACCACTAATGATCATATAAGCTACATCTTTGTCTGAATTATTACTCTGTTTACATACACTGGAATACATAGCCATCTTTTGTTAAAGCTCATAAATTTGATATTCAGTTCTACCATCAATGTTCCAGTCATAAATGGATTTTTCATTATAAGTGGCTTGATCATAGAATATAGCTTCCTCATAAAGGATATCGTGAGGAGTGAGGATAGTAATTCTTTACTGGTCCTATGTATCCAGTGGTATTCTTGCTAGAATAATTAATTTTATGAATTTAGTATTTATCATTTTTAAAAGAAGATTCAAAATTATGAATTTCTTCTGGAGAGACCATTGATTCTGATTCATAATCATAATGGGATAAATTATTTAATTTTAATCCCTTGAGATTCTTCTCAATTTCTTTTAGTTGAGAAATGAATTTTTCATTACTATGACTCATCTTGAATCATTTAATGTCCATGGGAGGGGAAATTAGAGGTCGATCAAGAATTTCAACTCTCTTTTTCCTTAACAGGTTTTTTACGAACCAAATTCTCAGTATTTTGGTCAATTCTATTAAGCTGTTTTTCTATTGTATTTAGGATTAGGTTGGTGTAATTATCTTGTTTATATAAAGGGTTCAAATCAGAAGTTTGAATGAACGGTTTATGTCTTGGTTCTAAATTTAGAAATGCATTGGCTTCTAATTTAGAATTATTAGATTTGCTAGAATTACCAAGATCTATGGACAATGATTCTGTTGGTGGATGAACAGAAGATGTAATTTGGTTTTTCAGAAATAGTCCAACGTCTAATATGATTTTCCATAGTTTCAAGAACAAAAAGATTTCTATCTTTGGAAAACATTTGAAACCAAATGACAAAATAGGTGACCTGTCGATTATCTTCAATCCACTTGTAAAATTCATTTTTATAATTGACTAATTGAGCCTTGCTATATTTAGAAAAATACTAAGCATGAAATTTAGCATAACTTGGCTGATAAATCTTTATATATTTCTTCTATGTTGATTGTAAAAGACATTGAAATATTTTTAAAGTTTTACATTCATTTCAGAAGGCGTAGGAGATTCTCTACGCTGAGAAATATTTTTTTCATAAATTCCATGAGGCATTTGACTTTCATTAGTATAAATACTTTGAAGATTTATATCATCTCGATATAAATTATCTTTTGAAATATTTTCTTCACAAACATAATTTCGTGGCACAGATGGAGGATAAGTTACAAAAGGAGCTATATGATTCCTAAAGGATTGACTCCAATTGAACTTCCTGAAATTTAGGAAAGCATCTCCACCTTTGTCTTTAATTGTGTCTCCAATATCCTCGTTTTGGAGAGGTTGAGGAGGAACGACACTTTTTATTCCCCAAGTTTCTGAAAAATCAATTTCTTCCCAACTAATAGTTCCAGGTGTGTGAACATTAGAATCTATTAGATGTGTGTCATTTAACACAATTTTTCCAAATGGACTAAATTGTTTAATATTGGGTGCCATGGTATTCATGACTTTATAGTAGATTCTATAAATAATTTCAATTGCTTCCGATCCAGGAAGATATTTATAACCCTTTGTTTGTACTTTAAGACTTAGAGCTTTAATAATATGTATGTCGGATAGAGACATAATAAGATTGGAAAATACATCAAAATAAACTGGTCCATTACAAAGACTAGTTTCAATTGTTGCCATTAAAGATTGTCTAAAATTAGTATATCTGCCATCACACAGTGTAGCTTCAAGACAAGCATTCATTCCAGAAAGAGTTAAAGGTGTAAAAGAAACATGTATTAAACCTATGTGGATAAAATGATCATTCTTATCTTTATGTGATCATTAAGATCTTCATATTTAAAGGGCTCGATAGATTTATCTTGCTCATCCAGACTTATTGTTTGTTTCATAGTTTTTATAGCAAATTTGCTATGAAAAATTTACCAGTTGCTATTGTAAATTATTTCTGGTTGGACCTTAGGAGTAGTCCACCTGTTTAAATCCTTTTTAATGCCAAATTCAATCAAAGACGAGTTCTTAATTGACTTATGTGTATTTTGGGTATCTGTGGTGTTTAATTCCATAATACAGATGTTAATACTTAGAATAGTGATAAATCCCATGATCTGATAGAAGGAAAATAATATGCGTGACAAAACATATATGCTAATGAGATCTAATAAACTGAATTAGAAATCATTTATGACACCCAACGATCAATGATTTACTTGAGATTTAAAGCCTCAACGACATTATGGCAACTCGATAATATCCTAACACGATAAATGCCAATGCATATCAAAATTAGACTTCTAATTCTCTTCATTATTACTCATTTAAATAGATTTTTTTTATTATGAATAATAAATTACTATTCACACTGGTGAATAGTAACATACTATTCCAGTATGAAAATCAAACCATCATTATCACTATTTAAGTATTAACAAAACGATTTAAGACATCATGGCTCTGATACCATAAAGGGGAGAATTGCTATATAAACAAAACAGACTCATATTACAAAGAGGTAATAGAAACTTACAAATTATTGTGCCGGACTGTCGCTGGAGTATTACACAGATTGAGAGAGGAGAGAGAAAAACTTAAGAGAGAAAAAAATGTAAATATAAGTGTCTGAACATGGATCAGACCATTCCAATTTATACAAAAAATAACAGAATAAATAATTCCAGAGAAAACGACAAATGGGTTTCTCCACAATTGGAGTGGGCTGAGTTGGTTGTCGTAGAGCATCGGATGATAATGATAGTGGGTCCTACCACAAAGACAAAAGCATACGTAAAGTTAACGTTTTATCATTTTGCATCAGTGCGTCAAAAGTAACGGGGCGGCCATGTAGTCCATGCTATGTCAAATTGCCATCATGCCAGATCATCAAGCAAAAAATTTTCACTAACATTCCTGGTGGGGAAAGTTGTGTCTAGTGAATCAAAGAAAGTCACCATAGTTGGATCTGTGGGGATTTCTGTGTTAATCATATCAGCGGTGATATCATCATCCTCTAGGGTCTTTGATTCACCGCAAGGCAAAACAGTGGATTATTTTTCATATTATTAGTTGATGCCATGGATGTGTCATCATCCAAGGGTAAAGGGATAGTTTTTTTTCCTCCGAATAAGTTGTGGTAAAAGCCGCAGATAATTGGCTTTTCATATGGTCCATAACTTTATGAGGAAGTTTCCTGTTCCGTAGCCTATGGAAACAATATTTTTATTAAAACATTTAAATCCGTTATTGGATTAACACCGGGAGACATTTTTTCCACTGGAGGAGGGGATTCTTCCACCTGTGACATATAAGTCTTTAAACTCTCCTTAATTGAAGAGATAGTTTCAGAATTATCAATTCCAATCCACCATCGGTAGAAAAATATTCTTTCCAAAAGGGGAACCTTTAATTGATTCGATCTGCATTGTAAATCCCATTTTCAAATCCATAGGATACTAATTTTAGTAAAAAATAATAGGGTGGATAACCCTATGGGAACATTATTTTTCCCCCTGAGGCTTAGATGAAATTGAGTTCAAGGTAGAAATAGTTTTTGTTTGGAAATTTCCTCACGAAATATATCAATATTTGGACCAAATTTGTCCCACCATTGGAAAACCCATCCTGGGTAGTCCACCCGAAGAGATTGAGGGCAGAATTTAAAAAATCATATATGTTTTTGGTCAAAGTTTTGGTAGTAAAAGGCTTTTGACCAAGCTTGGATATAGTCCCAATAATTGTAGGTGCCAGTTTGAGAAATTAATTTTCTCGATTTTAATGGGTGATTCCCCACTCTCTGGCAGAAATAATTTTTTTCAAAACTGCCTTGCTATAAGCTGTAGGAGATTTTGGATTCTTGCTGTTTATATTATGTGTATCTAAATATAGGGACTTAGTTTCCCAACGTGAAGACATAAGCTTCTTGTCATCTTCATTGAGGATTCAACATTAATTCAGAAGTCCTATTATTAGGAATGAATTCATGCTTAATTGTTTGTAAAACCTCCTTAGCAGATTTCTTTTTGCTATGAGTTGGAGAACTCAATTTTTCTCTTTTCTCGTCACGGAGGTGAAAAAATTCAGTATAGTCCTGTATAGGAGGATATTGGTTTTCATTAACCACAACTTCTTTATCTAGGCCTTTGGTGGGATTTCCCACAGCCTCTGCCACGCCCTTTGCAGGGGTCGCTCATTGGTTTAGCAAAAATTCCCTTGTTAGAAAATCAGGGAGTGAATTATTTTCCCCTTTTATATGCTCAATGTGAAAATAAAAGGCAGATAAATTTGTTTGCCATCTAGTAAAAATTCTTTTAGAAATAATATTTTTAACATCTTTTTGCAAAACCTGTTTTGCAGCACTACAGTCAATTCGAAGTAAAAATTTCTGATTTAAAATATCATATTGAAATTTTAAAATATATTTCACAATAAAAATAATTTCTTTCTTAATAGTTGAGTAATTTTTCTGGGCATCTTTCCAGGCGCCTGAGGTAAAACGAACCAATTCCTCTTTTTTATTCAAAGAATTTATTTGTTTCAAAATTCCTCAGTATCTAATTCCACCATGGTCGACCTTCTCTTGAAGCCATAAGGAAGACTTTCTTGACTTTATCTCTCAATTCGAGTTTCTCTATTGGTTTGTTGGATTCCAGGCACAACTTGGTTTGCTTAAACCATGAGGAAGATTTCTTACGCATGTGGTTGAGAGATTTATGGTATATCCATAGATTTCCCCTGAAAATGTTGAAATATCGCCAGATTTCCAAGCCAACGTTGATAGCCCCTATGTTCCTATATGGGTGAGTCTCCCATTCCTCCCAGTGTACTTCTTCTCCAAAATGACTCTCTTTTCGATTGCTAATGGCATTGGTAACCCGATTAAGATTGACGAGGCCACATGGACCCTCTCGTACCCTAGCATGGCTAGGGTTTGTGTGAAAGTTAATGTGATGAATAATCTCCCAAAACGGATTTGGCTTGCCACTTATGATAAGGCTTTTTGGTAAAAGATTTTCTATGAGAATCTACCATGATATTGTTCCATGTGTTCAAAACTGGGCCACGACAGTTTGGACTGTAAGGAAGAAGAGGGAGGTAATGTGACCAAGACTTTAGACAAAGGTAAGGCTATTCCGCAACTATATCATAAGGTGAAGAAAGTGCAGTGGAAACAAATGGATAAGGGGTTTTCGTTAAAGATGGTGTTTATTCATTTAAAACATTATCTCACCCTTTAACCAAAACAAAACAATCGATTTCCTCTAAAACCAATATGATTCACCATGAAGGTTTCCAGATGGTTTCAGCCAGACACTCTTCCTATTCAGAGCCAAAATTACAGAATCTTAAGAAGAAGGAATTGGTGATAACGTCCAACTTATTTGCTCCATTGAACGTGGATAACACTTTATTGGAACTTGGTGAAATACCAACATCATCAGTTAATAACTTTTCAGACTCAGTTGTCCAGGGTTCTGAGTATTGTTTACTTGGAGTTTTACAATATAGACCTTTAGAGAAATGGGATTTTCATATGGCTAATGTCCCAAAGATTAAGAAGGTAGTCATAGATCCAACAACGATAAAGAATTATGGTCTATCTCCTCGGGCACCTAGATTGCTTTCTGATAACTCACTTTTGAGATTGGCGTTATCTATATACTTTCGACTCTGAAACTCTTTTGGTGAGGGAGATTAACGATGATTGGGATACCTTTTCCAAATGCATATCCGAGAGATTTCCAAGACTTGACAAGAAAACTTTGATGGTTGAAGAATTTTCTGTGGTTAAGAGGAAAAGACCTAGAAATAATTACTCAACCATTAAACCAACCTTTTCAAAGATGCGTTCAAGAGGTAAATAGACTAATGCTTTGAAAATGATGCAATTTCTATTTTGGAATATTCGGGGAGTGGGGAATGGACCTTCTATACGTAGACTTAAACGCCTCATCCGTATTCAATCAATTACTATTTTGGCTTTGTTGGAGCCAAAGATTGAGGAGACTAATATTGATGAAGTGTGTAGGAATTTGAAATTTTTGGGTGGTTTCGCTAATACTTCTAATAAAATCTGTATCATTTGGAAGAATAATTGGACGGTGAATTTACAAAAAATGGGGGACAATCATTATCGCTTCGGTTAAGCAACAATTTTTTGGAAGTTCCTTCCTTAATTACGACAATTTATGCTAATTGTACGCAGGTAGAAATATTGACTCTTTGGGAGGATATTGATTCTTTATCAACTCTTGGTGATGTGAAATGGATTATGGGAGGTGATTTCAATATAGTGACGAATAATGAAGAAAATATTGGAGGTAATGGGGTGAATTGGGAAGGTATGTTGGATTTTGATTTATTTCTTTGCAATGTGGGGCTACAAGGAATCCCTTTCAGTGGTTCAAATTTTACGTGGTGTAATAATCGTGAATGTAACACTCGAATTTGGGCTCGTAATGATAGAGTGGTGGGTAACTCTAATTGGTTTTATGGGAATTATTCAAGTTCGGTGGATCATCTTCACAAGGAAAATTTGGATCATAGTCTTTCACTCCTCAAACTTAAAAAAAAATAATCTCACTTCTCGTGAACCTTTAAAATTTTTGTCCTTTTGGACCTAAGATGATGAATTCCTTCAAGTAGTTAAGGAAGCGTGGTGTTATTACGTGAAGGGTATGCCTCTTGTTGTTTTGCGGAAAAGCTCAAAAGGGTTAAATCCTTTCTTAAAATTTGGTCTAATACTAAATTTGGTGATTTTTTTCGAGTTACGAGAAAAGAAAAAAATGGCATGTTGAAGTATGAAGTAGAGTTTGATGCAAATACATCCGTGGAAAACAAACTTAAATTCCATAAAATTCAGTATGATAACTTAAAAGCGTTAAAGGTTGAGGAAGATTACTGGAAGCAAAAGGCGAGATTTAAATGGGTAATTGATGGTGAGTCCAACACGAAGTTCTTCCATGGTATCACTAAGAAGAAAAGGGTTGCCTTTAACCTATCACGTATTCAAAACGATGATGGACAATGGATTGAGGATATTAAGGAGGTTGAGAACACTGTCGTTGTATCGTTTCAGACACTCCTTTACAACACAACTTCAGACATCTCTAATTCGAGCTGTAGACCTGCTACTTTTTCTCCGGCTAGTTACACTTCGGATGCCAGACCAACTGCTTTCCAGAAGGTTGAGAGCATTATCGTGGCATCGTTTCAGATACTGCCTTGCAGCACTACTTCGGACATCCCCAATTCCAGCTATAGACCTGTTACTGTTTCTCCGGCTAGTTACACTTCGAATGATAGACCAACTGATGTTCATGACTGTTTACCTACTACCAACACTGATACCATATGGGGTTGCGTTCCGAACTCATTTATAGAAGGTAACGGCTTGATGTTGAGTGATGTTCCGGATATGGAAGAAATTTGGGAAGTTATTTTTGAGATGAAGGGAGATGGAGCAGTATGCCAATATGGTTTTAATGGATGTTTTTTAAATGCTGTTGGCAGATTATTGAAGATGACCTCGTTAAAGCCATCCATTCCTTTTTCCTCGACAATGTTCTCCCGGTTAGTTGGACGTCCACCAATATTATTTTGATCCCTAAAATTATTAGACCTAAAAATTATGGAGATTTAAGTTCAATAAGCCTATGTAATTTTTCATCCAAAATTATTTCGAAGTTTTTGGCAAAGAGAATGGGTCTCATTTTACCAAAAATCATTTCGCCATCTCAATCCGATTTTATTAAGGGGAGATCCATCCTGGAAAATGTGCTCCTGGCCCAAGAACTTATGTATTATTTTAGAAAGAAAGTGCGGGTCTCTAACCTTATTCTTAAACTTGACATGTTGAAGGCCTATGATAGAATATTGTGGCTTTTTATCTTAAAAACTTTCAGGAGTTTTGGGTTTTCGGAGACAGTTATTGATTTAATTTGGAGGATTATTTCAAATTGTTGGTATTCGATTGGTGTTAATGGAAAAAGTCGTGGTTCCTTCAAATCCAAAAGAGGGGTGAGATAAGGGGATCCGTTGCCACCGACACTATTTATAATTATCGCGGAAGTTCTTAATAGAGGGGTTCAAAAAATGATAGAATATGGGAAAATGCCACATTTTTCTCTAACAAGGGGCTACCCTATTATTTGTTGTCTTTCTTTTGCAAATGACACCCTAATTTTTGCTAATGGCGATCGGAGATCTCTAAAAAATTTCATGGATTTCTTAAAGGATTATGAAGGGGCATCAGGACAAGTGGTGAATTTCAATAAAAGCTCCTTTTATCTCCCGGGAAATGAGTCTTATGGCACGAGAAGGATAATCGAATTTACTACAAGTTTCACGCACAAAAATCTTCCAATCATTTATTTGGGGATCACCTTATTTGCGGGAAGGAAAAAGAAATCTTATTTCATTCCCTACATTGACAAACTAGTGGATTAATTGGAAGGGTGAAAAAATTAGAGGCATTCTCTATCGTATTATTTTCACTTTCATTTGTTGGCATTTATGGTGTGCGAGGAACAAATATTTGCCAATGCAGGAATCTTCAATTATAAATCTCATATGTGGAGGGATTAAGATGGCTTTTCGTATATTTCCTTTCAGTGGTGTTAAAACTAGCTTTTGTTTTGATGTTTTAGAGGCTTTTTCAAGCACATGTGCTCATATTGCTCATACTTGATGTAAGCCACTGGCGGGGGCTATTCCCTGTTGTTATCTTTAATTCTAATATGGGAGATATAAATCCTACTTTAAAAAAAGGAAAGCTAAATTTATTGACGACCTTCCTACTTTCTTTGTTGAGAAAGTTAAAAAACGTTAACGGAAACCAATAATGATATTTATATCCCTTACCATAATTATACGTATGGTCAATTATTTAGCTTTGTTATACAAGAAGGTCTTTCCCCATGTAATGACCTAAAGTTACAACGACAACCTAAAAAGCAAAATCTTGCAGGAAAACGAGAATTAGGAGAATTTTGGGAACAATTTGCTTACGATAATCCTACTCCTTTTCCTCATAAAAAAATCTAAGGATAAATATGTATCCAAAAGAAAACATCCTTGTAAAAAGAAGAAAAAAATATAAAATACCAAATCAGGTGATAATTCTAAAAAATATTTTAGAAAAAATAATTATGATAGATCTAATAGACCTAAATCTAATTCAAAATATTTTAAATGTGGTAAATTTGAGCACTTTGTAAATAAATGCAAAACTCAAGATAAATTAAATAATCTTCATATAGATGAAGATTTAAAAAAGCAACCCGGTTAATTACTACTCAATTCCAGTCCATCAGACACTGAAGTTAGTTCTTTAGAAAGTGAGGATGAGCTTTATTATATTCAAAGCTCTAATGACTTTGAAGTTTCCAATAAAAAAATTGTCAATGTAATCAATGGTAAGATAAATGCAATCATCTTCAATCAATCCTTTATATGAATGGATTAAGCATTAATGTGATTACTAGTCAACAACAATCCATGATTGATATTATCAATCAAGTTACTGATTGAGATACTAAACTCAAGTTAATAAAAACTTATTATGCCAATTCTCTTGAAGAGAATGCATCTACTTCTTACACAGTGGTTCAATAATACAATCTTAAAGAAGTATTTAATCAGATATAAAATTGACCAAAATTTTCTAAACCTGCAAATCTAGAAATTACAAAGCAAGAAGTTAATAATCTTAAGATTAAATTAAGATAGTTGAAAGATCAATAACATAATATTAAAATTGAGATTAATAGTCTCAAGAATGAGTTACACCATTCTAATCCTGAAACTTCAAATGTTGAAGAATCAACTGAGTATTTGAGTATTATTAATCGTGTGCCAATTCAAAAGTGGTACATATCTATTAACCTCGTTATTAATAATGAATATACATTAAATAACATTGTTGCGCTTGTTGGTAGCAGTGCGGATAGGAATTGCCTTCATGAAGGAATAGTTCCTGCTCATTATTTTGATAACACCACTCAATCATTATTTAATGCTAGTGGTGATAATATGCAAATCTAGTATAAACTCACTAAAGTTTATATTTACCATGGATGTAAAAAATTAGATTATCTCTAATTAATCAATCACAGATAAAATAAATAAGACAAAAGATTTTTAAAGTGGTTCGGCCTGGAAAGAATGGCCTACGTCCACTGTTTTTGTTATTGCTGACTGTTTGTTTGGAATTCTCGATAAAGAGTTTTACCAAGAAATTCCCTCCCCCTATCCAATGGGGATGATACAATGTATTTATAGCCTTGAGGCTGTACATGTGAAAGAATAATATATAGCTGCCCAGTAGGCGTGTACATCTGTGCGATAATAACTGTGCATTTAATGCACAATTATCTTTCGGTTTTCTCTGATGCTTACGCCATAAGTATCTAAATTTCTCGGACCGACTTAGTAGCTCGGATCGACTTAATAGCTTGACACGCTTGAGTAGCTCGGGCCCCTAAGTTCCTCGTGGTTTCTTAGTTGCTCGGTGATCTTGAGTTATCTGGAGTATAGTAGTTCCTCGGAGGGTGAGTGACTCGGTACAATGAAGATCCTCGGAGAACACTTGTTGCTCCGAGCGCCTGAGTTGGTCGGGGAGGTTGAGATCCTCGGAGTCAATGTGTTATTCAAAAAATATTTACGCTTGCCATGTAGATTGACACGTGTCTCCACATAATTGATCCATATCAGCAGACTAAATTTGGTATCAAAAGAAGTCCCCAATGTTTCGTAGTTTGACGTTGAAGAAAAGTATGGAACATTTTTCTTCCTAGACTTTCAGTTTTTATGGATTTTAGACAAACTGTCTTTTAAAGGATTTTGAATTTCCATAACCGCTTCGTTTTTTGTGCCTCTTTCTTCTTTTTAGCCGCCGAGTATGCAATCGTCCGTCCTGGTAATCATTATTTTTCTCTATTCCCGATGTAAAGTATTTGAATGCTATAGAAAATTCGATCGTCTTTTACTTTTTCAAATCTGTATCTTTGAACTTTTCATTTCCTCTCTATCTTGTGCGTCCATTTCTTCCGTCGTTCATTGTCAACTGATTCACTCTTTCCCTGTAAGATCTTCTTCCTTCTCTTTTATTTACTCTGTTCATCATGGTTTACGTTGTTGAATCGCTTGACAAATTTAGTTCTGAATTTTCAATTCCTTCATGGGTCACACTGGGAGAACTTTCTTAACCTCCTGACTATTTTTCTTTGGCTGAGGGACATTGGTTCCCCAGTCTCTTTGTGTCCTAATGTGGCTTTTCTTTTCCTCCAAATCCTTTATGTTTGGAGTTCTGTCAGTATTTTGATGCTGTTCTTGCAAAAATAACGCCAAATACTTGGAGAATAGTCAATGGAGTTCATAGGTTAAATCAACTTCATGGAACCCGTTTAGGGATTCCAGAGATAATGTATTGTTACAGATGGGTCGATAGTGATATTACTTTTTACTTAAAAATTAGATTTTTGAATAGGGCATTAGTTTTAAATCTTCCCGATGCTAACAGGGATTATTTTGAACATGGAGTGGTAATGAAAAATTGGCAACATCCTCCATTAAATGGAGACGATGTATATCAAGGTCCTAGATGCCCTCCTTATGGCAATGGGATATGTTATTTTTATTTTTATTTTTGAAATTATGTTTTCATTGTGTTTGATAAAATGCGTCATTAACATTTTAATTTTTGTTTATTTGCAGTTGACAGCAAAAGAAAATCTCATAAAGAAACTGATGTCAATTTAAGGCATTTGAAACTTATCTGGAGTTTACACCAATCCGTTGCTGACGAACACATTAGATCAGCCTCTTATTTATTGCAGTACAAGAGCTATACTTCATCCTTTACTGCTCATCCAGTGGTAGGTGACATCGACCAAGTACCAGCTTCTGAAGGCTCCTCCCCTGAATCGAATATTCCCCTCAGTAACATAATGAAGAGAAGAAAATCTCCCTCCTTCTTTGACAAATCAGACTCTGCCAATGGGGAGGCAAACAGAAGCAAACAGGATATTCCAGAGGAAGGAACGAGGAACATTGATGTACCCCCTCCCTTTGCTGCCAAGAAAGCTGTTGAGAATCCCCCTGTGGCTCCGAGTAAGGCTGTAGTTATTTCTCCTCCTAGTGAGGTCATTGTCATATCTCCAACCAAGACTTCTTTGGTTGAAAATATTCCTGCTCCTCCGAAGAAGTCAAAGAAAAGCTCCTCGGATAAACTGGCTGAACCTATCTCTCAGCCTTTAACTGCTGAAAGTGGCATTCCCACTTTTGTTCCTCCGATCTCTGCCATGGGCTCGGTGAATTCTTGGATTATCCCAGAGATCCAAGGTATTGAAGACAGTCTTCCTCGTGACAGGGTCACTTCATTGGCTGCTCAATATATTGCCTCAGTAAGTATTACTAGTTTAAGTTGGTAACATGCTTTAATAGCATTTTGAAGAAGGATGAGGTTATTAAAGCTTCGAGCTCCTCGGGAGGTGTGGATAAAGCTTTTGTTGGTTTAACTCAGTCCTTAAAGGATTCTCATCAAAAATATGACGAAGATAAAGTTGCTTGGGAGAAGCAACTAATGTCCATCGAGCAAGAGAGAGATTGGGTTGTGGAGGTCTCCAAAGGGTTGGAGAAAAAGTTGAAAGATTTCGAGTAGAGTAACAAAGTTTTTAAGCAGAGCAGTAAGGAGTTGGAGGCTAAGCTCAAAGTATCTAGAGAGAAAGTTGTTAGACTTCAGGATGTTGAACGTCAGAAGGTGGAAGTGGAAGGGAAGTTGAAGGCTATTGAGGAACTCCTTAGAGAAAGGACCTACTCGGAGAAAGAGAAAAGGAAAAAAGTTGTCAAGAAATCATTCAGTGCTGGTTGGGATAAGGGTTGGAACAAGGGCTTGGCTGCCATGACCTCGCAAATGGAGTATGTCAACCTCAAGTACTTCAGGGATGGATGGGTTGCTGCTCTGAAAGAGATGAAGATTGCTGAGAATTCAGAACTGTTCCAGCAACACACCCATGGCCCTCCTCCCTCTCTTGGGGAAGAAGAAGAGGATGAAGCTGCCTCAGAGGAGTCCTCCATGATGGTTGGAGACCAAGTTCCTACTGTTCCAGTTATTCAAACTTTTTACGAGCAACTCCAGCCCACCAGTACCTCGGCCGAGCAACTGCCATTATCTTTCGAGCAACCTGCCTCCTCATCCCAGCTTTCCGAGGAAGTTGCAAAACACAAGGAGAAGGTGTAAAGTTGCTCGGATTTTAATTTTGTTATTTTCTTCGAATGTAACCTTGAACTTTGTATCTTCTTTTTGATGAATAAAATTTGAACTTTTGGTTGTTCATATTGAATTTCTTCTTCTTGCCTTGTCTTTATTGTTATTGATTCTGTTTATGGCTTCTATTTGCTAGTTTATGGCCAGGATGGAGCTATTATTAGCTCATGATATAAAGTTGTTGAAAAAATTCAATGACTACTTCAAAGCTGGTCATGCAGATCTGAATGAATCTCAAATCATCGACATCCTTGGTCCAGACGCTTCTGAACGAGTAGTCGAGGCCTACCAATACCTAAAGTGCTTGCTCGACCGTGCAGTTGCCAACAATGTGGCATATTATAAGATGATTGAAGATCTTCAAGGTACCATCGAGGAACTTCAACAACAATACAAGGAATCTTGTACCCTTTTGCATCAGGGGTATGAGAAAAAATATCAGCAACTAAACGCTGATAAAGGATATGATAAGTTTATCGTTGCTTATGAGAAGAAAGACAGCATTCTGAAACTTGAGGTCGAAGAGCACAGGAAGATTGCTAAACTTTTGGAGCAGGAAAATAATGTTTTGCAAGAAGAGATATCCTAACTAAAATCTGCAGCATCTTCCTCGGGAGACTTAGTCCCTGTTAATGACGAAGGTTTTTCTTTCTTGGAGGTGGAGAATGCCAACTTAAGAGATGAGTTGGAAACGTTAAAAAGGGATGGACCCTCCTCGTCTACTCGGGGATGAGGAAGATCTTCTTCTTGGGGACGAGCAAGAGCTGCTCCAGTTTTAATTGAAGAGCAAAGAACTCAATCAGCCTTGGAGAATCAGGCCTTCTAATTGATGGCGAAGAATCAAGCATTAACAGAGATGTCCAAGAAGATTCTGAACCTTGACGAGCAACTTTCTGCACAAAGCTCTGCCTTGGAAAATAAAACAAATCTGGTGAAGAATCTTCACGAGCAACTGGAGATGTTGACCTACCGGTTCCATAAACAACCCAGAGAGTTTTGGATGGCTGGTTACAATGAAGCTCTCTACTATCTAGATGACCGAATCCAGTAGACGAACAATGAGGGGTACAAGAAAGGATGGTTAAATGCACTGGGTGTGCTGAAATTGGAGCGGGGTCATTACTTATGGGATTATTATGATCCTGGGTTGCTTGTGTTGTCAGTGCCTCCTTTTAAGCTCGACATGAGTTGGATTCCTTCTCGAGCGATTCCTCAGTGCTTGATCTCAAAGTACCTCGGCGATTACAGCCTCCATTCAAATTTTGACATTTCTCGCCCAGAGCATTTGCTTGATCGGCCATCAGTGATGAACATTCGAATGCTCCAAGATGTGAATTTCATAAACTCTCCTTATGCTTTAGACGATCCTCCTGCTGGAGTAGAACCTGTTTCAAAGGCAGAGGGAAAGAAACCAATAGAGTAGGATCTTTGATGTAATGATTTCACATGTAATATGTATTTTATACTCTATGTAATTTCTTCTGATTTCAATGAAGAAACTTTTAGTTTTCCCTGCAATCTTGATTGTCATTACTTTATCTATTTTATTCACTGATGAATGTGTATGTATATCTGTAAAAAGACAAAAATGTCCTATGTTATTTTAAATTGCCGACCAACTGGAGTTGGTGAAAATTTATTGTTGACCATCTTGAGTTAGTGATAATTATTTGACGACCAACCGGAGTTGGTGATATTTCATTTCCCGACCAACTTAGAGTTGGTGGTAATTTGATATGCCACAAGTAAAGAAATTCTGTTTTATTTTTTGATTATAGTGACTTATCACTTTTTAATTCTAAGCCATGAAATGACTTACATCCCATGATCCTGCTTAGTTTAACCAACCGGAGTTGTTTGCAATTGATTTACCGACCAACCGGAGTTGGTGGATATTAATTTGTCGACCAACCGGAGTTGGTGGATATTTGTTCCCGACCAACTGGAGTTGGAGAAGATTAATTTGCCGACCAACCGGAGTTGGTGGATATTTTTCCCGACCAATCAAAGTTGGAGTAGACTTATTCCCGAACAACCATAGTTGGAAGAGATTTATTACCGACCAACCGTAGTTGAAAGAGGTTTATTGACCAACCGGAGTTGGATTTTATCTACCAACCGGAGTTGGATTTTATTGACCAGCCGGAGTTGGATTTTATCGACCAACCGGAGTTGGATTTTATCTACCAACCGGAGTTGGATTTTATCTACCAACCATAGTTGGAGTTTATCTACCAATCGGAGTTGGATTTTATCGACCAACCGTAGTTGGATTTTATCTACCAATCGTAGTTGGATTTTATCTACCAATCGGAGTTGGATTTTATCGACCAACCGTAGTTGGATTTTGTTGTCGACCAATCGGAGTTGGATTTTGTTGTCGACCAACCGGAGTTGGATTTTATCTACCAACCGTAGTTGGATTTTATCGACCAACCGGAGTTGGATTTTGTTGTCGACCAACCGGAGTTGGATTTTATCTACCAACCGTAGTTGGATTTTATCGACGAACCGGAGTTGGAGGAGATTTGTTCTGAACTTGATGCATAGTGTGTAGCAGTAATACTCCGAAAAAATTTCAACAAAAAGAGAGAAACTGGGTAAAACATTCAAAACTTTATTCATATTGAAGAAAACTTCATTTACATGGGAATCCCAGCTACTGATAATACTTGCGTAGATGCTCTGCATTCCATGCATTCTTAAATTCCTCTCCCTCCAAGGTTTCAATTCTGTATGTCCCTGGTTGAATAACTTCTGCTATCCTGTAGGGTCCATGCCAGTTAGCTTCCAGTTTATTGTGCTTTTGAATTACTTTCTTTAGCACATAGTCTCATTCCTTTAAATCACACTTCTTTACTCTCTTGTTGTAAAACAGAGCTGTTCGTTGTTGGTATGCGGCATTCCTGATTGCTACTTCTTCTCTAACTTCCTCGAGCATATCTAGATCTAATCGTATCATCAAGTCACTGATAGGAGAATTGAAATTTAGCACCCTGTGTGTGGGGAGACCCAACTCAGCAGGTATAACAGCTTCACTTCCAAATGCCAGAATGTATGGAGATTCTTCTGTTGCTGCTCGGGGTATAGTACGAGAAGCCCACAACACCGAATGTAGCTCGTTGATCCAATTTGCCTTTGCATCATCCAGTATTTTCTTTAACCCGTTCAGTAGAGTTCTGTTCGTCACCTCAGTTTGTCCATTGCTCTGGGGATGGCCTGGTGCAGAGTGGGTCTTCAATATGTTTGACTGATGACAATATGTAGCGAACTCCTCATTGTCGAATTGAGTTCCATGGTCTGTGATGAATGCACGGGGAAGACCATATCTACAAATGATATTCTTCCAAATAAATTGATACACCTTGTCATACGTCATATCAATAAGAGGCTCAGCTTCCACCCATTTAGTAAAATAATCCACAACGACTACAAGGTATTTAAATCTTCCTCGGGGCATTGGAAGCGGCCCGACCAAGTCTATTCCCCAAATGGTGAATGGACAAGGAGACGTGATGGGTGTTAGCAATGCCTGGGGAGTTCTTCGGATGGAAGAGAAACATTGACATTTATCACATTTCTTGGCATAAGCTACACAATCAGCTCTCATCGTCGGACAGTAACACCCTTGTGTTGTCATTCTTTGCAAGAGTGTCCGACCTGCTACATGGGCTCCACAAGACCCTTCATGGACCTCTTCAATCAAAATTTTCACCTCGGAGGGGTGGACACATCTTTGCAAACCTGCTATAATTCCCCGTCTGTATAAAATGCCATTAGTCAATACATAACGAGTAACTTTAAACTTTAGCTTCTTGGCTGTGAGTTTATCAGTTGGTAATGTCCCCTCCTCAATATAAGCCCTGATGGGATCCACCCAAGATGGTCCTAAATCAAGGGTAATGAAGCTCATCATCATATCTTTGTCAATGCTCCTGCTAGCCAAAATTTCTATCGGGATTGTTCTTCGTAGCTCGGTGCGTGTGGCTGAGGCTAACCGAGCTAAGGCATCTTCTCTTGCATTCTCCAATCTTGGTGTTCTAATTAACTGCACTACGTTAAAGCTCGATACAATCTCCATTGCTTTCGCATGATACTTGATCATCAATTCTTCTTTTATTGCGTACACCCCTAGTATTTGATTTACGATCAACTATGAGTCACTGAATACATAGCTTTGCCCCCATTTGATGTAAAAAGTTAGATTATCTTTAATTAATCAATCACAGATAAAATAAATAAGACAAAAGATTTTTAAAGTGGTTCGGCCTGGAAAGAATGGCCTACGTCCACTGTTTTTGTTATTGCTGACTATTTGTTTGGAATTCTCGATAAAGGGTTTTACCAAGAAATTCCCCCCCTCTCCAATGGGGATGATACAATGTATTTATAGCCTTGAGGCTGTACATGTAAAAGAATAATACATAGTTGTCCAGTAGGCGTGTACATCTGTGCGATAATAACTGTGCATTTAATGCACAATTATCTTTCAATTTCTCTGATGCCTATGCCATAAGTATCTGAATTGCTCGGACCGACTTAGTAGCTCGGACCGACTTAATAGCTTGGCACGCTTGAGTAGCTCGAGCCCCTGAGTTCCTCGTGGTTTCTTAGTTGCTCGGTGATCTTGAGTTATATGGAGTATAGTAGTTCCTCGGAGGGTGAGTAACTCGGTACAATGAAGATCCTCGGAGAACACTTGTTGTTCCGAGCGCCTGAGTTGGTCGGGGAGGTTGAGCTCCTCGGAGTCAATGTGTTGTTCAAAAAATGTTTGCGGTTGCAATGTAGATTGACACGTGTCTCCACATAATTGATCCACGTCAACAGACTAAATTTGGTATCAACATTTACAATAATGGAATATATTTGTCTATTACCTTTTTGCTAACAAACGACTTGTCATAACAAGTAATTTTAGATACTCCTTTTTTATCCTTGCTTATGCCTATGGATAAAATTGATTCCAGTGGTATATACCATTATTAAAGATTAAAAAATTATTTTTGAGTCCATAACAAAACTTGAGGTTAAGAAAATTAATTCATTAAAAGATGATATCTTTTTCAAAGAAAATCAAATGAATTTTCTTAAAAAAGAAATATCCTTTTTGACAACAAACACTACAAAAAAATAGCTTTTGAGACGGTGGCCTAACAGTCCTAAAAGATCATTTATCCATCTCAAATATATTTAGTGACGCTATTTGGGACGGCTAGGGGGGTCTTTTTGATAGGGGGTTATAAATACTTTTTGTGACGCCATAGCCGTCTCAAAAGAGTTTTTTGAAAAAGGAATAGATCCATTTCAAGAGGTCCTCATTTTATATGACCCTTTTGAGACGGCACAAGAGCTGTCACAAAAGATTGTTTTTGAAATGGAAATTAATCTGTCTCAAAAGATTACTATTTTAAAAAACCTTTTTGAGACGGCAACATAGCCGTCTTTAATATATTTTTGGGACAGTTTTATCCATCCCAAAACAGGTGAAGGGATCTTAAAATTTTTGCACCAATATTTTGTGGAGAATAAAATTTACCGCTAAAGTTTAATATAGAATTTAATTATATTTGAAACAACACAAACAACGAATAATCATAAAATGTAATACATAAGATGATTTTCAACCAACAGAACGAATCATTTTCATTCAACAATAAATACAGTTCTTATAACCATCTCCAAATATTCATCAAAACAAGAATTATAACACTAAGTTCAAATATTTGACTTGACAATAAAAATACATTAATTTATTAATACTCCAAATACGAAATGCTTTTATCAAACTAATTACGCAACACTGAAGCGTACGACCTCCAAAACCACTAATTAACATTTGCATGTTCTACAAAAATTGTCACCTGCACAAAAAAAATATAGTTTCGATTATTTCAGAATTAATACCCCTCGTCAACAATACAATGTGCAAAATGAATCAATATAGTATATTTTCATCATTAACAATATAAATATCCAACTATTATTATTTTTTTAAATATTCGGCAGAGTCTCCTTTGTTTATTCATGAAAACCACATGTAGCCAACCTGTTTTAAACATCAAAATTGATTCTAAGAATGATATACACCAACAACAGAAAATTTTAACCACCACAATAATAAATTCTCACCACCATAACAAATTTTCCCCACCACCATTGAAAATTTAACTTTAAACGAGAGAATTTTCCATTATATATATATATAAGTAATTATATGTATGAATTATATTGTATTACCTAGTCGGACTGAATCGTCGAGGTAGTGGAAGCATGCTGAAGGGTAAAACTTTGGAACAAACTTTGCATTTCACTTTGCATTTCACTTCACATATCATTCTTTATCTGTAATAAAGCTTGTTGGTTGCGAATCTCTAACTCTTCAAGCTCCTGTAGATGTCGAGTCTCTCGATCTTCAGCTTCTTTCTTTAACTAGTTAATTTCTTCCAATAATAACTGAGATAAACATGCTTTTGTCGATATTAGCCTAATAACTTCTCCCTTTAGTAAAGCATACCCATGCCCTCCATATCCTACTACATCAATAAAAATCTTGTTCCGCACTTCTGGGTCATTTTGTTGCTCTTCAGGTAGCTCATTTAGCCGTCTTTCAAGCATTTTCTACCAATTGAATTAATATTATTATTAATGAACGTAAAATAATTTTCAAGAACACAATTTATAACAAATATTAAATAAATCATTCAATCATCTCTTACGAATTAATATTTATACATACCGCTCTATCAAATGATCCATCTTCAACACTGAAAGGTTTATTATTTGGAGCTCGAGTGGCTTTCCACATGCTAATATTGTCGACGGGCTCCCCCTGTTCTATCCTCTGAAAAAAACAATGTATGTATATTAATACTCTTATATTAAAATCAGAAATATTTATAATAATAAAAATTCCAACCTCCTTGACTATTTTAGCATGTGGCTTTCGTCCTGTCCTTGAGTAAGCACATTCAACTTCACGGTTCTTAGTGTTTTGATTGGCAATATCCTAAATATCTGAATAAATAAAAATAAAAATTATGATACTAGTGAAGAAGAATGTATGTATAAAATTCTTAATAAAATATGATATTTATACCTTAATCTTCTTTAGACCCCAGTATTTCACCAATTCAGGCCACTGATCTTTTTCGACTCGTTCAGGCGTATAACTCAACCGCTCTTCATCTGTTTGAAACTTTTTATAGTGATTCGCCTTCACTCGATGCTTCCATTGCTTCCACGCAAGTTTCATTCTTGCAAAGTAGATTTGTTTAAAACCTTCCGGTGCATTTGTGTTATTCAAAGAACAAAAAGAATAAATTAGTTAAAACTTGACAAGCTAATGTACAACAGAACAAATAAATAAATCAAACTAATAAGTTACCTTCACTTCCTTCCAAATATTATCAAGTGCTTCCTCGTCCGCCTCGCTCCAATCCAATATTGTCAATGGAAATAAATTTCCACACCTTGCATAATAACCTACTTGTGACATCAATTTACTTTCAAGTTTACAAACTGGCTGACAAAGTTCATTCCATTCCAATATCTTCTTTTTGTTATCATTCCATTCGAGCCAAGGCCTTGCTCCCTTTCTAACCCTTTTTTTACTAGTAAGGGTAGCCATTGTACCTGAAAAAAAATTGATAAATAATGTTTATACATCTTGTTCAATATGAATATAAACATAATAGTAATACAAATGGAGATATACAAACGGTGCATTGTATAACATAGCATACCTGTGAGATCCTCGCCATCTAAAGCCATCTCATTAGATGGAGGATTGACATTTCCAACTGAATTATTAATCTGCTCAATATTTGGGGAAAGTTAATATGTAGGTGTTTGAAATAAAGCAACGTAAGCTCTTGAGTTGCGGTGTGTATTTTTTGACTGGGATGTTAATTCAATATTTGGAGAAAGTTGTTGCCTCTCTCTAGTTCCATTGTCCCGGATGTTATGTTGAATGAAACTAATTTGGGGTGTCCTCTCTAAATCATTTCCCACTGGAGCTGCGAGTGGTTGCTTCTCGAGTGGGCTTTCCTCGGCTATGAGGTCGGACATAATCAAACGACGTCGATGCCGCTTCAACGTCATAGATCTGTATATTTGCATTTATCTTGTCAAGAAGTTACATTTCAGTTATATATCACACTAGATGAAAACCCACGCGATGCGCGGGGTAAAGCTTAGCGAATGCAAAATAAAAAAAGCAATTATGATTAGCAAAGTAATTGAAACAAATTTAACCACACCCGTTACACTGATCATGGATCATACAAATTTTGTTGATTGCAAAATATTAAAATATATGTGTATCATTTCAACCTCCCACCTAAAATATATATAATATTTGTTGATTACCAATATTAAAATTTTGTTGATTGCAAAATATTAAAAGATTGAGTTCAAATCCAGTTTCGAGTTACACAGGAGTCCGAGATCTGCATGAAATATTGGTAAGTTTAATTATATTCACGTGTACTTTTGAAATTGTTTAGTTTGAGGATTATTTTTCATTCGGTTTTCTCTGTGTTCCATAACAATTTTTTTGATCTCTGATATTTTTTCACCATGACCCCCTTTCCCGGTGTCAGTTTAGATTCTTTCATTTCAAATTTCAAGTTCAAAATAACCATAATATTTTTTTTGAAATCCCACACTAGCTCCTTAAAATGGACAACTTCATAGGTCAGCTTCATAAGAGGTGGACCCACTGCTGCAGCTGCGGCTGCTGCAGCCTCAAAGTTTGGTTCAAAGTATTCGTTTGGCTGCTGCAGCTGCGGCGCTTTGGGGTGAGGCATTCTCCATCAAGTATTCGTTTGTGATCTACGGGTAACAGTAGAAGTAGAAGATGCAATGGTTTTTTCTTTTCAATTGTCCGTGATGGCTGGCAGCAATATATTATAGGTCTATGTAACAGGGTTTCTAAATTTTTTGGACACAATTCACATCTAAATCAGTGATAACACTAAAATGTATAATCCACTTGATGAAAAATCAGTGATAACACTGAAATGTGATGGCTGCTACACACTATGTCAATGGTCATTCAATCGTTGATTCTGACACACTGCCACTTTAGTTTTAAATGAGGCTTCGAGGATCCATATATGTGTACTATAAACAAGCATATAGCAACTTTCTCCCCACTAAGAGGAAGACTGTGGTGGTTAACTAGAAAAATTTTTGTTGTCCAACTAATGAAGTTGGTTTAAATTTATAGAGTTTTATCAGTTTAAATAGGGCTTCCATTTTGAAAAAGGTCTAGGATACTGCTACTATATACCTTCTCTTTAGTCTGAATTTAAAACATCAGTTTAATATTTTGGGTACTAGCACTGTTTAATAAAATTAGTTCGATTTAGCCAGCCTATATGCAGGCTCTTAAATTGATCAAGTTTAATATGGAATGGCATATTGGGACTGGTGGATCAGTTAATTTTTGGAATCACAATTTTTTGGGAAATCCTCTTTCTTTAAGTGACCGTTCATTTTGAAACCAAAGGGGTTTTGATGATTATACTCATTTTTTCTATATAGTTGATTAACTTAAATAATTACTAATTAACATCCTCTATTTTTTTCCCTCGAGTGTTATTGACATGACACGGACAATGGCACACAAGAGCGCCAAATAAAAAAGTCTCATTCTCTCACTAAAATATATACTACAGGTACATAGAAGATCAGCTCATTATCTTGTATCTCAGCGTCCCTATGTTACATTTCCTTATAGTCCAATCATGTTGCTGCTACACTTTTTTAATGCTACACTATAAATCTTATGTTTTTAAACTCTTGATGCTGCTACTACACTTAGTTAATGGTACACTATATTCATTAGTCACCAATCAATATTTTAAACTCTTAAAATATTCTACAAAATGTAATTGGTCTACTGCTTCCCCCATTTCAGTCACTACTTCCTTATAGATGTAAGTGGACTACTTCTTGTATAGTCCAGTTAGAAGTTATAATAATCTTATAAGAAGCACAAAGGATTATTTAGATTTTTTGGACTCTTCAATCTTTAATTATTCATATTTGCGTAATTTGATCTTGTAAGTAATTTTTCTGTATATCAGTCAGTAATTTCTAGGGAGAAAAAGTAAAACTAGAACTTAAATTGTGGGCTCACATCCATCCTTTCTCTCTCCAATCCCCAAATACAATCTTTCAAAATTTTCAATTCATAAATATAATAATAGTGTGTAGAATGACTGAACCCCTAAGCCCTGATCCAACTACGGTCCACAAGGATACTGTCAATCCTCTCTTCTTCAAGCCTATTATTCTTAGGCTCCAATGATGATAAGCTCCAATGCGCTCAATCACGCGTTACATGTTCCCACGCTATTAACCATGAATAGGGATGTAATTTTGTAAATCAGAGTGTACTATAGAACATAAAACATGGCTCCCGTCACGTCTTCTGTATATCCTGATTTACTTATTGAGTCTGCATCCAATATTTTATTATCGATAATGTCACTCCTTGCTATCTTTTATAAGTGAGAAGTACATTTCTCAACCATGCTTCTATTTTTTCTAAAATGAAGGCAGAAGAAACAGGTTCGATGTAGCAGATTATTGGTTCTACGTTAGAGAGAAAATAAATATGTCAACCATGATGTATATCTTTGATTAGGCTCAAATTCTTCCTAATTTAGTGTGCAAGTTAGTGTTCAAGTAATGATTATCTATCGATATTAGGCAGGCCTTGGAATTTAATTAAAACATATTCTTATATTGGATGTTTTTTCACCAGGTACTGCAATTCTGACATGAAGAATAAAGAAACTCTTAAATTGTTGTTACATGGAGGTTGTGGTTGTTTTGTTTAAGCTGTGGAACTGATTGAAGGAAGTCGACGAAGATTGACGGGAGCACTTCAAATCGGTGGAGGGGATGAGAATAGTAGACACAAAAGATGTGTATTAGCATTGATGAAGAGAATAGTAGACACAAACAAGTCAGTGGAGGAAGGAGATAACTGATAAGCTAATATTAATGAAGAGAACCAATTTATTCAACACCTGGATGCGAAAGGTGATACAATCTGACTGTGTCTATTCAAGCTAAGCATCTTGTTGGATCGATGTTTGACTGTGTCTATTCGATAGACACATCTGATCGGGATCGTCCATCTCTACATAATCACCACCTAATGCTCCCAACAAGAAAAATGAATAAGTCTTGAATACAGTTGTAGAAATCCCTACGCTACATTAATCTTTGATGTGTCTATACGGTGGATAGATGACTTCATGTCCCGAACCATCTCCAAAACTAATAACAAGGCTCCTAAAAGCCTCTGCCTTTCGCGGTAGCACGATTGTGAAAGGGAGATTTGTTAGCATCCCTGAACTCAATATCTACCTTCATATACCTAATTATATATCCCAACCATCTGAGACACTGCCTTCATCCGAACCTTAGGATGTAACCCGCCTATTCCCATAGGACTACTAGTGGAATGAAGAAAACCACCAGCACTTGTTGCAAGCCCTCTCTAAGGCCCTCCCCTACACTGACCTTATGGAAGACCCAATTGAGAACCTACTCATCACCCTTATGGAAAATACAACCCACCTAAGAAGCACTGCCTGCCCCAGTCTACAGTCCTCACCAAGGTTCTAAAGATCCTAAAGACTATCCCAAAGTCCCCCAGCAGAATATGTCCCAACTCATTAGCAATATCATGGTAATTATGGTATTTAATAACTAAACCCATGTTAGATGTATCCTTACACCCTTCATTTGAAGGCCCATTGAGTTTGTTCCGTTAGAATAGAGTCCCCCCCCCCCATCCACTCTCCTAATATACCCCTCTATAAAATGGAATTTTTATTATGGTAGTATTTTTTCAGTGGTAGAGAAGGCTTTAAATACTAAATTCACCGGCAGTCCTATGATAGTATTTTTTTTTTGAAACTTAAGGCCACCAGCATTATCTCAATGGAACAAGACAACATTTGGAGACTTCTTCCAGTCAATCAGAGAAGCTGAAGACCTTGTCCTCCAAAAATAGGTGAATTAAGAGTCAAACTATACTCCTGAATCAAATATTGAATACAACTTCGCTATGGAAGACCTTAAATTTAAGCTGTCGCTAAAAGAGGATTATTGGTGGCAGAAGGCTAGAGTAAAATTGCTTAAATAAGGAGATGAAATTGTTAAGTACTTTTATGCAATGGTGAAACGAAAGAGGAACAATCTCCACATATCCAGAGTCAAAGATGAGAATGGAAGATGAATTTTTTAGAAGTCTTCCATTTCTGAAGCCTTTACTGATCACTTCAAAGGCATACTTACCACCCCCTCCTTTATCCCCAATAACTGGACATTGCTTATACATATCCATAAGATCCTTACAGATCAAGATAATTTTGTGCTCTCTACTATCCCATCTCTGGAAGAAATTAAGCAGGCGGTAATGCAAAAGGACTCATCTAGCTCAGTTGGACCTGATAGCTTAAATGCCTCCTTCGATAAACAATGTTGGTCCATTTCAAGTTTGTTTATGGGATGTCCGATTCCCAAATGTTACTCCTAAACATTATTTACCCTCATTCCAAAAATTGAAAATCCTAGCCACTGCACTGACTACAGACCTATAAGTCTATGCAATACCTCCAAAAAAATCATCTAAAAAATCCTATCCAATAGACTGGGGACTTTCCTAGAAAAAATCATCTCACCAAATCAAGTTGGTTTCATTAAAGGGGGGGCAATAATCTAGCATATCCTTTTAGCTTAGGAGATGATGTGAAACTTTAGTAAAAAAAAGAGGGGAGAGAATATTGTTTGCAAGCTATACATGTCTAAGGCTTATAATAGAATTTCATGGCCATTCATCACCCAAGTTCTAAGACACTTTGGATTCAGTGGATCTTTCATAAAAAATGACTTGGGAAAACTACATAAACGACCCATGAGACGAAGGTATCCCATGGCTTCATTATGATAAAAACAAGTATTTTCCATGGAAAACAAATCAACGACAATCAAATAACATAAAAATATTAATCAAGGGCAATCAAATGATGGGGTAACCATGGCATCATTATGATAGTGAGACTTCCATTAATATGCCTAAAACAGGGGGGGGGGGGGGGGGGGCAAGCTCACGAGGAGGGTGAGTTTACCATTGGGGGCAAAATATTTTTGAAAGCTTCGTAATTTCTAGGTCACAAAATAACATAAAAAATAAGTAGAGAAGATGAAAGCCACATATTGGCAATATAAAGCACACATTAAGAAGTACACAAAAAAATAAATGCTCCAAGTTCAAAAACCCATAACTAGTTTTGGATAAAAAATGATAATGGTGATTAGTTTTGAATAAAATACCCATAAATATCAATACAAAACCAAACTACAAAATGCTCCAGTTAAAAAACAAAAATAATAGTTTAGGACTATATCTCCCTCAAGCATTGTCCCTCTAAATTTCACCTTCATCTTCATCTTAACCTGCATTTACATCTTCATGATCATTATCTTGAACCACACTAGTGTCAACTACTACTCCATCTCCATCCCTCACCCACCGTAAGTTTTTATCTTCATTCAAATTTTTCATGACAAACGGCTCATCTCTAGTAAGCAATAATTCCTCTCCAGCTTCTTGAACTGTCGTGTACCTATGAAATTGGTCTCTTGGTGTCATGGGAACAACAACATGCCAATCTGTATCGATAGGGTCCTGCACATAAAATACTTATTTGCTTGGGATGCTAGTATGAAAGGTTCGTTACTCTCTCGATCATCCTTATATTTCAAATGCTTAAAATTCACTAGCGTATAGTTAAACTCGTCAACTTTTGTACCCATACGATTTTCAACCCAATCACACTTGAATAACACAAACTTCATGCCATTAAGATACCGAACTTCAATAATGTCCGTTAGTTCCCCATAGTATGTAATATCACCCACAATGGGGTTTTTATCCTTCCGGCTAGAATAACTCATTTGTTCGGCTTTTATAACAACTCCTCTATTTTGAGTTTTCTTTCCCCTATCAAGTCTCTTTGTTCGAAATCTAAAACCGCTAACAATATAAGTGTTGAATCTGACTGCATCCTTAAGAGGACCTAAAGACAAGCATTTGATTTCGTCGGATACTTGCACACCGTCACGTGCCAATTTATTAACCTATAGTATATTAAAGTAAATGTCAATATAAAAGTATATATTTATTCATAATTCAACTATTAGTTATGATATTTTCGCTTACATAATCCTTAAACCGTTTGTGAAACTCATCGTTGTGAAGACGACTAACACGATGCTTTTTTGAATCTTGAGGATACTTTGATAAAAGTTATGCGAGATTCTTTCTACAAGTAAACAAATAGTCATATGTCAATTCCACAAAAAATATAAAAATGATTTTTCAAAGCACCAAATACTTATAATAAAACTTACTCAATGAATGGCGCCACCGCCTCGGTGTTAGTAAGAACGTGCCGATGAGCTTGTATATACATTACAGAATTAAGTTCAAATTGAACCTTTTTCCCAATTGCACAACCATTTATATGTCCCCAATCATCATTTCTATCCATTCGGTTAGATTTAGTTTCAACATCCACATACTGGGCATAAAAAGTCATGCATTCCTGAAGAATAATAGAGTTGGCAATCGAGGCCTCAGGATGAGCCCGATTACCAACGTAGCCTTTTAAAGTGTGGAGGTACCTTTCAATCGGATACATCCAATGGTAAAGGACACAACCAACAATTAAGAGTTCATCCGAAAAATGTATAGGCAAGTGTTCCATCACATCAAAGAAACTCGGAGGGAATAACTTCTCAAGGCTACAAAGTGCAAGGGCCATCTGATCTTCAAACTTTTCCAAATCAGCTGCGATAACTTCTTTTGAGCACAATATCACAAAGTATTTGCTTAATTCAATCAAGGCTTTGACAATATGATTGGGCAATACCCTTCGCGCTGCTATTGGAAGTAATTGTTGCATTAAAATATGATTATCATGGCTCTTTAATCTTGAAATATTTCTTTCTTGCATGTTCACGCACCGTGAAATGTTCGAAGAGTAGCCATCAGGAACTTTAACATTCTGCAACACTTTTAAAAAAATCTCCTTCTCTTTGTTACTCATCGTGTACTCTGCTGGGGGAAGGTACTGTAGATTTGACCCTCGTGGTTGAGGATGAAGCTCTAATCTAATACCCAAATTTTTGAGATCTTTTCGAGCCTGTAAATTGTCTTTTGTCTTCCCTTTAGTACCCCAATAATGTAAACAGGACATTATCACAGACGTTTTTCTCAATATGCATAACATCAAGATTATGGCGAATAAGATTATCCTTCCAGTATGGCAATTCAAAAAATATGCTCTTCTTTTTCCAACTAAATCTACATTTTGGAACTGCTTGTTTACTTTTCTCTAACGCCTCTCTTTCCCTCCTTCTAAAGACATCTTCCATCTTATATTCACATTCAACGTCAAGATCATTCAACTGTTTCAATACTTATAAGCCCGAAAGTTTAAGTGGGGCTGGACGTAATTCTACCCTCCCATTAAATGGTGCCTTCTTCCTACGAAGCCTATGGCGCGAGTCTAAGAATCGACGATGACCTCAATAACATAACTTCTTACCATTATCTAATCGCATTGACTGGTGGTCTTCGTTACAGCAAGGACAAGCAAATGTACCTTTTGTGCTCCATCCCGATAACATCGCATAAGCGGGGAAATCATTAATGGTCCACAACAACGATGCATGTAACTGAAAGAATTCCTTACTTGACGCATCGTAGGTGCGTACACCATCAACCCATAGCTCAATCAACTCATCAATCAATGGCTGTAAAAATACATCGATCTTATCTCTGGGGCCTTTTGGTCCATCTATAAGAATAAACAAAATCAAGTTAGGTTGCTTCAAGCACAACCACTGAGGTAAGTTATAAATAATGAGGATAACTGGCCATGTACTGTGCTTAATGCTCCTATTACCAAACCGGTTAAATCCATCAGCAGCTAACCCAAGTCTAATATTGCAAATCTCCCTCGCAAAAGAAGGGTTTTTCTCATTAAAAGTTTTCCAAGTAGGAGAGTCAGTGGGATGTCTCATTACACCATCATCGATCCTTTCTTCAGCATGCCATTTCATTAAATGAGCTGAATAGGATGACCAAAATAATTTCTGCAATCTCGGTTTCAAAGGGAAGTATCTCATTTTCTTCACGGCTACCTTGGGACCATGGACACCATCAATACTTGAGTCCTCATTTTTATATTGAGAAGATCCGCATATGCCACACTTTTCAAGACCCTCGGTTTCATTACGAAACAACATACAGTTATTTGGGCATGCATCCCATGTCTCGTACTTGAATCCCAAGTCTTTTTTTAGCTTGTTGCATTGGTAGTAAGACTTGGGAATTCTAGCATGCGGAAACATCCTCCCCAAAAATTTCAATAAATCCGTGAGAGAACAATTTGTCCAACCATGAAGTTGTTTCATTTGCAAGAGTTCAACAACAAATGATAATTCGATAATCCGAGGCGGACAATTTTCATAGAAGTCGCATTGAGCCTTTTTCATAAGAGTATAGTACTCTGGAACATCTCCGTCGGATTCAAAGACATCTTCGGTGTTATATTCCTCCTCATGCATATTGTCATGCGCGTGGAAAATACCTATTCCCTCTTGAACCATTGTAACCATGTTATCTCGAGCACTCAGTTCAACAAGTATAGGTATATCATCAACTAACATATCATCCCGCGGAGTATTTATATTGCTTCTTACACCACCAAAAGTTTCTCTGTGAAAAATCCAAACCTTATATGTCTTGTCGAAACCATGCATCTCAAGGTGATCTCTCACAGTTTGTCGGGCGTGGTACACTCGATTTGCACATCTCTTACAGGGGAAATAGATTTTCGTTGTCTCAATGTTTTTATTAGCATATGCATAGTTAAGAAACCCTTCAATCCCATTAATATATTCCTTTGAACACCGATTGCGAAAATCAATCCAACTCTTATCCATGGTTCCCATCAATGAATTTAAAAAAAAATGTCAGTAAATTTATATTTCATAATATAAAGATAAAGAGATTAATAATGTTTTCGCAAGATGATGAAAAGCTAAAAAGATTAATAATGGCAAACATGAATTCCTAAAAATATTAGCACATAAAGGGAGAACAAACTATAAAATAAGAACATAATTCATCACATCAATTTAAGTATTATTATGGCTAACTAAACCGAGCAATTCAAATTTGAAATATTGAAGTATTAATGCACGCATGATAATGGAAAGTATCAAACAAAAATTCACACAATCAAATAATTAACATCTACATCACTAAACATTTACACATTAAAAATCTCACAAGGCACATACCCATTTTCATCCTCGTTTGAATCCGTATGCTCATTTTCTTCTTCACGTGGCACAAACTCGTCATCATCACTAATGATTTTTTTTTACTCTTTGAACCACTTTTTTTATTTTTATCTTTGTTTTGAATTGCCGAATACAATTCATGTATTCCCAATTCCTTCAATTTTGCTCTATTCTCTTTTATTCTCTTCCTCTATTCTTTCTCGTACTCCTTCATTGTCACAAACTTTTTCTGAGAAAAGATATGTAATTAAAGAAGGAATGAGACTCATACTACTTCTTTAACATGTTAATTTCATTTCTATACTTGCTCTCAAAGTAGTTGTAGAACTTTAATGACTCATTTGGTTCGAGGTTTGGAAAAGGAATTTAGGATTCCTGGAATTTAAAATTCCCCTCATCTAGAATTACAATGTTTGGTTGGAAATTTGGGAGGAACTTAGAATTACTGGAATTTGTAATTCCCACAAAATTGGAATTCTCATTTCCCCTCTAAAATGGGGGAATCCTATATTCCCGGGCATTCTAGTTTACTTTTGTGGTGAGACAAAAATACCACCTCACATAAACTCTCACACATACATTATCTCTCTCTTACACACAAACACGCTCTCTCTCTCTCTCTCTCTCTTTCACACACACACACACACATACTCTCTCTCTCTCTCTCTCTCTCTCTCTCTCTCTCTCTCTCTCACACACACACACACACACACACACACACTCTCTCTCTCTCTCTCTCTCTCTCTCTCTCTCTCTTTCTCTCTCTATCTCACATATACACACGCTTTCTCACACACACACACACACTCTCTCTTTCTCTCACACTATCTCTCTCTCTCTCTCTCACACACACACACACACATATACACATACACACACACACACACACACACACTCACACACACACACTCACACACACACACACACACATACACTCACCACACACTCGTGCGCACACTCTCAAATCAAGTAGAAGGGTATTTTAAGTAAATGATATTTATTCCTAATATGGGAAAATAATTTAGATGCCGAAAAAAAAGAATTCCCGTTCGAATCAAACAATGGAAAGGAATTCAAGATTCTAGGAACTTAGAATTCCTGGAATCAAGAATTCCCATCCCTTTTCTGAACCTCGAACCAAACGATCCCTCAATCATTTTTATCCGTGCATTTAGTTTTGTAGTAATAACACCCAATATCATTTAACTTCATTCTTAGAAATACATAAAAAAAAAGATCTACCAATCATAACTCTACATCAAAAACCTAATCAATCGTTCTACAAACCTCAAATACATTAAAAAATATATTAATGGTTTGGGAAAAGAATAATTTTAGGATCTTTGAATAATTGGTTCATACTTTTAAGAATTTCTTTAAAAATTAAATAAAAAATTATTATAGAATCATTGAGCCAACATGAACCATAATGCTATATAACATCAAACAAAATAAATAGCCTATTATAGATCTTCTTATTAGGTCACATTGAAAGCTACAAAAAAAAAATTAAAATCAACAAATAAGCATCCACTCTTTATTTACATTTTATATAAGTATATACATATGGTTATTTATTTACAGTTTTATGCATATGGCATCATTAATTATGTCTAAAGAATAATTTTTGATCACCCATTGTTACCATTGTGCAACAAACTATTTACAGTAGCATATTTTGAAGAAGAAAAATAACAAATAAATTAATAACAATAATATCTATGCTGTTTTCCTCAAAAAAAAAGTAAAGATGAAAACTTACCATGAAAAGAAAATAACAAGAGAGATAACGCAGCTGGGGGAGGGAGAGAACGCAGCTGTGGTGGGGGGGGGGGGGGGGGGGAGAGCGCCGCTGTGGGCTGGAGAAGAAACGGCGGTGTGGGGGGGGGGGGGGGGGGAGGGGGGTTTGGGTTTGGGTTTGTTCGATTTGGTTGGAGACGATTTGGGTTTTTTGTTTTTTGTTTTTTTTGAGGTGGGAAGTTAGGTTAAAGTGTTAGAGCGGGAGATGAAAACAATTAGTGGTGGGAATCAATTTTTTTAGCCATCTTATTTGGTTTATCTTTTGATACATTAAGTATTTACCGTCTCATTTGCTTTACTTTATAAGACGGATATAATTAATCGTATAAAAAAATGACCTTTTTAACCGTATCAAAAAATAATAGTTTTTGAGACGGCTAATTATATCCGTATAAAAAAGTATGTTTTAAAGACTATATTTTGTCTGTCTCAAAAAATAGGGTCTTAAAAGCAACTTTTTTTTGTAGTGAAAGCAATAGCTTGAACATCCAAGCATGCTGCAGAAAATTAATGTTGTTAAAAATCAATTAATAGCTGAAGCTTGTAGCGATATTCCTAATGCTTTTTGGAATAGGAAAAAACAGGTCTTTTGGATAAAAATTTAATAACTAAAAGTTATTCCACATGGAGTTTGCACAACTTTTTATGTCAATAAAGCTGCTGAAAAGGAACGAGGTTTTCCTAGGCTTGTAATAAATTACAAACCTCTCAATAATGTTTTGCACTTGATAAGATATTCAGTTCCTAATAAAAAAGATTTACTTGAGAGATTTAATTCAGCCACTATATTTTTCAAATTTAATTTAAAATCTGGATATTGGCAATTACAAATTGCCCCACAGGACAAGTACAAAACTGCTTTTGTGGTTATTTAAGTCACATTGAAAATGAGGGGAGGGGTATTTTAACCCGAGAACTTACCTAAAGAATAATATTGAACATAAAACTTTTTGTATGACTAAATTTTGAAAAAATCAAGGTTCTAAAAAATTGGGGGCGTGATCGAGGCGTGGAGGCCAAACCTTAAGCCTTAGAAGCGTGACAGGCCTTAGGCGTGAAAAGGCGTTTAGGCCTTTTAAATATATTTTAATATTTTTTAACCATAAAAAGGCTATTAAAGTATTAAAATTGTACATATCATAAAAATATGTTTGAATATTTGCAAATTAAAATACTATTTGATCAGTTTGGACGAGATAATGGTCCGGTTTGTAAAAAAAGTCTTTACAAGGCGATATCATTTCACTAAAACCTTGTTGTTTTTAGAAAAAAAGTGACCTTAAGGCTTTTACCAAAAATAAGGCGTAAAAAACTTAAGGCGGGACATTTCTCCCAAGTCTCAACCCTAGCCGGGCTTTTAGAACACATGAAAAAATATATTAAAATTTGAGACTTATTTATAATGTATCAAGTTGACATTAGTTTGAATCAATAAATTATTATTTTTATCACGAAACTAACTTTTCCCTTGATAAAGTGATAATAAAGATGTCAAGTGCCAATTATTTTCAAATTTAGATCTCTGCATAACAATTTGTATTCCTTTGTTTTCATTATTTATTTTAGAGAACCCACACATATGTATATATTGAAATATCAAATAGATTTTATGTATATGAAATTTGTGAAATATCAAAGATACATAAAGTTCTCCATAATATAAGAGGCAGATGTTATAAGTCATTCTTATTGAAATGAATTGAGAACATGTATATTAAAATTATACAAAATTTATTTTTGTTAATTTATTTCAAAACTAAAACTAAAAATAACTATAAGAGTATTTCAAATAGTTTTTGTCATTTTATTGCAAGGTCTTTGTGACATCAATGACGATGTATGTCTGTGATTTGTGTGTGGGTGTCATTTACATGGAAATTTAATTTATTAAGTTGTCAAAAGGGTATATTTATCCTGCTATAAAATAGAATATCAATTTATTATTAAGTAAATGATACATAAGGTCCTTTTTGAATTATAAATAAGTATAAGGGTTAAGGTTAAACGAAGGTCCCCCCGGATTACGACATTTATTTTTCCTCGGCTCCTGTAAGAAATTGCCAAGTAAAGGCTCCACCTGTGATACTAGTTTTGAAAATATGTACATTTAACTTCTGTTTTATTTGTAAGTGCAAGTGTGAGTCTTTCAAAGTAACGTGTATACACACATACATGACCTACACTTGACAGGTGGATTCCCTAATAATGGGGATACGAACTCTGGATTCTTGGATGTCAAAAAATATTTGTACGTCCATTTCAATGAAATTAGGTGGTGATAAATAGCCTGTAATACCTAGATATGGAAAACCAATTTCGATTTCCTTTGCTATCTTACCGGACTAAAATGTAGATTCAAACTCAACCTTTGATAGTTCAACGTTTTTACTGAGTGTGCCGTAGCTTACGCCAATCTTTTGACTTTCACCTAAACTAATGGAGAGCAAGCTAGAGAAGGTTCGGTCCTGGAAGTCTTTTTCACATTTGTGGTTCGTTTTCATTGAAACTGATTGCAATTTCAGATTCCCATTTGAGCTAATAACCTTACCAGAGAAATAATGAGTCACATAACATATAACAAATACTTCTAACAACATTTTTTTAATACACATTTAGTTCAAATTTTTTATATTATTTCAAAAAATTTCTCACCATATAAAAACACTAAAAATAAAGACACATACAAATCCAATTACCCACCTAAACTTTAAATACTCTTATTAACCAAATTTTCACTATTTCACATTTGACTCATATCAAGATAAATTCCAAATTTTTTGAAAATTTTAAAAAATTTCAACTTTTAGGATGTTTGATAGCCTTAATTTAATTTAGAATTTGTTTTTCCGAGTACAACACTCCTTAAACACAATTTGACACATTTGGGTGACAATCAATTCTTTTAGAGAGGGAATGTTTTTGTTTGCCACTTTGGGTGGCAAATCACTCAAAACTATTTTTTTTAAAATTCTATATATTTAATAAATATATATATTTTTCATAATATATATATATATATATATATATATATATATATATATATATATTGTATATTTAATATATTCCGTATATTTATATATTTAATACATTTATATATTTTAGTATATATGTATGTATTTTGCATATTTAATATATTTCGTATATTTATATATTTCATATATTTTAGTATATATGTATATTTTGTATATTGCATATATATCATGTATGTAAATAATTCCTATATTTAATATATTTCGTACATTTATAATATTTCATTTTTAGTATATACGTATATTGCGTAAATTTCATATATGTATATATTTTGTATATTTAATATATCTCATATATTTATATATTTCGTACATGTATATATTTCATATATTTTAGTATATATGCATATTTCGTATATCACTTATATTTCATATATGTATATATTTAATATATTTTGTATATGCTCATATATTTCTTATATTTTCTAAATAATTCATATCTATCATATTTATAACAATTCATATGTATTCCATAAATAGTATTCACAAATATATATATTCTGTAAACAAAATTTTCACATTTATTTCTATTTTCAGCTTTTGTGTTTGTATCAATAAAAAACCTGTTAAAAAATACTGATTTGTCTTGTAATTATTTTTCATAGAATCATTTGTATTTTCTCACTTTTCTATCAAACAGGCCTAAGCGTATCTCAAATCCTAGTACAAGTCTCAAATTTAAACTTTATGGCTCCTCGCACCTAAAATATGTTGGAATATAAGGTTTATTTGGGTTGACAAAATCTTATTTTGGTCAATTTTACTTTCAATTCAATATGCGACCCACACATTTTTTGCTCTGACGAAGCAAGGATTATAAGATAAGGGGGGCCGAGATATGTTTTTACCATTATAAGATTTAAAATAATTGGCTGGGGTTAAAAAATAATTAACCCAATAAATAAAATTGTTTTTATAAAATTTTACAATACATAAATAAATATAATTTGGATGTTATTATGATTTTATGTATTTGCAGCTATGCTACAACTAAATTATATTCCAAATTAATATATTTTTGTTGGCAAATTTTGTAAAAAAAAAACTCAATTGCATATTATAAAAAATTTAAAGGGTATCATTTGATATCTTTCCAAAGTTGGAGGGGGCCATGGCCCCCCTCAAAATTAGCTAGCTTCATCCCTGATTTTTTGAGGCCGCTTCGAGTTGTGCAACATGTTCTACTTCACGAGGAGTATAATGTGGTATACTCACATATACAAAATCATAAATAAATAAATGAAAAATAATTTTCCAAAGTACCCATTCGTAAAATGGAATTTTGTTCAAGTGTTATGGAAAAGCTAAAGACCCATATGGATAAAATATGTGAAATAAATTCAGTATATTATGATTCAATTAGGGGTAGTGATTTGATGCCCGAGGAAGGATTTACGTGCACTTGGATTGACTTCCAAACTCACAAGCGCACCATTAAAAGAGAGTTCTTCCATTTTTGGTTAGCCCTTTTTTGTTGTTGGTTTTTTCATACATATTTTCCTTGTTCATTATATCTGTCTCACTCATTAAAAGAGAGTTCTTCCATTTTTAGTTAGCCCGTTTCTTGAAATTTGGAGTGTTAATATTGCAAGGAGTTAATTGTTGTATCTTGAAAGATAATTGTCATTGGCTTCGTAAAGCACCGTTGCGGGATAAATTTTATCTTAAGATGAGATTTTTTATGTTTATATTTATGTTTTCTTTCTGTATTTACTAAAATCATCTTTTAATAACAAAAGATAGTTGACAATATAATATCTAGGAAAATGCTATGTGTCCCAAACAATTCTCCTAAATCATCCTTCAAATAGCTTTGAGTGTTATACCTTATGGTATGGATCCCGTCAGGACACAACTCATTAATACTATTTAGAAGATATTTGAAGAAATTATTTGGTACCCATAGCACCACTCTGATCTCTATTACTTAACATGAGAAGGAAGGTAGCATTCCAGGAGATTCTCATAATCTGAATACGACGTTTCTATCTTAATTGATTTCTCTCTTTCAAGTCCAACATCAAAATGGTTCCTTTGTCCCATAATTCTTTCATCTCCACTCAACGCACCGTATCCCATCAGCCATTATACCTTCGACAACCATTCTACCCCTCTCCCTCCTAATTACTGCTCATTAAACCGTAAACATCCATATCATATCCCCATTTAGTCCTAAAAACCGTACGTTAAAGTTTCACCTTCCCAACATCCCCCTATCGAGGCTATATATATATGTGGGTTATTTAATAGGAAAGAGATTTGTACCGAAATTAAATACTTCATGCTGGTATTTTTCTATTTTTCTCTTGAATCTATATGTTTGTTTATAATGTATTTTCTTTTTCAAAATCAAATCATTTTTTTTTCTTTCTATGCGACTAACAGTTTGTTTTTTAAAATATGACTTTCTGTTTTGCTTTTCACTAATCATTTATGGGACTATATTTCCAGGTTATTTTTCTTATATTTCGTTTATTTTAATAAATCCCAATTTATTGTATGCATGGATGCATTGTTAGCACTTTTCTTTGTTTATGTAATGTGATTAAGGGTGTCAATTATTTTCAACTTTTGAATTTTCCGATTTTCGGTCCGAATTTTTCCAATTTTGGCACCATTTTAATTTTTCCGATCCGAATTTTTCCGATTTCCGACTTTTTCGATATAAATTGGAATGGAATTGGAAATCATATATAAATTTTCGATTTTCCGTTCCGAAAATTCCGAAATCACGCCGATCCGATTTATCCAAAATATTTTCCGAAATAATAATTTTTTTTTTCATTTTAATAATTTTTACTCATCACATTTCCTAATAATCCCACCCTTCATTTAAAACAATCCCACCCGGTCATTTAAAATAATCTTACCCCTTTATTTTTACCTATATAAAGATTCTTTTGTCCCCTTCTTTTATCATTTCTAACTTACTTAGAAAGACCACACCGCTCTCATGCCTGAATCCTTTCATTTCTCATTCCTCCCACTCAGTCAGGTATGGTCTCATTCCTCTCCGATCTATTAAACACAGTTTTGTAGTTCTATTTGTTAATCATATATGAGCATTCTATTAACTTAACTTGCCATCAATGATTTCATCCATCTTTTCTAATTGAAACATAGTATAGTCATCGTATTTTGTCTGCATCTTGCTGTATCCATATAACTTTGCAAATAATTGCAATTTATAATTGGGATGTTCGTGGAATCATAGTGTTTTCCTTGTTTGCTTACTAACATTGGTGTTATTCTTTGTTTATTTTTTCTCATAGTAATGTACACTGCTCATCTGGTCCTACGAGGTTCAACTTTTAAGTTTAGCATCAATACTCAATATTGTTTGAAATTGACATTTGTATGAAAATAAGACTGCCCCCACCCCCCAAAAAAGTGAAATAAAAAAGCTAAAATGTATAATTTTGTATTTCCGATATTATCCGAAAAAGATAAAACTGATATTTTCGATTTTTTCTAGTTTTTCCGAATAAAAAAATATCCAAAAATTCCGAAAATTCCGAAGTCGCCGACATGGAAAATAACTTGATTTTCCGAAATTTATTTTTCCGATTTTGGAAAGGATTTTAAAATTTCAAAAATTTTGGAAAATTTTTCGAACACCCCTATTCCGATCCGATCCAGCCGAAACACACCCCTAAATGTGATACTTTTTATTTTTTGAGAAGTTATTCTCTTAATTCCTATGTCTTCATTTAATTCCATTGAATTTATGGGTTTTGTTTTTGATTTGTTTAATTTTAACACTCATAAGAATACGCTTTTTAAAGGTACGGATGCCCTGCTTATGCTTGTGATTTGGCTATTTTTTTCTTTTATTTTTGTTCACATTATACAAATTATTTTAGGTTCATTGACTTAACATGTCATATAAAAAGAAAAGAAAGAATCATTATATACTATATAATTTCATTGCTAACACTACACCACATATCGAGAATGATCAGGACAGGTGGGTCACAGCCCAAGACCATGACTAGAGCTAAATGCACGGGACAGAGACCGTGACCAAGTAAAATGGTGACTTTAATCGTGACCACGAGGTTCATGACCTTGGTCCGTGACACATCCGCGACCAAATAGGTGTCAAAATTGTTGCCAAAGTGGGTCATTGACCCTGGACTGTGACCATAAGCGTGCTAAATGTCAGTTGAGATGACTCACGGTCACGGGCCGTAATCATTTTGAAATTGTCATGCGAGATGGTCATGGTCCTGGCCCATGACCTGAGGATGTGACTATTTACTTTCCTACATGTCACCACCATTGTCACGGTCCTAGACCGTAACCAAGTTCGTGATGTATAAAAAATAAATGGTCATGTCCCGGGTTCACGACCCATGATAATAAACACATCCTATAGACATAAAAATCCCAATTTTTTCGTGATCTCTCTCTCTAACCCATTTCCCTGTTGCTTTTCTATCGTACGACCACCACCACCAAATGCTAATCTATTTTGGCCACCAGAACTCTCTCTTAGGTACTCTCCCTCTCTCCCTCTCCATCCAACATCATTTTTTTTATTTCTTGATTTGTAGCTTTTTGTTGGGTACAATATTGTTCATGTTGGGTGTAACCATATGAATGGCGGCATTATCAGCAGGGGGTGAGGCATCACCACCACTAAGAGGTTGTTGTTGTTATTGAATTAATGAGTCAAAGTGTTGAAATATGTGAATATTAATAAGATTGTATACAACTATAAATTTTAAGAAATTATTTGTTATTTTGACTAAACAATGGCGGATTTAAAAAATATATTAAAATAATTGTAAAAAATGAGGGTGCATACAAAATATATTGAAATATGTTAATTTGTTGTTTACTTTTTGCGTTTGTTGTAAATTATCCAAAATCTTATAGATATATTACTACCGCAGTTATAACAAGATTTGTATGTGTGTTTGGTTGAACTGTATAATTTTTGTATAAACGTGTATGTGTATGTGTATGTATATGTATGTATATGTGTATGAGTACACGCGATACTGAAATGTGTGTATGTATGTGAAATGTGTGTGTGAGAGACTCGAAGGTATGTGTGTATATGTATCTAATATAAATTTGTGTGGTTTTCGTTTGTTGGATAAATCCTACATAAGTTCTTTATCCCGCGACCATTTATTTATTTGTTTTTTTTAAAATAGGGGTCACGAATTTGGGTCCTAATACAATTTGAACATTGTTTTACCCATAGTCATGGACCTGACCGTGACCATAGGGCTAATATTGTCCCACGGGAGAGATCGTGACCCTCATTTAGGGTCACGGATGAGGACTGTGATCACTGTTTTTAATCACGGAGGAAATTGTCACGACCTAGGTTCGTGACCTATGGCCCTGGTCATATCCGAGCTTCGTGACCATCTTTGGTATATGGTGTATCGTAAATTAAGCCTCACCGGGGGATAGCATTAGTAAATTAATTAAAACCCTTTTATTTGTTCTTACACAATTGAACACATTTGAGTAGGTGTAATAAATATTTTAGCTAACTATTTCAGTGATAATTTATAATATACATAATATTTTACTAGTTTTTTTAACAAATTTTGTCAATGTTAGGTGTATATCCCCTTTCATCTCACAAGCACCACATGGTTATGACATTTTCAAATTCAACTGTGTAATATTTTCATTTTTCGTTTGTTTTACTGCTCTCATGGCATCATATTGAAACTTAATTTTCTTTTATTTTACTTGAAGAAATGTGGTTAATTTTGACTATGGTGACTATATTATATCCCCAACTAAAAACTCCTTAAGGCCTATTTTCTAATTATTCACCTAAAAAAAATTCACATACTTTTGGGGAAAAAAATACCATTGATCTTTCTTATAAATTGTACACAATAGAATATGATCGTGTACATTCACGGATTATTGGAAATATTGTTTTAAAAAACGTTATCGAAAACCTGAATTTATATATGTGCCTATTTTGCTATTTATTACTGACACTAATTTAATACGAATTCTAGTGATATGAATCTCAATGGAAAAAATATATTGTATTTTCATATACTTCTAACTGTCCTGAAATGAAAGTTATTATCATGTTGATTAGTCTTTATTTCGCATATGTAAAACTGTTATTCTTCCTCAAAATAAGTGTTAGTTCAACATTATGGACTTAACAAGGAGGGCAAGTAGGAGTTCAACCTAAGAAGATAACACTTAGGATTCGTTTGGTACAAAAGTGGGCAAGTTTTTTCATAGCATGACAAATTTTTTCGTGGCAAATCCCACGATTTTTCACACAGGATTGTTTGATAATATTAATTTTTCAAATAAAAAAATGGGATGTTTGATAAAATTAATGGCAAAAGTGACAAATGTAAATAAATTGATATATAAAAAAATAGTATTAACCCAAAAAAAAATTCTTATAAAATATTTATTAAAAAAATAGTTTCTAAAAAATAATTTTAACAAAAAACAACTTATAACGAAAAAACCAATTCTTAAAAAATAGTTTTTAGCAATAAAAAGAGTTTCTAACGAGGAAAAATAGTTTCTAAAAAGAAAATATTTAGAAAACATTTTTAACAAACATAAGCAATCTTAAAAAACAAGTTTTTCACAAAAAATAGTTTTTAGCGAAAATAGTTTTTTTAAATACTGTTTTAACACAAAAATCATTTTTATCCCAAAAGTGAAACAATTTTAACGAAAAAGAAGTTTAACAAAAATAGTTTTTAAAGAATGACAAATTTGTGGGTAAACCTTACTTATATATATAGGTAAGCATATTTTACCAACAAAAGTGAAAAAATGATGACAAAACATGTATATGGACATGAGTATCCATGTAGAAATGTTCATGGCAAATAAGGCCCTATCGTACACACAAAATAGTGGGCAAAACATTCATTTTACGCCATTTATCACATTTATCATGACAAATTTGATTTATCAAATGGACCCTTAGAAGTAAATGAGTTGTTCGTAGAAAATGTGAATCTTTTTAAAATTATCGCATAAATTTTTTTATATTTTTAAATTTTCTTTCATCTCATTTATAACAAACACAGTGGAGAATTTGAAGCAGGGGCGAATTTTAAAGACTTTGAAAACTAAGAAGGACAAAACATAATAAAGTTATTTTTTTTTTTAAACCTAGATTATATCATAATCTACCCCTCATCTATTAGCGCACTTTTCATTTCGATCTATCATCTCTCTCACCTCTCTCCTCTCTTCCCCTCCACTGCATTAACACCCACCCACACCACGACCCTCTTCTCTTCTCCTCAACTGAGCTCTCACTAACTCTTCCTCCTCCCTCCTCACCTCAGCTCGTTCTAACTCTCTCTACTTTTCTAGCAGCAGCCGACATCACTTAAGGAAAGGAATGGCTTATCCCAACCCCTCTCCTCCTCACCTCAGGCACCCCATCACTCCTCTCTCTCCGACTTACCCTACTGTTCTCACCTGTTGCACCACTGACTCCCTCTCCAGCTCAGGCCAACTAGTAATGAATATATTTTTTTCTTTTTTATATCAAATAATTTACTGCGAATGCTAATGCTATGAATTCAAGGAGCTAAATGTCTTAATTTGAACTAGGCCGATATGTTACTAGTATTTTAAATTTTACTTGTATGTTTAATTTTTATTTCTAGGCTCAAGTTGTGATGTTACATTTTTATTTCTAGGCTGTGATGTTAAATTTTTATTTAGTATAAGATTAAACTAATATTGAAGTTGTGATTAACCTAATATATATTTAATCTTTAATATTTTCTCTAATATTTTTTAGGCATAAATGAAAAAATACTTTAAAAGAGAAAGAAGTGAAGAAATATATTTTGAACTCGAAATTTAGTCTTCTGTTTCTAGAAATATGGGGCCTAATAATTTAAAAATGCAAGGTGAATTTGTTGAACAATCACAACGTTCAACAGATGTTCCTCTTTCTCCATGTACTAAGGTCAATTTAGATGAGCTCCGATCTGATCCTGCTATGAGCAAAAATATTTAAGATTATGGTGATGCAAAAAGAATTGAGAAAGTTCGACGAGCATATCTACACAAGGGCACTTGTCTTCCATGAAAACAATTTGGAAATGAAAATATAGATTTATTCCGGCGTGGTTTAATGAGTTTGGGAGGTAGTTGGTGTATAGCGTAACAACTGAAGCCACATATTGTTTGGTTTTCTATTTATTCAAACCAAGGAAAGGTGGGAAGGGGGTGGTGAATAATTTGTTAGTGAGGGCTTTTCAAATTGGAAAAAAGGAGAAGTTAAAAATCGTGTTGGGGATCATACAAGTATTCACAATCAATGTTTATGGTTGTGTCTTTATGATATGTGTATCATAGTAGTTGATGAGTCATGTGATATATCCGTGAAGGTGCGAATGGCTGCGGCTTTACTATATATGGAGAAAAAAGGGTTTGTGGTTGAACGTTTTCTTGGCATTGTACATATTTATGAACTATATCCTTATCACTTAATGCATGTATTGAATAGGTAGGTATTGAGTCACTTCTTTTTAACATGGATTAAGTATGTCAAATATATGTGGTCAATGTTATGATGGGGCTAGCAATATGGAAATGGCCTCAAAAGGTTGATTTTGAAGGAAAACAAAATTGCTTTTTATGTTCATTTCTTTTCTCAGAAACTACAATTGACACTAGTAACGGTTTCAATAAACACATGACAATTGATTATTTATTTCACAAAGTTGCAATTTTGTCTAATATTGTTGGAGACTATTGTAAATGTAGAGATATTCTTTAAGAGAAACAATTTGATAATATTATTGAACAAAATTAAAGTTGTGAACGGAGACATGTCTAGGTTTAAACCAAGAAACAACATTCAAACGGGCGGGGGACACACGTTGGGGTTCCCATTATGGTAAACTTATGAGTTTAATTTTTTTCCTCGGTGATTGATGTAGTTGAGGTTATTGAAGATAACGGGGCGCGTGCAGAACAAAGAATTGAAGCACATGATTTGTTGGTTGTCTTGCAATGCTTTGGAATTTCTTTCAAACTACACTTGATGAAATCAATTTTGGGGATTATAAATGACTTGTCACAATCATTGCAAAGAAAAGATCAAGACATTGTGAATCTTATGGCTTTTGTTATAGTGTCTAAGTAATGTCTACAAAGAATCGGGGGCGATGTATGGGATTATTTGTTGAATAAAGTCTCTTTATTTTGTAATAGGCATGATATACCCTTCCCAAATACGTAGGACTTGTCAACACTGAAGAAAAGATAAACATTCACTACTATCACGTTGAATTATTTTTTTAGTGATAGATATGCGACTTCAAGAGTTTAATAATCGCTTTAATGAGGTGAGTACGGAGTTTCTTTTATATATTTCGTGTCTTGGTCCAAGTGATTCATTCTCTGCATTTGATAAGGAAATATTACTTCAGTTGCAAAATTAAACCCGATTGAACTTTCACCATTAGAGCTCATGGCACTTGGAGATCAACTCCAAAACTTTATAGATATTATATGTGATGATGAATCATTCCTTGACTTAAAATGAATTGGCGATATTGTTAAAATAAATTAAAATGAAGAAGCATTTATTGTTCACATTAGTATACTTGCTTGTAAAACTTTCCTTAATCTTGCTAGTCATAACCGCAAGCATCGAAATAGCATTTTCTATAATGAAGGTCATTAAGAGTTCACCACATTACCGAACGGGAGATGATTTTATGAATAATTATTTGGTAGTATTCCGCCCCGTGAGCTAATATCCTGGATCCGCCACTGATTTGAAGTCATTCAGTATATAATCGGAGATGCTCATAGAGCTTCAAAAGAAAAGAAAAAAATCAAGCATATGTGTTTCTTTCAATATGAAGGAAAGAATAAAAAGAGGAGGACGTGGAATTTGATCAAAGAGGAGATAGAAATTTTTGGATGTTGAAAATGAGTAAGGGGTTCATATGTGAGAGAGTCATTGATAGATTTTTTTATATCGGTCGTAGATTTTTTTTGCAATACAAGGCATAGAAAGAGAGTTTCATATTTCATGGCTCTCAATAACCCAAGTTGTATAAATAAAATATAATGTGTGATTTATAAGGGTTGTAATGAATTTTTTTTAACATAGTTATGCAATATATGGTAATTAAGTGTTCAGTCAGTATGTTTCTATCTAGCTTTTACTATAAAGAATTAGTTTTGCAGTTTTGATAATTACATAAGTTTCATAATATATTGGTATTTGTGTACTCTCTTAGTTATTATAATAAAGTGTACAATATCTTCAATGTATTTCCATCTACTACATGTATCTGATGTCCCTATATAGAGCACACCTAGGGTTTGTTTTTGTTGCTTTAGCTATATAGGACTTCATCTAGTTGGACTTGAATTTCGACAAAATATTCTTGTATTTTAGGATTGCGTGTCCCCATATCGACTTCAAGTTCTCCTTGTTCCAGTCTACATCAAATGATCACTCGATTCAGTCCGCCCTCTCAGAAAAGGTAATTCTCATTTTCTATGGCTAAGAGGAATTTTAGTCACGTAGGACACGACACCACATTGCATTGTATTTATCCTATCTTATGATAATGTTTTGTTTCGTCATAATAAATTTTTTTGAGTTCAAAAACTTTATTTCAAATTTTTATAAGAAAAATATTTTTTTGGAAAATAAGTTTTGACACTAAATATTTTTTTTAAATAAAAGTTGAAGAATAAAATTTCTTTGAAATTAAAAATAAATTTTGTTATGTTGCATGTGCGTGTCATATATATCAGGTATGGATTTCAAATATGCGATAATGTATATATTCATTGGCATGTGTTTATATATATATGCGTGTGTATGCATAGCCCCTAACTGTTATAGGCGATTGGACCGTTGCTTTCTATCATATATTTTAATATATGTTGTGTGCTTCATATGTGGCCTTTGACTTAAATAATGGCGTGTCCCATACATAACTATGCAGCCTTACTATTGGCATTACCTGTTTTTTTTTGTTTTGTTTTAAAGCTTTTAATCCGATTTGAACCCCTTTGCTAGTGATGTGACTGCCAACATCTTTAGCTGTCACGGTTTTATATCAACCCAGTTGATGTTTTTTTTTCTTTTAAAACGTCGTCGGATGATATAAGTTATCCCACAGTTTTTCATCAAAACCGGAATCGGTTTTGAGAATCGTTCACCAAAACGACGTCGTGGTAATTTTTTTCAACGGTAACTTTTTGTTACATGGAAGACAGCTGGTTCCTTATCCCATATTTCCGCCCACGGTTTTATTCTAAAAACCAAAACTGGTTTTCTGTTTTTATAAACGACGTCGCTGGGCTCCTTTTTTAAACGGTAATATATTGTTAGCGTATGTGCTACGCGATTGATCCCAGACTGGATTTACACGTGTCTTATTTTTAATGGAACATTTTGTGCTTCTTTCTCATCCACAAGATCTATTTTTATCAACGGATTAAAACGGTTTTATGTCAATCCTTGTGAAACAATTTTTCACCAATCAGACTTGTTCTCATTTGGGTATAAATAAAGACCTTGTGTCCTCATTTTCACACACCGAGAAAATTCATTTCTTGTCAAAATAATTTTTGAGAGAGAGAGATTATACACCAGTATTTTCAGAGAAAAATCTTTTGTGTATCCTTTACAAGACATTGCTGAGTCTTAAAAACGTATTGTGGATTCAATAATGGAAGGTTTCTAATCTCAGAATCTCTGCATCTCCAAATCGGTTGATTTTTCATTTTGAAAAATCGTGTTGTGAGTATCTCTATTATTGTTCTTGTTTTCTTGTAATTTCAGACTTGTTATCTGTTAGATCTAAAGTGTTTGTGTAAGTATTGTGCTGAAATATATCTTATATAGACACTACCCACACAAGAACATCTAGTAGTGATTTTATATCATTTAAAACATTTTGTTTTAAATCTATCTTTAAGGAAATCTGATTTTCAATCAAGAACAACTGGTTCTAGGTTTAGATAATTAAACCTATTTCGATTTGTGAACCGGACCAGATTTACCTGAACTTGGAAGTGTGACCTTGGACTAAACAAATTTATACCTGAATATTTGACCAAGGACTTGGACTGAGAATAAGAACATATTGGACCTAATATCTGAACCTATTGGACTAATTGGACCTGGAAATAATAACATAATAGATTAAAACATTTTTAATCTAAATAATGTTATAAACAGTTAGTTTTATTTCTGACTGCATGCTTGATATGTTTTATTCCTTTTCAGTCTAGAATATATATGTGTGAACATGACTACTTGATTGTGTAAGTGATTTTCAAAAATTATTTTCATCTCATATCACTCACATATAATCACTCACTTTGTATTCACGTAGACACATGTTTGTGTAATATCTGAACAAGTCTAGTGTTCAAAGATTTAAAGAAAGAGAAAAGAAAGCTTTTCAAAAGTGTATTCAAAGTCAAGATGACTTGATTTGAATAACATAAGACTTGCAAAGATATAGGTGATATAGTCTGTTGCATCACACACTATCACTTCACTAGAAAATAAATAATAGGCACTGAGCTAACTTGCGCTTAAAAAAGTTAGAGGGGAGGCTGAGAAGTGAAGAACACAAAAACAAGCAAGGACAGTTTAAAGAGAGAACACAATAAGCAACCAGGCTAGGGACTTGGTCGAGTGGGGTAATAACTAGATCTTTTTTCTTTATTTGTTGAGTTTGTTGTTTGTAAATCGTCCCTATTGATTTATTGTTTTAGTGGAAGTAGATTAGGTAACCCCTAGAGGAGTTCGTCGTTTTTTCCGGGGAAGGGTTTTTGCGACGTAAAATAAACACTGTGTGCTGTATATTTTTTGCATATCACCTCACATGAAAAAGTAGGCTTAACTAAATAGAAACCCGCCTAAAATTGAATTAGTTATTATTTTTGTAAATCACCTTGATTTAATAAGATAATAATTTGGACTGTTAATTAACTTTGAAAATCAAATTCATTTTCATAAAGTTAACAAATTAAGTGAAAGTTTAATTTGGTCCCCTTTGCATCATTCATATAAACTTGTAGGTATTAGGGGTTTATTCGGCATATAAGTTTACTTCCGCATGAAAAGTCTATTGTAGCCGCACTCTTAAGTGGTATCAGAGATAGACTTTGAAAAGATCTTTTTCTTAAACTTTTGTCAAACTCGTTTTACCTTGTTAACTATGGATGATTCAAGTCAATTACTTAGGCTTGGTAATTTTAGTAGACCTCCTATTTTTGATGGTTCAAATTTTTCATACTGGAAAATCAGAATGGTTGCATTTATTCAGGGCACTTTAGGAGATGACGTGTGGGATTTAATTGAAAATGGTTATAGACACCCAACTACTCCTATAACAGAAGGTAGCACTATCTTTCGGAAACTTAAAACCACTGAATTGAATGTTGATCAAAAAAAGATCAGCAATTTCAATAATAAGGGCAAGAATGCGATTTTCGTGAGTGTGAGTAAAAATGAATTGAAACGTATATGTCACTGCACTACTAGTAAGGATGCTTGAAATACTTTAGTAATAGCACATGAAGGCGATGCTAGGGTAAAAAGATGCAAAACACAAATGCTTATTCAACAGTACAATATGCTAGTTATGAAAGATAACGAACCATTTGATGATTTCTATATGCGTTTGACTGATATTATTACCCAATTGCATGCTAATGATGTTGAGTATACTGATCAGGAAGTGTGTGCTAAGATTTTGAGATCCCTTTCTCCTAGGTTTGATCATAAACGTCATATCATTGAAGAAATGAATGATCCTTCTCTCACGCCTGAATTGCTTAGCTCTAAGTTGAGAACTATGGAACTTGAAACAACTTTTAGGAAGACTCTTACTTCTTATGCTAAAAATGATCTGACTAATTCTTCTAAAGTTGCGTTTAAATCTTTCTGTCCTAATAAATTCAAATATAAGGTTGTTAAGAAATAATCTGAGTCGGATAATGATTCTAATGGGGAGTCGGATGACATTGATAAGATTGACAATCAACTTGCACTTATGTCTTCTCAATTTAAGAAACTTTTGAAGCATAGAAATTCTATTGCTAAAAGACGTATGCAAGAGAGTAATCAGTCTCATCAATCCAATCGGCCCCATAACAGATTTTCTAAAGTAAAGGCTGATCATGACAGTTCTACTAGTAAGGTTGATAAATCAAAAATGGCTTGTCACAATTGTGGTAAACTTGGGCATTTCATTGCTGAATGTAGATCAAAACCACAGTCAAAGTATTCTAAAAAGCTCAAGGCAAACCTTACAAAAACTTGGGATGACTCATCTGATTCTGAATCAGAAGAAGACCAAGCTGAATCTGAATCAAATTACCTTGCATTTTCAGGAGAAGTTTATGACTGTTGTGGAAATATATATCTAGCTGGAATGTCTGATTCTGAAGATGATTCTGATTCTGATGAAGTGTTTGATTTAATTGCTGCTGCTAAATCTTTATTAGCTAGTCAACCATCTATGCTAGAATTAACTGCTCCATTTGATGCTAAACGTGCATATTTATGTGATACTAACTCTAAAGATTGCAACAATCCACACACTGACACGGAGAATAATGATAATTTTGTCGCCTATGCTGATTATGCGGAATTGTATGTGAGGACCTTGCAAAATAGACAAGAATTATCTAATCTGGTTAAATTGCTTAGTGAGTCCCTTGAGAATCAATATAAGATAACTCAACAAAATTCTGTGGAAATGTGCAATGTCAAAATTGATTTTGAAAAACAGTCACTTGAATTTAAAATTCAGATTACGACTTTAAATGAAAATCTGACTTCTTTAGAAGACAAATATAATGCTGCACTTTTGCAAGTTGAAAAGTCTAAAGAAGTTTGTGAAACTGCTTTTAAAATGTGTCGTAGTTGTGACATAAAATTCGTTGACCTTGAAGAATTGATTGCTGTCCAACGTTATCATGGTGATATGAGAGGGTTTGGTTATGATGGTCCTATTACGGAAATAAATGATTTTTCCAAACCAGTCCTCTTTGTTAAGGCCAAAGAAGAAATGGCTCTTGCGTTGGAAAGCAAGTCAAATGAAAAGGCCAAAGGAAAACAAGTTTTAATCGAAAATGATTTTGAAAGTGACATTGATTACTTCATTGAAAATTTTATTGATGATTCTTCTTCTAGATACTGTCCCCCTGCTAAGAGACTTTCTAGACAAGTTATTTCCAATTCTTGTAAGAAATCTGAAACTTGCTTTGTTAGAAAACATCGTAATTCTGTTCCTCCTACGTCTAATAAATTATGCACTATTTGTGATGTTTTTGGACACCAAAACTTTGAGTGCCAAAGGCTTCCAAAGAAAAATGATAATTTTTACTTTAACCCAAAAAGTGGGAGATTTGGTTATAAAACCTCAAACCGTAATGGATCATTTCGTTATTTTAGTAAGCCTAGATCTTGGACCAATCACAAATCAAAACCATTTGGTAAATACTTTTTCAGATCTAATATTATGGCACAAAACAAATTTAAAACGGTGCCTATTTGGATCAAATCTGATGATCTAAGACCCCAGCTAAAACATTCGAATTTAAAATCTTTTGTAGTCTTAACAGCCCTACGTTGTGAGATTCATAGTGCTGGTTGGTACTTAGACAACGGATGTTCGCGTCATATGACGGGTGATATTACCAAACTAAAGGATGTTGTTCATTATAAAGGTAGCAATGTGACCTTTGGAGATGGTAAGACCTCCCAAGTCATTGGCAAAGGCATTCTTAATGAAGAGGGTTTACCCAATGTTAATGATGTGTTATTAGTTCAAGGAATGAGAGGTAATTTTCTTTCCATCAGCCAGTTTTGTGATAATGGTTGCCAAGTTAAGTTTTTAAAAACCTCCTGTGACGTTTTGACTAATACGGGAGAAGACTACATAAAAGGCAATCGTACCACGGACAACTGTTACAAAGCTTCTGGCTCCTTGTCTTGTAATGTAACTCTTTTAGATGATTCTGACTTATGGCATAATAGGTTGGGACACATCAATTATGATACCTTAAATCGGTTATCATCACAAGACCTTGTTAAAGGCCTACCTAAAATAAAGAAATGCCCCTCTGCTGTTTGTGGTCCATGTCAAGTGGGTAAGATCACCAAATCCCCTCACAAAAAAGGTTAAAGACATAAACACCACTACACCTCTTGAACTTCTCCACGTGGATTTAATGGGTCCAACTAGGACTGTTAGTTTAAACGGAAATTCTTATATCCTTGTTATTGTGAATGATTTCTCTCGATTTACTTGGGTATCTTTCATGAAAGCTAAGTCAGAAACATTTAACAATTTCTTGAAAATTCTGACTCGGATAGAAAATGAGAAAGACACCCAAGTAACTCGAATTCGAAGTGATAGAGGTGGTGAGTTTAAAGAAACTGGTATCATTGAGTATTGTGAAGCTAATGGTTATTCTCATGAGTTTAGTGCTCCAAAAACTCCTCAACAAAATGGGGTTGTTGAAAGGAAAAACAGAGTCATACAAGAAACGGCTAGTGTACTTATTCATGCTAAAAATTTACCTCTATACTTTTGGGAAGAAGCTTGTCTTACTGCGATTCATATTATCAATCGTGTATATTTTAGGAAGAATACCAAAATGACCCCTTATGAATTTTGGTTCAACAAAAAGCCCAATGTTAAGTATTTTTGAACTTTTGGTTCCATTTGTTATGTTTGCAATGATCGTGATAATCTTTCTAAATTTGAAGCCAAAGGTGATAAATCCATTTTTCTTGGCTATTCTCAGAATAGAGTGCTTTAAGAGTTTTCAACTTAAGAACCAAATCCATTGTAGAGTCCATTAATGTTGTTGTAATTGATAGCACTATTGAACCTATTAGTAAAGATCCACATGTAGAAACTGATTTGGATATAAACATTTTAAATGATTCAGTTTTGACAGAAGATGAATCTTTACCAGCACAAACCCTTGCCGTGCCTAACTAGGTTTCAAAAGATCATCCCTCCGCCGAAGTTGTGGGTGATATTCGTGCGCCCGTGAGGACTAGAAATCAATTACATCAAGTAGCTCATATGGCTGCTTTTGTATCCCTTGTGGAACGAAAATAAGTAAATGAGGCACTTAGTGATTCATATTGGATTGATGCGATGCAAGAGGAGATAGCTATATTCACGGATCATAATGTATGGTATTTAGTTCCAAGGCCCAAGGATATCAAAGTAATCGGTACAAAATGGATTTTCAAAAATAAGACCGATGAAAAAGGGATAGTCATTCGAAATAAGGCTAGGCTTGTAGCACAGGGTTATTCTCAAATAGAAGTAATAGACTGTGATGAGACGTTTGCCCCGGTTACTCGTCTTGAATCAGTGAGATTGCTTCTAGCTGTTGCTTGTCACTTACAATTTAAGCTTTTTCAAATGGACGTTAAATCTTCTTTTCTTAATGGTATTCTTTCCGAAGAAGTGTACGTTGAGCAGCCCAAAGGTTTTCAAGATCCCAAACTCCCTAATCATGTTTATAGACAGGCCCCTCGTGCTTGGTATGAACATTTGACTGCCTTTCTATCTTCACATGGGTTTGTTAGAGGAGGTGTTGACCAAACTCTTTTTTTTAAGAAATCTAATAAAGATGACATTTTGATTGCTCAAATTTATGTAGATGACATTATTTTTGGGTCAACATCAACAAATGAAGTTAAACAGTTTTCAAAAGACATGAGTAGTGAATTTAAGATGTCACTTATGGGGGAGTTACAGTATTTTCTAGGACTTCAAATAAGACAGCGAAGTGATGGCCTCTTTGTTTCTCAATCCAAATATGCTAGGGATTTACTTGTTAAATTTGGACTTGAAAATGCTAAAGTTTCATCTACACCTATGGCTCTAAAGACTAAATTGTCTAAATCTGATAGCGGCCCAGATGTAGAACCCACATTATACCGTAGCATTATTGGTAGTTTATTATACTTGACTGCTTCTAGACCTGATATTCAATATGCTGTTTGCATTTGTGCACGGTTTCAATCTAGTCTAAAAGAGTCTCACCTCACTTTTGCTAAAGATATTTTAAAATATGTTAAAGGCACAATTGAGTTTGGACTTTGGTATACCAATGACTCTTCTTGTGAGATAATTGGCTACTCGGATGCGGATTGGGGCGGTAGCACCGATGATTGTCGTTCCACCTCGGGTGGTTGCTATTATTTAGGACAGAATCTCGTTGGATGGTCTAGTAAAAAGTAAACTAGTGTAACTTTATCAACTGCTGAATCTGAATATGTTGCTGCTGCTGCATGTTGTGCTCAACTAATTTGGATTAAACAAATGCTATCTAATTATGGATTAATTCAGTCCAAAGTACACCTTTATTGTGATAATGAAAGTGCCATTTGTATTGCCAAAAATCCGGTCCAGCATAGTAGGACTAAGCATATTAACATAAGGCATCATTTCATTCGAGAATTAGTTGAATCAAAAGAGCTAGTAATTGAGCATATTCCTACTGAAAATCAACTTGCGGATCTGTTCACAAAACCTTTAGAAAAGTCCCGGTTTGAAAAATTGAGACATATGATCGGAATGACCGTACTCGATAATTAATTGTGTTTAAATATGCTTTCTGTTTACTAGATCTCCGAGGTTTTAGGATAAATGTATCTACTAATAATGGTATATCTTAAAGTCATGTTTAATGTAGGAGACGCTTATTCTGCAGATTATGAACACTTATTTTTTTTTTCTTACCATTGTCTAATTTAGACAAAATGGGGGAGAATTGAGTACCTATTCTAGTCTCGTGTTGTTGATATTTTTCGTACATATCCTGTCTTATTATTTCCTGCACATTTAATTATGTTAACATTTAATTCTGTCATTTTAATATTTTGGTAAAGCAAATGCTACTAACTTGATTTCTCGGCAGAAAGTGTATTTATGTTTTGCAGGTTTTCTTAACCGTGCATCAGAGTTGTGTCTTTTCTTTTCTAGGTTGGGTGGGTAGATAGATATTTTTTGTATAGGATATATTAGGTATTATTTTTCCTTAGTATATCATTTGATGTACTCAAGGGTTTTGTCAAAATTAGTCCAATCGGGGAGATTGATGTCCCTATATAGAGCACACCTAGGGTTTGTTTTTGGTGCTTTAGCTATATAGGACTTCATCTAGTTGGACTTGAATTTTGACAAAATATTCTTGTATTTTAGGATTGCGTGTCCCCATGTCGACTTCAAGTTCTCCTTGTTCCAGTCTACATCAAATGATCACTCGATTCAGTCCGCCCTCTCAGAAAAGGTAATTCTCATTTTCTATGGCTCATAGGAATTTTAGTCACGTAGGACACGACACCACATTGCATTGTATTTATCCTATCTTATGATATTGTTTTGTTTCGTCATAATAAATTTTTTGAGTTAAAAAACTTTATTTCAAATTTTTATAAGAAAAATATTTTTTTGGAAAATAAGTTGTGACACTAAATATTTTTTTTAAATAAAAGTTGAAGAATAAAATTTCTTTGAAATTAAAAATAAATTTTGTTATGTTGCATGTGCGTGTCATATATATCAGGTATGGATTTCAAATATGCGATAATGTATATATTCGTTGGCATGTGTTTATATATATATGCGTGTGTATGCATAGCCCCTAACTGTTATAGGCGATTGGACCGTTGCTTTTTATCATATATTTTAATATATGTTATGTGCTTCATATGTGGCTTTTGACTTAAATAATGGCGTGTCCCATACATAACTATGCAGCCTTACTATTGGCATTGACTGTTTTTTTTTGTTTTGTTTTAAAGCTTTTAATCCGATTTGAACCCCTTTGCTAGTGATGTGACTGCCAACAGCTTTAGCTGTCACGGTTTTATATCAACCCAGTTGATGTTTTTTTTTCTTTTAAAACGTCGTCGGATGATATAAGTTATCCCACAGTTTTTCATCAAAACCGAAATCGGTTTTGAGAACCGTTCACCAAAACGACGTCGTGGTAATTTTTTTCAACGGTAACTTTTTGTTACATGGAAGACAGTTGGTTCCTTATCCCATATTTCCGCCCACAGTTTTATTCTAAAAACCAAAACTGGTTTTCTGTTTTTATAAACGACGTCGCTGGGCTCCTTTTTTAAACGGTAATATATTGTTAGCGTATTTTCTACGCAATTGATCCCAGACTGGATTTACACGTGTCTTATTTTTAATGGAACATTTTGTGCTTCTTTCTCAGCCACAAGATCTATTTTTATCAACGGATTAAAACGGTTTTATGTCAATCCTTGTGAAATAATTTTTCACCAATCAAACTTGTTCTCATTTGAGTATAAATAAAGACCTTGTGTCCTCATTTTCACACACTGAGAAAATTCATTTCTTGTCAAAATAATTTTTGAGAGAGAGAGATTATACACCAGTATTTTCAGAGAAAAATCTTTTGTGTATCCTTTACAAGACATTGCTGAGTCTTAAAAATGTATTGTGGATTCAAGAATGGAAGGTTTCTAATCTCAGAATCTCTGCATCTCCAAATCGGTTGATTTTTCATTTTGAAAAATCGTGTTGTGAGTATCTCTATTATTGTTCTTGTTTTCTTGTAATTTCAGACTTGTTATCTGTTAGATCTAAAGTGTTTGTGTAAGTATTATGCTGAAATATATCTTATATAGACACTACACACACAAGAACATCTAGTAGTGATTTTATATCATTTAAAACATTTTGTTTTAAATCTATCTTTAAGGAAATCTGATTTTCAATCAAGAACAACTGATTCTAGGTTTAGATAATTAAACCTATTTCGATTTGTGAACCGGACCAGATTTACCTGAACTTGGAAGTGTGACCTTGGACTAGAAAAATTTATACCTGAATATTTGACCAAGGACTTGGACTAAGAACAAGAACATATTGGACCTAATATCTGAACCTATTGGACTGATTGAACCTGGAAATAATAACATAATAGATTAAAACATTTGTAATCTAAATAATGTTATAAATAGTTAGTTTTATTTTTGACTGCATGCTTGATATGTTTTATTCCTTTTCAGTCTAGAATATATATGTGTAAACATGACTACTTGATTGTGTAAGTGATTTTCAAAAATTATTTTCATCTCATATCACTCACATATAATCACTCACTTTGTATTCACGTAGACACATGTTTGTGTAATATCTTAACAAGTCTAGTGTTCAAAGATTTAAAGAAAGGGAAAAGAAATCTTTTCAAAAGTGTATTCAAAGTCAAGATGACTTGATTTGAATAACATAAGACTTGCAAAGATATAGGTGATATAGTCTGTTGCATCACACACTATCACTTCACTAGAAAATAAATAATAGGCACTAAGCCAACCTGTGCTTAAAAAAGTTAGAGGGGAGGCTGAGAAGTGAAGAACACAAAAACAAGCAAGGACAGTTTAAAGAGAGAACATAATAAGCAACCAGGATAGAGACTTGGTCGAGTGGGGTAATAGCTAGATCTTTCTTCTTTATTTGTTGAGTTTGTTCTTTGTAAATCGTCCCTATTGATTTATTGTTTTAGTGGAAGTAGATTAGGTAACTCCTAGAGGAGTTCGTCGTTTTTCCCGGGGAAGGGTTTTTGCGACGTAAAATAAATACCGTGTGCTGTATATTTTTTGCATATCACCTCACATGAAAAAGTAGGCTTAACTAAATAGATCCCGCCTAAAATTGAATTAGTTATTATTTTTGTAAATCACCTTGATTTAACACGATAATAATTTGGACTGCTAATTAACTTTGAAAATCAAATTCATTTTCATAAAGTTAACAAATTAAGTGAAAGTTTTATTTGGTCCCCTTTGCATCATTTATATAAACTTGTAGGTATTAGGGGTTTATTTGGCATATAAGTTTACTTCCGCACGAAAAGTCTATTGCAGCCGCACTCTCAGTATCATGGTAACCATAAATTTTATTTTTGAATAAATCTTTGCTATGTCATTTTATGCAACTTGCCCGTGCACGGGGCTTACAACTTATAGAGCAGGTATAACGATAGTTTAAAGTCAAAATAGATAAGCGATATAATTAAGGGCACTCTCTAACCAAATGCCAAATGCCAAATGCCAAAGTGAAAATGACGTTGTGAACCTATTATATGCATAGATTTTAATAGTTAAAAATTATCGTACACAACACAACACAAAGATGCGGCTGATTTTCCATCTTTTCAAACTGTTTTACCATTCTCATAAGAAGAAGTGCACTACTTATATTTAAGTTACCCTCTATGCTTAAGGTATTCTCATGGTGCTCTACAAACATAGTCTCAAGCTTAAATTTAAATCCGCGTCTCAAGCCTAAATTTAAATCCTATTAGTAGCGGATCGAGGATTTTCGGTGTGCGGGTGCAAAAAATGCCAGGTGTTCGAGGGAGGTAGACCTCGAGGTGATTTTTTTAGGTTATTTTTTTTTTAATTTTTGACACTAAAAATCTTGAGATTAGGATTCACCAATTTTGGGCTCCTATTTTATTTGTGAATAGTTAAATCCCTTGACATAACATGCCCTAAATGTAGAAATTAATTTTAACATCAACACTTTAAACTAATTGAAGAGTGCCCAATATGTGTGTGTTTTATTTCAAACCAATTTTTATCAAAAAATTATCCAACTTTTAATTAAGCACCAAACCAAGTTGTGAAAACCCAATTCTTACTTTAAACTAGTTTTATCTTGATTAATCCTAAACATGCATCCAGTGATTAAAGCAAGTAAAGTAAAGTAAAGAATACTCACAACGCCGGATGTACGAGGAAAAAACCCAAAACGGGAAAACAACCTCGGACGGCCCAAGCCAGACAATCACTATGAACAATGGTTTTACGAAGACCGATTAGCCTTACATTAAGACTCGATCCCCACGGGTCTTGACGCTCCTTCTGATCTTCAATCGTTCTTCAATAGTTCCCACGCAGAAATTCCGCATTCCACGATACCTATCCACATCACACGCGTCCACGTATGTCTCGGTGTCCACCGATATGGCTTTGATTCGTCTACGATGTCGAATAAGAAGTCCTTCTCTTTTCTTCACCGCAAAACCCTTTGTGTTCAATGTGTAGAACAAACAACTTTGGTGCTGCAAGATCACTTAAACATATAAGAATGATAACTCGGATCTTTGCAAACTCTAAGGATGTGTTTAAAACTTTTAAACCTTATAAAACATATGCAAACAATGTTCTCGTTCGTAAAATTGTTTTCCAGAAAGGACACTCCCGAAACTATGATGAAAACACTGTTTAAATAGGATTTAAACACCGCCTCGAAAAACATGTCGTTCGAACGACTTGAGGAACTCGTTTGAGCGACATCCCATCTCATTCGAACGAGATTGGATGTCGTTTGAACGACAACGTGAAAGTTTGACTTTTTGTTTAAAATGTCTCTTCTAATTAGAGATCCAAAAATGTCAAACTCTTTTACGTGCTTATCATCATAAAATGTAGTGTAAACCTTTAAAACACTTTTTAAACATTTAAAAACATTTTTCTTTATAAAAATTACATCCTTATCTTTTATAAAATAATTGCGAGCACCATTAATTATACGCATTCATACCTGAGTGATCTCGGAATGAAATTAACTTTGAAGATGATTAAACTTGTACCATTTAAACTTCGACATGATTAATTCTTTTAAGCTTTTCCGTAAAGTCTTCAATTTCTTCAATACGTCATAGACCGAGTGGGATCGTGACAAAATAAAAATCTCCCTATGACATATTACAAAGACAGTTTTGTTCACGGAATTAAGTCAAAACAATACAGGGACTCAATTAGAAATTTATGTCCTTACAAATCTCCCCCTTTGACTATTTCAGGACAAAACTAAACCAGTGAAATGCCTAACCGGGCCGTCAAGCCGTATGATTCCTAAATCCCATCTCATAAACCCAAAATCAAAAATTACAGGACACGGACTAGAGTATGTAGCACCAGCAAGTATGAACTGTCTGAATTTGATGTAGACTTGAAATCTCGAATCGCTGAAAGCATACCTACATACATGAAACAGACAAACAAATACCCAGTGAAGTATGGAGGAACAAATGAGACCAATTTATATTTCTAATAAGAACAAATCATTTGAAACATGTGAGCAATTATTTGATACCAATTTGAAACAAATATAATCAAACAATATGTAAATCCAGATATCAATAGTAGCGCTCAACAAATCTCCCCCTACATCACATACATCTCTCCCTCTTTTTGTCTCGAATAGACAATCCGGTGAAAAGATAAACCAATTTGAAATATCTAGCATGAGAATATGATACCAAATTGAATCAAGTTGATACCAATTTAAAAAAAATGAAAAATGCTAGATAAACATGAAACAACCATCTAAATAAGATCATGTAATGACAAATCAGTAGCTAGTAAACCAAGGAATCACACAAAGAATATCGCAAATTAATCAGGTGTGATAAACAGACTCATATGCAAAATACCAATTTGGAACATAAAAGAACCTGCATATAAACTAGTCAGTCCAAAAAAATGCTTCTTGCAGTACCAAAAATATATCAAATTAAGCTAGAGGACTGCAAACCAATTAGAAGATCCAAAATAGCCAGTCGTTCGAACGATCCAGGGACTTCGCTCAAACGAGATGAGGAAGTCGCTCGAATGAAGTACATATGTCGTTCGCACGAGATGATATGTCATTTGAACGACTTCGCGCGACCTGCCAAAATTTCCCAGATTCCCAGAAATAATATAAAGTATTGCCCGGTGAAAAAAATTTCACAAAAAAATTCCAAGAAGGGCCTGACAGATGCAAAACAGTGCTAAAACAATAGACTTTTAACACAAAACACTAAAAATCATAAAAACAAAAAATGTGAGTTACATGCAAACATAGTACCGATGTGCTCAAACATGGATATGGAATGAATGGGCGTGAATCTAAAGTAAATGAGTCACAATTCCAACACATCAAAACGATCAAGAAGCCCTAATTGATAGCGATAAATCATCAAACTTTATCATAGCCATATGACAATAAAAGTGTGAGCTTAATGAACTAAACATACTACATGCATACAAATTCAGAATTTTTGACGATTCTACAAACAATAACGTCAAATTGCAATTTTTCAACAGTAGGATTAGTTGTGTAAACCCGTTTAAATTTTCTACAACCAAAACTCCCTCAGAAATATATATTATTTCAAGTTCTTTTGAGGTTTCTAGCATTCTCAACTTAGAGAAAATCTTATTGGCCCTTTTCTTAGCATATTGCTTTTTTTTGGACTCTTTTAAACGGTGGCTTTCACGACGAGTTAATTTTGAACTCTCGCAGCCCTTTCCCATGAATCACTCATCATTTTTTCAATTCAAATCCTCACGGTAAATGGTTCTTACATGTACACTTCTCCTTAAGTTTACTTACGCATAGATGACAAGATTGAGATAAGAAAGCTTCACCAAATTCAATTATACAAGAGAAGTCAAACATCCATATAAACTAGTGCATATGTGCAATGTTGGCATATATACAAAGTCAAATAAAAATGCATATCAACTTCAAAACAACCCCATATAAACAATGATTAAGATCATTCTAAGCATCGATAATAATGACCAAATGTCCTAGCCACATAGATAATGAAACGATGGGGGGGGGGGGGGAAGCACACCAATATGCCACATCAAACATGTAAACTCAAAAAAATAAAAACTGAAAATCTTTTTGTCTTTTCAAATATATTTTGACTCAAAGAAAAGCAAAATATTTTTGGATTTTCAAAAGTTTTCTTAAAAACAAAATCTTTTTATCTTTTTCAAATAGGACTCAAATAAATGAAAACTATAATACAAAATGATACACATGTCATAATACTAGCAATGAATATATCATGAAGCAAACTAACATATGACAAACATGGCAACACTATCATCCTTTAGATTTAGCATGGGAAGAATCAAGTGCATCCAAACGAGAATCATGAAGTTTAATTCCAAAAGCCACTAAATCCGATTTCCTAACCCAAGTAGGTGTAAAACGACGCATGGGGGTTTGGGTAACCGGGGTAACTTTATTCTTAAACTTCCTAGGAGCTTGTCTAAGGTCGTAACAATAACGCCTAAGGTGACCTTTTCTACCACTAAACATGCAAGTGTAGCGGTGGTGGGAATGATTACCTATATGCGGACCTTTTCTAATCTTCCTAGTGTTTCTCACACGTGCAGGGGGGATGGGAACAACTCTCTCATCAAAACCTATACCTTCCCTATCTTCCTTAATTTGGACGGTCCCTAAGATCTTATCTAACTTCTCCGACCTAGCCACCAAATCAAACTTGACTCTATACGAGTCTATGAATCTCTCCTCCAACTCGTGAATCCTAGACTCGAGCAAACGCTTAGACTCCTCAAACTCTAAAATCTCCTTTTTCAAGGACTCCATCAAACCATGGAGATTATCTCTCTATTTCTCCACAAACTCTAATTTCTCCCTAAACTTATTTTCTTGTGCCCTAAGATCCTCAATCAAACTATCATTATTTTCTATGGCACGCTCATTCAAATTAGCTTGCAATTTTGAATTAGCCTTTTTCACCTTCACCGTTTCGGCATACAACTCATTAAACGCATTTTGCAATTCTTTCACATCTACCTCCTCCTCGTCACTCTCTTCACCCTCACTAACATGGGATGCACTCAAAACCTCATCGGAAGTGTCATTCACATGAGTATTGTCGTCATCGCTCACATGACATGCCATAAACGCAACAAAGTTACGCTCAATGGGGGAACTCTCTCTCTCTTTCGATTCACTATCACTTAAGGTGGCATTATAGACAATGGATTGCTTGCCCTCTTTCTTAAGTCTAGTGGGACACTCTTTAACTTTGTGAACGTACCCCTCACACCCAAAACACTTATCCGAATCATCTCTTTTAGGCTTCTCAATCTTATCCTTAGAGGTGGGATCTACTTTGTTGTTCTTGAATTTTTCAAATTTCTTGGCATCTTTCGATTTCTTTTGAAACTTAATAAATTGTTTAAATTTCTTTGCCAACAAAGCAACATCCTCAAAATCGGAATCGAAATCGGAATCTGAAACCTTAATTTCCTCCTTTCGGATTTTTAAAGCAATACCCATTTCTTTCTTAGGAACGTGCTTGGAGGTCATCATGTCGATTTCATAGGTTTGTAAGTCACCCACAATCTCTTCTAGTTTCGTTGACTCTAACCTACCCAAGGAGTTTAAAATCGTCACTTTCGCATTAAACCTACTAAGCAACGACCTAAGGATTTTCTTAATGACACGGTTGTTGGGAATTTTCTCACCTAGGTTAAACGATGAGTTGACAATATTGGACAACCTAGAATAAAACTCATCAAAGGTCTCACTTTCTAACATCTTAATGGTTTGTGTCGTGAGATTTTGAAATTTTGACGCCCTAACCGTGCTAGTGCCCTCGTGAGTGAGTGCCAAAATATCCCAAGCCTCTTTTGATTTTTCACAAGTCATAATTCTATTATATTCTTCCTGTGTGACATGTGAAGAAATAACGTGCAAACCCTTAGAATTATATTATGAAAGTCTTTGTTCAGTTTCGATCCATGACTCAACAGGCTTTAAACTAGTGACCTCACCTAGTGATGGGGGTTTCCAACTTTTCTCAACTGCAAGCCAAACACGCTCATCAATATATTTTAAAGCACATCTCATTCTCATCTTTCAATAAGTGTAATTAGTGCCATAAAAAATAGGAGTTCGAGAAAATTCATTATATCCAGAATTCATCATTAAAAACACACGGGATCACAAAACAAATAAAAATATTTTCTAGCTCTGATACCAATTTGAAGAGTGCCCAATATGTGTGTGTTTTCTTTCAAACCAATTTTTATCAAAAAATTATCCAACTTTTAATTAAGTACTAAACCAAGTTGTGAAAACCCAATTCTTACTTTAAACCAGTTTTATCTTGATTAATCCTAAACATGCATCTAGTGATTAAAGCAAGTAAAGTAAAGTAAAGAATACTCACAACGCCAGATGTACGAGGAAAAAACCCAAAGCGGGAAAACAATCTCGAACGGCCCAAGCCAGACAATCACTATGAACAACGGTTTTACAAAGACAGATTAGCCTTACACTAAGACTCGATCCCCACGGGTCTTGACGCTCCTTATAATCTTCAACCATTCTTTAATAGCGCCCACGTAGAAATTTCATCTTCCACGATACCTGTCCACAACACACGCGTCCACGTATGTCTCGGTGTCCACCGATATGGCTTTGATTCGTCTACGATGTCGAACAAGAAGTTATTCTCTTTTCTTCACCGTAAAACCCTTTGTGTTCAATGTGTAGAACAAACAACTTTGGTGCCGCAAGATCACTTAAACATATAAGAATGATAACTCAGATCTTTGCAAAATCTAAGGATGTGTTTAAAACTTTTAAACCTTAGAAAACATGTGCAAACAATGTTCTGGTTCGTAAAATTATTTTTCAGAAAGCACACTCCCGAAACTATGATGAAAATACTGTTTAAATAGGATTTAGACGCCGCCTCGAAAAACATGTCGTTAGAGCGACTTGAGGAACTCGTTCGAGCGACATCCCATCTCATTCGAATGAGATTGGATGTCGTTTGAACGACAACGCAAAAGTTTGACTTTTTGACTTTTTGTTTAAAACGTCTCTTCTAATTAGAGATCCAAAAATGTCAAACTCTTTTACGAGCTTATCATCATAAAATGTAATGTAAAGCTTTAAAACACTTTTAAAACATTTAAAAACATTTTTCTTTATAAAAATTACATCCTTATCTTTTATAAAATAATTCCGAGCACCATTAATTATACTCTTTCATACCTGAGTGATCTCAGAATGAAATTAACTTTGAAGACGATTAAACTTGCACCAATTAAACTTCAGCATGATTAATTCTTTGAAGCTTTGCCGCAAAGTCTTCAATTTCTTCAATACGTCATAGATCGAGTGGGATCGTGACAAAATAAAAATCTCCCTATGACATATTACAAAAACAGTTTTGTTCACGGAATTAAGTCAAAACAATACAGGGACTCAATTGGAAATTTGTGTCCTTACACTAATCTAACATTTTTTTTCCAGAAATTCTTTACTTCAACATTAAATCACTTAAACATTTAAAATTAAGCAAATTTAACATTTAAAGTAATAATTTAACTTTTACTCTTTAAACTAATTTTACAAATTTTTCAAAAATTACAATAGACTGTTTTAATCATTTAAATATCTTACATTGAAAATTGAAAAAGTACACTAATTTAAAACGATAATAAATTAAGCATTTGTTATTGTTAGTATACATTTAGAATTTTAAACATAAATAAATATTTAACTAAAAAAAGTAAGCATTTGTTATTGACATTGTTAATATACATTTAACATTAATGAATATTGAACTGTAAAAAATAATTTACTATTTTAAACATTAATAAATATTGTACTGAAAAAAAAGTTACCTGTTGTGGTCAATGCTATTGCGTTGTCTTTCCACCAGAGAGATAGCTCGCAGGAGCCAGAGGAAGGTAAGGGAAGATAGGGGAGAAGGGTAAGGCGGATAGTGATTGAAAGAGGGGAAGAGGGGAAAAGTTGATGAGTGAGGAGAGAGGAAGAAAATAAGATAAAAATGTTAGTTTTTTTAAAGTGGCCCATGTAGCCGATGTAAGAATACATTTCCCTTTATGGTTGGCCCTTAAGCTTTTAAAATGGTATAAAACTCAATGCCTTTCACTATGAAAATTTACACAAAGGTTCAATTTTTTTTAGCATATCTCTCGAAAAAAATTCTGAAAATTCAGACTGGGTGACCGCCCACCCTCGGGACCACCTAAGTCCCCCTTGCATCTTATTAAAGAAAAATCTACGAGAAAGCATAACAACACCAAAACAATTAGCTATTTAATTAACTTATGATATATATATATATATATATATATATATATATATATATATATATATATATATATATATATAGGGGGAGAGAGAGAGAGAGAGAGTCAATGTATTTACTTCATAATAAATAGCCAATAAAAAATGCTATGTGCAGGGGCCAAGGCAACTAATTTAGAGGGGGGCCATGGCCCTCCAACTTTTAAAATATTGTATTCATGACCACATATTTTTTTATAGTATTCAAACGAGATATTTTCTTTGCAAATTTTATAAATACAAATGTAGCATTTAGAAATATAATTTAGTTCATTATTCAACTCCTAATAATTAAATTATAATAATACTCAATGTTCTTTTTGTATTGTATAATATGAAATATTTACTTTTTTGTTGTGTAAAGACATTTTTATAAGTCCTTGTGACATTAGAGTATGTCGTATACCGATACAACCCGTCGAAGAAAAAGTTCAAGTTTGAAGATACATGAAGACGGATCCGAATATCAAAAGTTCTTCAACATTCAAGCCTCTGCGAGATAAATTTTGTTAAGGATGTATTCAAGTACCTCAACGGTTCATTTGAAAGTGTTGGGATATCTTCTAAAATATTTTTCTAAGTGCTAAGGTGTTATTTTTCGTCAAAATATTTTTCTAACCGTTCAGGCGGAATTTTTAACAGAATAAAAAATTATTCTTTATGCACGTGGTTGTTCGAGCGACATGGCAATATCGCGCGATATGTCGTTCGAGCGACATGTGGCATCGTTCGACGAAGATCTCTACTTCGTTCGAGCAACAACACTGACTCAAGTTCTTTTATATAAAGCGTGTTAAATGAGTCGTTTTTTGTGAAGAAGACCTGACGTTTTACAGTACACAAAAACTGCAATCTGTAAAATACTTTTGTCTTCTTCTTTTAAGGTTCAAGACTTTCTTTTTAAATTCACAAAAAATCCCAATAGTTTAGTGAATTATTTTGGAACCTGAGATACATCTTTGCTAGAGTTTCTCTTGTAGGGAGGATAACATATTGCTGATCTAAGTGCCACTTGAGGGAGTACTGGGCTGACGTTGATTGCGTGTCATAGGGAGCACTCGTGGGTATTCCTGGCTGATTGGACTGCTTGTCTTTGTGGATCTTTCGAGGTTGATTCAGTGATGATTCAGAACTACGTGTTCTTGTGGGTATCTGCGGATATTCATTGCAGATTGCGCTTGTAATCATTGTGAGCATTATTAAGTGTAATAAAAGGTTTTTTATTTTTTTTTTGAAATCTGTGTGTCAGTAATTATTTATGTTGGTTTGATTTTATCCACGTACTTGTATGTTTTAGGGCTGATTTAATTTGGATTAAAATTGACTCCAATTAAATAAGTTTAAAATTGAAATTTGAGAATTCAATTTAATCAATATCACACGGCTTTCTCAAATTGGTATTAGAGCAGGTTTCAATAATTTATTGTGAATTTCCTTTTCCGCAAAATTTTGTGATATTGATTTTTTTTGAAAAATCTAATTTTGCAAAATCGCAATGTTTTCGATTGAAAACTCATATAATCGGTTACCAATCTTTGACAGGTCTAATTATGCTTACTGGAAAGACCGTATGAAATTGTATTTAAAAGGAATCAATGAGTGCGTTTGGTTAGTTTGTGAAAGAGGCTGGACTCTTTCCACTATCACCGCTAATAAAGACTGGACTGAGGATCGGTTTAGGTGGAGCCCTTTTAATTTACGTGGACTGAGTGCAATTTTAGGTGCCGTCACTCCTGAGGAGTTCCAATGTATTATGATGTGCACCACGTCTAAAGAAGCGTGGGATGTTTTACAACTTACCCATGAAGGCACGAGCGCAATCAAAGAGTCTAAACTTCAAAATTTAACTACTCAATTTGAAACAATTACCATGCTTGAAATTGAGTGTTTTGATATTGTAAACACTAGTTTTAATCTTGGTGAGCACATTCTTGATGCACTAGTGGTTAAAAAGATTTTGAGACCGTTGCCTAAACGTTTTATCCCTAAAGTAACTGTTTTGAATTCCCTAGGTAATTTGAGCAATTTAAAATTCGAAGAGCTGGTAGGAGACCTCCAGACATATGACATTGACATGTTTCCTGACACTGTCAAGCCTAAGGATAGAGGGATATCATTTAGTGTGAATGACTTGCATGATACCGATTCAAATAAATTCACAAATTCCCAATTTAAACTTATTTAACTGGAGTCAATTTGAAACAACATTAAATCAACCCCTAAACATGCAACTATATGTGTGTGTGTGTGTGTCTCAAACCAACACAAATAAAATTGTTAACTCATAGATTTCAGGAAAAACCCCTTTCGGGTAAAACCTTTATTTCACTATAATACTTACAATGATTACAATAAAATTCGCAATGAGTTAACCGCAGAAAACACACATAGACCGCAGCCTAGAGTCAATAATGAATCAATCGCATAAGATCCCCACGAATACGCAATTCGAATCAGCCCAGGAATACCCACGAGTACTCCCTATCGATATGCAGTAGTCTTCAGCCCAGTACCTCAATCAATCGATACCTAAATCAGCAGTACAGATATTCTCTACAAGAGAAACTTCACAAAATTGTATTCTTGGATTCCAAAGCAATTCACACAAAGTAATTGGGATTTTGTGAATTGAAAACAAAAAGTAATAAACCCTAAACGAAGAAGATAAAGAGTTCTGGCGATTTGCAGTGTTTGCAGAAACTAAATTGTCAGATCTTCTTATCGAATTAACACCCTATTTATCAAAAAACTTATGGCGGTGCGTCGCTCGAACGAGAAGAGAAGTTGCTCGAAAGAAAAAGTACCGTCACTCGAATGACAGCTTCGCGCGAGATCACATGTCGCTCGAATGACTATACATCTCGCTCGAACGAGATTAAAAAAATATTTTTTATTTTCCCAAAAAATATTTCGCCTCAATACTTTAAAAAAAACTTTTGGTGAAAAACTCCGCTCCAACACTTAGAAAATATTTTGTAAAAAATATCCCAACACTCTAAGTGAAATGCTAAGGTACTTAAGCACAACCTTACCAAAATTAATCTCACGGAGGCTTAAATGTTAAAGAACTTTGATATTCAGATTCGTTTTGATGCTTGAATGATCTTGAATTATTCTTCGACGGTCGTAGCGATATACGACATACTCTAAAGGTAACGGACAATGAAAAATAATGTCCTTGCAAATCTCCCCCCATGTCTATGCCAGTACAAAATAAAAACATCCGAATTATCAAACCCAAATGCCTATACAAATTTAATACCCTCCCATGAACCCAAAACTGAAAAGGTATACAAAATGTAAGTCTGAAACTTTTCTTCAAACAATCTTCAACTTCAAAAATCTTCAAACCTTTAAGCTTTTCTCATCAAGGTGTGTAAAATAATGATCTTCAATCTTTGTAACTACAAACATGAGACAAAGAAAATACCTTCATAACATATCGAGTTTGAAATGAGATAAGCATAAATCATTCAAAATAATCAAATCTCCCCCGTAATGCAAAAACTCCCCAAAAAATCTCTCTTTTTTGAAATTTTCAAAAATTTTCTCACATAATATACAACAAAGAATCACATCATGAAAGAACATGAAAACAACCAAGTTGGTGATAGCAAAAATGCAGGGATGTGAACAAATTTGACAAGAAAATCAATACATACAACCATAACATATGTGCACGATGAATTTCGGATATTCCTAACAAATGAACTCAACATCTTCCTGAGGTGTAAACATGGTGGAATTATAAGAAATTTATAAATCAAATCAATACATCAAAGTTAGGAATGGTTCCCACACCAATAACTTCTAAAACTATGTAATATTTTTTCATGATGCTCTCAGGACGCGCAAACCCGTTTTTCATTTCTTTTCGTCCAAACTCACTCATAAATAATTATGCATTAATTTTTCTTTTGAGGTGGCCCTTTTTAGCATATTTATCTTTTTATTGCCTTTAAATTTTTTCGGCCTCTTTTAAAAAGTGGCCTTCATGACGAGTTAATTTTGTATTCTCGCAGCCCTTTTCCCGTGATTCACTCTTCATATTTTGTTACAATTAAATCCTCACGGTAAACGGCTCTTGCATGCACTACTTTCATTATCATGTTTTATTGCATATAATTCATTTTAAAGACAAAATTGAGATGACAACACTCCTACCAATATCTAATAAACGAGTGCAATAATCAAATAAATCCGTGCAAGTGTGCATTAAAGGAATCTCATGAGTCAAACATGTAGGTAGTAACAACTAATCACATCTCAATGACTCCCAAGCATTGTAAAGTACTTAAATGAAATGATGACGCCTATTAAAACACTATCCAATCGTCACATGGATATGGAATGAAATTGTGACTCGGCCATCCTAAATGTTCATTCATATATGGTGTAAAACAAAATACAAAACTCTTTTTGACTTTTTCAAAATTTTGTTAAAAATAAAATCTTTTTGTATTTTTTCAAAATTTTTCAAAAAAGAAAAATCTAATAAAAAAAGTATACAAGTCATAACACTATCAAGAATATATCACGAAACACAACTAGCGTATGACAAACATGTGAACACAGTCATCTATATGACATAGCAAGAGAAGAATCATGTGCAAGCAACCGAGAATCAACTAGTCTAACATCTAGTGCCTCTAAAAGTGATTTTCTAATCCAAATAGATGTGCAACGACGCATAGGGGTTTTGAAAATCAAGGGAACACTAGACTTCAACTTCCTAGGAATTTTTCGAAGATCGAAACAAAAATGCCTAAGGTGACCTTTCCTACCACAATATGAACATGTGTAAATAGGTGGAATGACACCTATGAGTTGACCTTTTCTAATGTCCTTGGGATTTATTGACCCTCGAAAACAAATAATGGTCTTGGCTTTAATACTCGAAACATGATAACATGACGAGCCACTACCATTTCTACCAACACTACTCGAGCCTGTCAAATCATTTTTCATCTCCAAAATTTTTTACTCAAGCAAATAGTTAGACTCCTCCAATTTTAGGGACTCCTTCTCTAAATTTTCAATAACTCCTAGAAGGTTATCACGTTCATTCTTAAAATACGCACACTTATCCCTAAGAGTCTCCTCACGTGCCAACAACTCATCGAGTAAAATATTTTTATCCACTTTGGCACAAATATATATCCTAGAGTTTTTAAATTCCACCAATTCTTTTTCTAAAACCAGGACTCTATCATCACTCTCATATTTGGACAATTTTAAAGCATTAAATTCATGTTTCAAAGAAAAAAAAATCACAATAGAAATCTCTTAGATTTTGAATCGTTTGCAAAAGATCCATCGCGGATTTAAAGCGAAAATTTTCTTTTTCCAAAAAATCAATTCTTTTCACAAACGTCAAATTCAAACTATTTAAATCATCAAAATTTGACTCGTATCATCAAAGGAGGGCATCCGATTACATAAGTGCTCCATCGAAAAAATTGCGATTTTTCAAAAAAAATTAATATCACACAATTTTGCAGAAATAGGAATACACAATAAATTTGTGTAACCTACTCTAATACCAATTTATGAATGCCGTGTGTCATACCGATTACAATAAATTCACAATTTAAACTTATTTAACTGGAGTCAATTTTAAACCAGCCCCTAAACATGAAACAACGTGTGTGTGTCAAACCATCACAAATAAAATTATGAAAAAACCCTTTTCGGGTAAAACCTTTATTTTACTATAATACTTACAATGATCACACTGAAATTTGCAATGAGTTAACCGCAGAAAACCCACATAGACCGCAACCTAGAGTTAGCAATGAATCAACCGTAAAAGATCCACACGAACACGTAATCCTAATCAGCCCGGGATCATCCTCGAGTACTCCCTATCGACATGCAGTAGTTTTCAGCCCAGTACCTCAATCAATCGACACCTTGATCAGAAGTAGAGATCTTCTCTACAAGAGAAACTTCACAAAATTGTTTTCTTAGCTTCCCAAACAATTCACACAAAGTAATTGGGATTTTATGAATTGAAAATAAAAAGGATTAAACTCTAAACGAAGAAGATAAAGAGTTCTACTGATTTGCAGTGTTTGCAGAAACTAAACGTTAGATCTTCTTATAAAAAACGGAGTGGTTTAACCCCCTATTTATAAAAAAACTTGAGGCGACGTGTCACTCGAATGAAAAAGCACTGTTGCTTAAACGACAGCTTCGTGCGAGATCACATCTCGCTGAACGACAGTGCATCTAGCTCGAACGAGAATAAAAAAATAATTTTTATTTTCCCAAAAATATTACGCCTCAATACTTTTAAAAAAACTTTTGACGAAAAACTCCGCTCCAACACTTAGAAAATATTTTGTAAAAAATATCCCAACACTCTAAGTGAAATGCTAAGTTAGTTAAACACAAACTTACCAAAATTAATCTCACGGAGGCTTGAATGTTGAAGAACTTTGATATTCAGATCTGTCTTGACGCTTGAATGATCTTGAATTATTCTTCGACGGTTGTAACAGTATACGACATACTCTAAGGGTAATGGATAATGTACAATAATGTCCTTACACTTAGATCCCAGTCTAGTAAGGGAAAAGAAGTGTCCAAGAGTGAGAAGATAAATAAAGTGAGAGTTTATGAGTCCGAGTTTGAGGACGAGTCTGATTTTGATATGGCCATGCTTGCAAATTTTTTTTAAAAATTTCTCAAGTTTTCAAAGTAAAATTCTTCCAATAAAAGAGGTTTTGAGAAAAATAAAAAGAAAGATGAGACCAAAGAGAGAAATAAAAAAGAGGGTGAGAAAGAGAAAGAGGAAGAAGAGAAATGTTTTGAGTGTGAGGGTAGAGGGCATATATCATTTAAATGTCCCACTAGGATAAAGAGAAAGGGCAAAAAGGTTGCATGCCCTCCACTCTTAGCGATAGTGAGGAAGAGGTGAAGGATTTTTGGGATGAATCTACACATGGGAAGTTTGTTGTGTTTTTAGCTAGTTATGTGAGCAAACCTAGTAAGTCCCATGATGATGAGGATAGTTGTGCACGTGAGACCCCCGAGGATGATTTTAGTGTTTCTAGCGAGGGTGAGAGTGAGTGCGCTAGTGAGATGATTGCTTGTGAAAGTGAGTGGTAAGGCGATCAACCTTCTCATTTATCTTCTTAATAGTGGCATATTGATTCTTGATCAGAGCGACCTGGTCGGACAGGGTTTTCTCCATTCCTTGCTCCTCAATAGTGGGCTGAGAAACTACCACCTGTTTTGACGACTGACCACCTTTGTACTTCTTTATATTTTCAATATCCTCCATCAATATAGCATTCTACTGTTCCAGAAAGGATAGACCTTCATTATGGCCGGCACCCACTGATTTCTTCAGGCCTTCTAATTTATTCCTAAACAAATTATTTTTTATTATAACAAACTAACAACCTCCCAAGCACTGGTGAGCTCATACTTTACTGCAAATTCTTTCTTGCTATAATTCGAAGAGATATCCTACAGTTTTTTTTATCAAAACCTGCATCACTGCTAAGCCGGGCATATTTCGTCTCATAATTAGAGTGCAAACTGGCGAGTGGAATTATTCAACTCGCGTCACTGAAAGGATTGAGTGAATTCTTCCTTAGGAGTGTTCCCCAAAAGAATAATTTAAAATTATAGTATGAGTGTTTGTCGAATCACAAGTCCCTATAAAAGAGAGAACGTATATATCAGATGAAACACAAGTATGTAAGAATGGGAGATTTATAAAGAATACATATATATGGTAGGAGAGAAATATATAAACATGTATAAATGAGGACTCAAATCTCAGGATTAGCCCAAGAAGCCTACGTAGCCCACAGGGCATTAAAGTCCACGTAGTTCGAAATTAGTATAGGGTGGAGTTTAATCAATAAATCCAAACGAGGGATTTCTCTTATGTATGTGTGTAGAGAAAATATGTTGTAAGAGTGAGAGTGTGAGATGAGAATCCCTCTTTTGGAATTTATAGATAAACCCTCTTTATCTTGTTTTTTTTTTTATGAAAATAGATTATATGTAAACACTATAAATAAAGGGTTGAGATTAATGTATGTGAGGATGAAACAAAATGTTGAAGTAAAAATAAAGAAAATAATACTAAAATGGACGAATTGGAGAAAAGGATGGAGAATTTGACCTCCTTATGAGTCCTTGATGTTGATCTTGTAATGGTATGAAAGTGGTATGGAGAGGTGGGGGAAATTTACCAAGTGAGGTAAGAAAGTTATGGAAGGGAATGTGGAAAAATTGATTTTTTAAGAACGGGAACAACTTTGAATTCGAGAAAATGTTCTCTAACTTGCTGAGAGGGGTGTTCAGGGGTTTGGGGTGTTCTGAGTGTTTCTTTCAAGATGAGATCATGGCCTCAATTTATAGGGCCAAGGGGGGTGCTGATCGGCAGGGGTCTGGACCTGCCTATCGACCTAGCACCTCAGGCACACTACCGATAAGTAGGGTCCATGGGGTGCCATTTGGCAATCTGGGACAGGTTTTTCGAAAAATGGGTGTAAAATGCAAATAGTAAGTTAGAATCATGACGGGAAGGACCGTTAGAAAGGGCATTTAGATCCCTTTAAGAATCCATTGAGCCACTTCTGATTTTGAGAGTTGACCAAGGTCAAATGGGGATCGAAAGCTCCCGTTGGTCACTAGACAAGAAGTTTTCGGTGGAAAACGAATCATTCATCTGAATTCTAAGGCCATTCGAAAACGTGATGGACCATTCAAAAGGTTATTTAATGGCCCTTGAGATTTCATTCAGCTTTATTCAGTTTGGAGAGTTGACCGAGGTCAAATGAGGCTCGAAATTTCCCGGTGATCCTTCAGAGTAAAATGGGTCATTCATTCGTATCGTAAGGCTGATTCATACACGAGATGGACCGTTAAAGGGGGGATTCAGAGTCCTTCAAATATTTATTGAGCATCGCTCAGAGTTGATCAGAGCTAAATGGGGCTCGGGAGTGCCCTATGGCCTCCAGGTCAATTTTTTATAGTGAAACGAACCGTTCGTCCAAACCGTAAGGCCGATTCATACATGGGGTAGGCCGATCGAAAGGGGATTTAGATACCTTCAAATATTCATTGAGCTTTCGCCAAGCTAGAGATTTGACTAGAGTCAAACGAGGCTCAGGAGCACCTAGTGGCCTCCAGATCAGTACTCGAAGTATGACTTAGGGTTATGGTGGATGGATGAGTTCTAGGGACCTAAGGAGGTTCGGATGGGATGTATACAGGCCTATCATGGATGGGCCCGATTAGAATATACATAGAGGAAGGTACTCTGCCTGCCGATTAGAAGTAAGGAAGAAGACGTCGTTACAAGGCGACCATACTTGTTATGGAGATCGGAGTGTTATATAAAAGTGGTTTCATTATCTCAGTGATAAGATGTATTCACCCCATGGAGGTACCAAATATTTTCAAATAAATACATGAAGGATCGTGTGGTGTCCAAGCAACAAGTCAGACCTTGGTAAAAAGAATAGAAATCCAAGGATATTACTGGCCCACAATAAACAAATACAATGAAAAATAGATGCACAAGTGCGAAAAGTGTCATAGATTCAGAGTGGTACACAAGAGACTGGGAGCCGAGATGGTGCCGATCACGTCACTTTGGTCTTTTTTTCATTTGGGGTATGGATCTTATCGTCCCACTGCTAAAGACAAAAAGGAATATTCAGGTATTTGGTGGTAACGGTATATTATTTTACAGAATGGGTGGAGGCGGAACCTCTCATAGTTTTAACCTATGAAAAGGTCTTCTATTTTATATAGAAAAATGTGGTATGCAGATATGGGATCTCCCATGCCTTTACTGACAATCACGACACCCAGTTTGATAATGAGGAATTTCAAAACTTTTACGATAAGGCAAAACTCAGAAAGTTACACTCATCACCAGCTCATCCATAATTCAATGGGAAGACATATGTCACGAACCGAACATTACTGGAAGGAATAAAGAAAAGTTTGGATTCAAGCAAAAGGAATCGGATAAATCAACCAAAAAGCGCATTGTGGGCCTATAGGACAACATAGCAAATAATAATAGAGAAACACCCTATATGTTGGATTTTAGCAGCGAGGCCACAGTCCTTGTTGAGGTAGCTCTTATAATCCATAGGGTCCTCAATTTTGATTCCCTTAAAAGTGATTTTGTGATAAGGTTATATTTAGACCTAGTAGATGAGGTCATTGAGGCAGTAACGCTCAGGGTAGCAGCTTATCAGCAGTGCATAATAAAATTTTATAACGAAAGAGTCAAGCCAAGTAACCTTAAGGAAAGTGATTTGTCTTGAAGAAGGTCGCGCATCAATACAAAAGGTTAGAGGCTAATTGACACGCTCCTTATCATATGACAGAAGTTGTGCGACCTGGTACTTATCAGATTGAAACTAAAAGGAGAGGTATTCAAGAACCCTTGGAACTCTGAGCACCTCAAGAGATATTATCACTAAATAAATCTTTTAGTTTTTCAGAAAGGTTAATGCATTGGGAAGTAAAATAGCTTGAACGACACATAAGTCATTTAATGAGATGTTTATTACACTAAATTCAGTTTCATAGTTATCATATTCTTTTTTTTTCAATTCAAGAGATGGTCAAGAGGCTTCATCCGAAATTATTTTTTGAAAATTATTCAAGGTCATATCGGATTAAGCCGACCCAATTAACCAAAACATATCTCTGACCGCATAAAAATATTTCAACTTCGGTTCGACTTAGGCCAATCCAATTAACCAAAGCACTTTTTTAAATGCATAAAAATCATTCAAGGTTAGGTTGGTTTATGCTGACTCGATTGACCAAAAAATGTCTTTGATGACACAAAAATATTTTAAGGTCAGGTCGGTTTAGGACAATCTAATTGACCAAAGCACGTTTTTGACTACGCAAAATTTTTGGAAGAGGGTGTTCGGGAGTTCTAAAAACATTGAAAACATACCTTTCTTAACATGCCAACTAAACAGTTCATCCCTCAGGAGCTAGTAAGTATAGGCTATGACGACAAAGGCTAAGAAATACTGACAAGACCCAAATAAGAACATTTAAACTATAAAGTTGACTAAATTCAACCCTGAAAATCCATGTGTGAAAACACTTGAAAAATAAGATATGAAAAGTACATAATGAATAGTATAACTATTTTCATTGATGACGAACTCATGAGATTTTTAGAGGAAAATAAAATTGAGTAAGTATAGACTTTTCCCTTTCACAAATAGTTCATATATAGGTTCAAGAACAGTGTTTGAAGTAAGCACAAATAATTACAGACATTCAAGACAAAAGATAAATGGAAGATAATCTAAATAATTCCATCCTTGGGGTATAACCCAGTGGCTCTAGTGAGGGGAGATCCTCAAACTCAACATGTCCATCCTTAAGTACGACCTGGTTCTCCTCACCAACTTAAAGGTTATCCTCAGAAGATGACCCTACCTTTACTTTTCTTGCTGACTCTTCCTCTTCCTCCATGGCTTTGGCTTCATCATAATCTCATTCCCAATACATGATAACCTTAGAAACATCGGGGTAGTGCTTAGCTAACCTCCTTTTGAGTTCATCAACACCTTTGAGGAAGGCCATGGTAGTGTCAATGATGTATTCTTCAGAAGTTTTGAAGGCCTTGACATCCTTTTCTCTATTTATGGAAGTTATGACCATGGCAGTAACAAGTCTTGAAGTCTTATTGCAGCTGCCAGACAACTTCTTCATCTTTAATGAAGAGTTCAACCTTAGTCACCATATGATCTTCAGCCTCTTGAAGCTTGGTAAAAGAACGATCCTTAGCTTGATGAGCATGAGATAGATTGACCTTAAGAAGTTTGATTTTGTTATGAAACCCCCTCCTTGGTGTTTCTTATCTCATCGCAAGAGTTTGTGGTAGACAAAGCCTTTTCCCTCATAATTGTTGTGGCCATATTACTCTGTATAAAAAGAAATGGAGCAAGTTATCAAAAGGAGAATATATTTGCTCATAGGAGGATGGTTGAATTAATAATTTTAGCTCACCACAAATGCCTTATGAGAAGAAAAATTCAAGAGATTATCCATATCTAAAGTCGGCATGAACTAAAATTTAGGGTTATAGCCCACATATCCTAAGACTTTAGATGTGTTCGCAACATTTAACTAGATAGAATTCTTGTCCCTACAAAGATGAATGAAAAACATGGACAAAGAGAGTTAATAATCAAGTTGATATGAAGTACAAAGACACATAAAAAAGTACATAATTTCTCACCTTCTTCGACCTGCTGATTGTCCTCTTCATAATTCCCTCAAACCTGGCCAACCTTCACCCCATATTCCTCCTCTTTCCCATAACTTTTCTCATCATTATCAGCTGGACTTGGTGCCCTATAATTCTCAATATCAATAGTGATGATACCCAAGTAATTCGATATGGCCTCAAACTTCTTGAGGAGAATACATCCTCAAAGTATTCAGGGTCTGAGGTACAAACTTGCCTAATCATCTTTGCCAGGATTTTGTCCAATAATGAGGCCCTTTTGGCAATCAAGCCTCGGGAGCACCACTCTATAAGAATATTGATACCTCTTTCTGGGTCATTGGGAAGGAACTCCCATGCACCAGAGATATAAAATAATTTAGTTCTCCGGTTATGGTTTCTACTTTGGGTGACTTGGACTATTTTGGTATTAAACTTATAAGGAGAAAAATAATAGTATCCAGGGATTTTAAATTATCATTTAAAACATATAC